>JAVGWX010000005.1:1642317-1957317 GCA_036924085.1 Ariolimax columbianus | reverse complement strand
ATATTCCGTTTGGTCCACGGGTCATGTGTAGTTGTGGCCTCATATTCCGCTTGGTCCACGGGTTATGTGTAGTTGTGGCCTCATATTCCGCTTGGTTCACGGGTTATGTGTAGTTGTGGCCTCATATTCCGCTTGGTCCACGGGTTATGTGTAGTTGTGGCCTCATATTCCGTTTGGTCCACGGGTTATGTGTAGTTGGGGCCTCATATTCCGCTTGGTCCACGGGTTATGAGTAGTTGTTTGGCGTATATTCCGCTTGGTCCACGGGCTATGTGTAGTTGTGGCCCTATATTATGCTAGGTCTACGGGTTTTTTATTTTTTATTTTTTTATTTTATGTGTTTGCCTCACTAGTTTCTACTGGCGCAGGCGCGCCTATTCCATCCCAGACCGTAGTCAATTTGGGCGAAATTAAGACGCATAAACCAGTGCTTGGATGCGTGTGTGTATCTGTTTGTACCTAACCTGGTGTTTCCGTGATGTTCCTCCCGTTGTTCCTCGCTTTTGATGTTCCTAGTTGTCCGCCGTAGGTATTTGCATAAATATGCACAATAGTTTTCCTGGGACCATTTTGGGATTGAGTATATTTATTTTCTGTCATACTTGATTCGGATCTCTTTTTTTTTGTTTCCTGATTTCTTTTTTTTTTTCTTTTTTTTCCCCTCTTCTTTTTTTTTTTTTTTTTTCTTTCTATTTTATAAAAAAAAATATAAAACCCGATCATACATTTTATACGCAATTGTGAAGATAGCAGTGTAGTGCGGTGTACAACGAGAATGAATGAGATGGAATGATTGGGAAATATAACAAACAATATACTTGATACTTGGTCCACGGGTTATGTGTAGTTGTGGCCTTATATTCCGCTTGGTCCACGGGTTATGTGTAGTTGTGGCACTATATTCTGCTTGGTCCACGGGTTATGAGTAGTTGTTTGGCGTATATTCCGCTTGGTCCACATCTTATGTGTAGTTGTGGCCCTATATTCTGTTTGGTCCACGGGATATGAATAGTTGTTTGGCGTATATTCCGCTTGGTCCACGGGCTATGTGTAGTTGTTTGGCGTATATTCCGCTTGGTCCACGGGTTATGTGTAGTTGTGGCCCTATATTCTGCTTGGTCCACAGGCTATGTATAGTAGTGGCCCTATATTCTGCTTGGTCCACAGGTTATGTATAGTTGTGGCCCTATATTCTGCTTGATCCACAGGCTATGTGTAGTTGTGGCCCTATATTCCGCTGGTGCTTAATGATGAGTCCCGATCATCATAAGACTAACACAGTTTGTGTAATGGCTAACGCCCTTTCTCGGCTCTCCTTTTCGCCATTGAGTACACAGACCCTCAACCAGACCTCTCCTAACAGAGATGACCTCTTCTCTCTTATTGCCATAGGGGAGGTATGTAACAGATCTGAGCGGTGTAGATTTTATAAAGGATAGTATTTTATACATATTTTATTTAAGTTAGAAAGGGTTGGAGCATTGAAAGTCAGTAGCCCGTTATTGTAGCCCGTTATTGTAGCCCGTTATTGTATAATTAAAATTAACCAAGCTAGTCAGTACAGATGTACTCAAAACTGGACATCGGAATGCTTTGAATGCATAGCGTTGGTTTCCAAGCTATGTAGATGTTAAAAACTACGTAACCTTGCATAACGCCTAGACGCATAGGAGCCTGTTACAGAATGACCGGTAGGTACGAATGCTTTTAACTGTTTTTTATGAACTCTCGAGGAGAAAACCTCGGCGCGAGATCTGGTAAAAGCTTGGAATGTAGCTAGCAAGGAGAGCCAGAACATGGGTAGTTGGAGAGAGAGAGCTTTGGAGAGCGAAGGTCAGTTGGAGAGAGAGAGCTTTGAAGAGCGAAGGTCAGTTGGAGAGAGATAGCTTTGGAGAACGAAGGTCAGTTGGAGAGAGAGAGAGAGCTTTGTAGAGCGAAGGTCAGTTGGAGAGAGAGAGAGAGAGCTTTAGAGAGCGAAGGGCGGAGAGAGAGAGCTTTGGAGAACGAAGGTCAGTTGGAGAGAGATAGAGAGCTTTGGAGAGCGAAGGTCAGTTGGAGAAAGATAGAGAACTTTGGAGAGCGAAGGTCAGTTGGAGAGAGATAGAGAGCTTTGGAGAACGAAGGTCGTTTGGAGAGAGAGAGCTTTGGAGAGCGAAGGTCAGTTGGAGAGATAGCTTTGAAGAGCAAAGGTCAGTTGGAGAGAGCGAGCTTTGGAGTGCAAAGGTCAGTTGGAGATAGAGCTTTGGAGAGCAAAGATCGGGGAGACAAATTGTCAGTTTCCAAAGCGAAGCGGGCAGAGAGAAGTCGAGATCATATTTGGGAGCGAGACAGCGAAGAGACAAGAGGACAGATTGATATTCTAGAGCGAAGATCAGAAAAAGTCATCATTTGGCAGCTAACGGAGAACAAGTCGTCATCAGTCGGCAGCGAGCGGAGAACAAGTCGTCAACTCTTGCAGCGAGCATCGAGAACAGGGCCGTCTTGATAACAGTGAAGAGGAAAGAAGAAAGCAGATATATTTTCGGAGTCCAGAGAGAGGGAGGTTTCGACAGACAGATCTTTCATCACGTGAGTCCAGATGTTGAGTAGATTATCCAGCAGAGGTAACTAGTAATGAAATTGATGTTTCACAATATCAAAGGGTAGAACCAGATATAGAAATGCGTCACGAGGAACACGCACGAAGTAGTCATCTTAAATACTACTTTATTTGCAACGCTGATGAGAATTCAGCGTCTAACAGAATTCACTCCGAGAATCCAGCGTCTAACTAGAAAAATATTCTAGTAGCACAGCGATCCAGCGTTTCAACGATCACTACAGGCCACAGTCGACGAGGAGAATAGGACCACGGATGACTGCTATGGGTTGCAGAACAGACACACATCTCCATCTTGTGGCAATCCACATAGGGTTCGTCTATCAAGTAACAATTCGTCTGTCACGTTACAGTTCGTCTATCAAGTTAGAGTTCGTCTAAAGTTACAGCTCTTCTATCCAGTTACAGTTCGTCTATCAAGTTGCAGTTCGTCTATCAAGTTACAGTTCGTCTATCAAGTTACAGTTCGTCTATCGTAGTACAGTTCGTCTAAAGTTACAACTCTTCTATCCAGTTACAGTTCGTCTATCAAGTTACAGTTCGTCTAAAGTTACAGCTCTTCCGTCCAGTTACAGTTCGTCTATCAAGTTACAATTCGTCTGTCACGTTACAGTTCGTCTATCAAGTTACAGTTCGTCTAAAGTTACAGCTCTTCTATCAAGTTACAGTTCGTCTATCAAGTTACAGTTCGTCTATCAAGTTACAGTTCGTCTATCAAGTTACAGCTCGTCTATCAAGTTAGAGTTCGTCTATCAAGTTACAGTTCGTCTATCAAGTTACAGTTCGTCTATCAAGTTAGAGTTCGTCTATCAAGTTACAGTTCGTCTATCAAGTTACAGTTCGTCTATCAAGTTACAGTTCGTCTATCAAGTTTCAGTTCGTCTATCAAGTTACAGTTCGTCTATCAAGTTAGAGTTCGTCTATCAAGTTAGAGTTCGTCTATCAAGTTAGAGTTCGTCTATCAAGTTAGAGTTCGTCTATCCAGTTACAGCTCGTCTATCCAGTTACAGTTCGTCTATCAAGTTACAGTTCGTCTGTCAAGTTACAGTTCGTCTATCCAGTTACAGTTCGTCTATCAAGTGGTAGTTAATACTCGAGTTTCTTGTAGTTTAGTTCATATTTCTACAGTCAAGTTTTGTGTCTAGAGTGAAGATTGGAGAGTCAAGTGTGAACGGGTAGAAATAAAGTTGTCATTGCTGTGTTTTAATTTTAATTAGTGTTATAGTTCATTTGTTTGAAGTGAGAGTATAGTTAGACGCACATGACGGAATGTGCCTTGACATAAGGTCAGATGGTAGGCTGTTTAACCCTGCAAGGCTCAAGGCCAAAACTAAGACCAGTGGCTTGCTTCTCGCTAACGATGGTGCAATTGTCAGTCACAGACAGCAGGGACATCATAGCTTGATAGATTGCTTCTCCCAGGCTTGCAAAGATGTTGGTGTCACAATAACTATACCAAACCAAATGTTCTGGGACAGGAAGTCACATCAACCTCAAGCTCTCTGTAGACCCAGAAATAGACAATCGCATTGGCAAATCTGGCCCCTAAACTGTGTTCTTGGAAAAACCAGAAACTGATAATTAAAACCAAGGCCAACGTGTACAATGCAAGTATGGACAGCACACTTCTATATGGCAGCCAGACATGGACAACTTATGTGATGTCACCACACTTCTAAATGGCAGCCAGACATGGATAACTTATGCCTAACAAGAGCACATGGTTAAGACCTTCCACCTACCGCGCCTGCGATCCATTCTTGGAATTATATGGAGTGACAGAATGGAGGGGCAGAGTGACAAATGCAGAGGTTCACTCACACACCGGTCTCCTGATCATGTACACCCACCCCGGACAAGGGAGTCTCCGATGGCTTGGCCATGTCCGTAGCATGGAGGACGGTCACATTCCCAAAGATATTCTCTATGGACAGTTGGCACGAGAACAGTCGGCCGACCACAGTTGTGGTTCAGAGAAGTGTGGAAGCCTGATATGAAGGCATTGGACATGACTCTGACATCCTGAGAAAGTGAAACTGCAAACTGTGTTATCCTGGCGACCTGATGCTTGGTGGAGAGAAGCTCTTGCAGCACAGAGAAGTGAGCAGACAAGGCCGCTAGGAAGACCAGAACAGTCACAGAGAAGTGAGCAGACAAGGCCGCTAGGAAGACCAGAACAGTCACAGAGAAGTGAGCAGACAAGGCCGCTAGGAAAACCAGAACAGTCACGGAGAAGTGAGCAGACAAGGCCGCTAGGAAGACCAGAACAGTCACAGAGAAGTGAGCAGACAAGGCCGCTAGGAAGACCAGAACAGTCACAGAGAAGTGAGCAGACAAGGCCGCTAGGAAGAATAGAACAGAAACTCAGTCACGGAAAAGTGAGCAGACAAGGCCGCTAGGAAGACCAGAACAGTCACAGAGAAGTGAGCAGACAAGGCCGCTAGGAAGACCAGAACAGTCACAGAGAAGTGAGCAGACAAGGCCGATAGGAAGACCAGAACAGTCACAGAGAAGTGAGCAGACAAGGCCGCTAGGAAGACCAGAACAGAAACTCAGTCACGGAAAAGTGAGCAGACAAGGCCACTAGGAAGACGAGAACACTCACAGAGAAGTGAGCAGACAAGGCCGATAGGAAGACCAGAACAGTCACGGAGAAGTGAGCAGACAAGGCCGCTAGGAAGACCAGAACAGTCACAGAGAAGTGAGCAGACAAGGCCGCTAGGAAGACCAGAACAGTCACAGAGAAGTGAGCAGACAAGGCCGCTAGGAAGACCAGAACAGAAACTCAGTCACGGAAAAGTGAGCAGACAAGGCCGTTAGGAAGACCAGAACAGAAACAGAGAAGAAAGCAGACAAGGCCGCTAGGAAGACCATACCAGAAACTCAGTCACGGAAAAGTGAGCAGACAAGGCCGCTAGGAAGACCAGAACAGAAACTCAGTCACGGAGAAGTGAGCAGACAAGGCTGCAAGGAGGACCAGAACAGAAACTCAGTCAAGACTTACCACTGCAGGTCGCACCATCCTATAGTCAGTCCAACTGAAAGGGGCTATTATACTGTCTCTGCGGAGGGCGACTTTGCCCCGGTGCCATTCCTCTCCCGTTATCACCTGGGCATGGGACCAGCCATAATGCGGCTTAGTATTAACAAAAGGACTTTATTATTGAAAATTGTATGTTTCCCTCAAATATAATAGTCAACTGGACACAATCACACAAGAAGGAGAAAAGCAGACAGACAATAAATAACAGCCCAACGAAGGAGCTCAGTGCAGCCACGCGGGGTCAAAGAGTCCGCAGGTCAAAGGTCAAGGTAGTCTCAAGACCTGGCGAGGATAAGGTCTTGGTGACGTCATTGTACCGAGTAAGGCCCTTTTTTAAGTGAACTAACCAGTTCTCTTACACATGTCCTAACCGTTCGCAGTGCAATTGAGGTGTCCATTTATAGCTGGGTGTACTGATAATGCAGGGACCTGGGATCCTGCTCGGTCCTATATCCGCGAGAAACTAACGCCCTAACTGCTTGGCCACACATCTTTGTGTTTCTATGACAGGAGTGACCAGTTCGAGGCCGCGCCCCTGTTTGCTTGCGTTGGCCAATTGTTGATAATTATCGCGATAATAATGACCTTCTTATTTATAATTGCGCACCTAGAAGAGTTGGGGACACTTCTACAGTTGGTCGTTTACATTAGACAGACAGTGAACTAGCTTTTCTACACGGCCAAAGTGAACACACAATAACAGATATTTATGTCTGGTTGTCGACGCAACCGCTCACAGCGATAAGAGGCCAGGTCACGTGGAAGACCACTGCATTATAATGATAAGAATCCGATAAGAGCGACCCAGTCTGTCAAGGAGAAGGTTGACCCAGTCTGTCAAGGAAAAGGTGACCCAGTCTGTCAAGGATAAGAGCGACCCAGTATGTCAAAGGATAAGAGCTACCCAGTCTGTCAAGGAGAAGGTTGACCCAGTCTGTCAAGGATAAGGTTGACCCGGCCTGCCAAGGATAAGAGCTACCCTGCCTGTCAAGGATAAGGTTGACCCAGTCTGTCAAGGAGAAGGTTGACCCAGTCTGTCAAGGATAAGGTTGACCCGGCCTGCCAAGGATAAGAGCTACCCTGCCTGTCAAGGATAAGGTTGACCCAGTCTGTCAAGGAGAACGCTGACCCATTATGTCAAGGATAAGGTTGTCCCAGTCTGTAAAGGATAAGGTTGACCCGGCCTGTCAAGGATAAGGTTGACCCGGCCTGCCAAGGATAAGGTTGACCCGGCCTGTCAATGATAAGGTTGACCCGGCCTGTCAAGGATAAGGTTGACCCGGCCTGTCAAGGATAAGGTTGACCCGACTTGTCAAGGATAAGGTTGACCCGGCCTGTCAAGGATAAGGTTGACCCGGCTTGTCAAGGATAAGGTTGACCCAGCCTGCCAACGACACAGTTGCTACGATAAAGGAGCAAATGGTTTATTAGATTATTGACAAAAGTCAGGGGCGTATCGCCCACCAGCACAATAACCAAGGCAGCGGCGCGGAGGAGTAGCGGAGAACACCTAACGCGGCATATAATAGAGGCCTATTGGTCCGTACAAAGATCCAGACGGAAGTGACGATACTCAGACATCACAATATGTTCAATAACAGCTGTTCTTGAGATAAGTACAGAGTGATAACATAGCTCTCTCTCTCTCTATCTCTCTCTGTCTATCTGCCACTCTGTCTCCTCTCTGTCTCTGTGTTTCACTGTCTGTATCTCTGCCTCTCTTTCTCTCTCTGTCTATGTCTCTGTGTGTCTTTCCCTGCTCTCTCTGTATCTCTCTGTCTATCTCTCTCTGTCTATGTGTGTCACTCTCTCTGCCATCTCTGTCTATGTCTATCTCTAACCCTCTCTCTGTTTCTGTGTGTCTCTCTCTGCTTTATCTGTCTCCATCTGTTCTTCTCTCTGTCTCTGAGTGTCTTTCGCTATGTCTTCCTCTGTCTGTCTGTCTCTCTCTATGCCTCCTGCGGCTCTCTCTCTATCTGTCTGTGAGTGTCTCTCGCTATGTCTTCCTCTGTCTGTCTGTCTCTCTCTCTACGTCTCCCTCTGCCCTCTCTCTGTATTTGTCTCTCTCTCTACGTCTCCCTCTGCCCTCTCTATGTCTTCGTGTGTCTGTCTCTCTCTCTATGCATCCCGCTGCTCTTTCTCTATCTGTCTCTCTCTACGTCTCCCTCTGTCTCTCTCTATCTGTCTCTGCCCTCTCTCTATCTCTCTCTGCCACTCTCTCTGTCTCCCTCTGCCCTCTCTCTATCTCCCTCTGTCTTCTCCCTGTCCAACCAGTATCTATGGTAACGAGAAAGCATGCGATGGACAGCCAGGCTCACAAAGGACTACATGTCGGTGTTTGAGGGATAAGCTGTCCGGGAACTTTATGAACCTGTTAGACCGCCTAGTTTGTGGGATGGGGGGAGAGAAGTTATTAGTTGAGGGTCAACGACAAGAAGAGCCCCCCCCCCCCCACCCCCCCTGAAAGCTGCTGTTTCTGTAGTCACACGAGAAGATGTTGACAGCCTGTTGGACTACGCTCAATAGAAGTTTTCAGCAATAAGCTTGCCAGGGATACCTGCTGCCCTCACCTGATCCACTGGATCACTACTCTAAATCCAAGCTCGCAAATGAGGATAATGATTGAAGAAGATAACAACCGGTTGCGACCGGCTACGACTGGTTTCCAACTTTGTGTTATTGCTGTCGGGCCAATGCCCCAGTTCTGGGTTACCAGCGAAAAGTCCTACCACAGTGACCCCACAAATTCTGACAGCAATAAGCTCAGGCACCTTGCCTTCATATATGAATCAATTCACTGATTGACAGAAAAGACAAACTGTAGATTTATTGATCTAGCCCGTACATGTGGACTGGTTACATGCACACTACCCTCAGTGTCTTTATAGGTCAAGGTTTCTGTAACATCATCATCGGGTGTAATTCCTCGTTTCGTTGACGGCCAATATCCGCCACAGACATCCGTATGTTGTTCGCGTTGTGTTGAGTCATCGTGCCATGGCATGCATCCTTCACCTTTTCCCTGTCTTCCTCTGCGTGTTTTGATTTCGGCCTCTATCGTTGAAAGAAAGCGTCTGCACACCATATATTGTTATCTACTAATACAAGGCTTGGAGATCTGGCTGCGAGGCAAGTTGATAGATGAGAGTGATTTGCAGCGACATGGATCACACTGACCGACGCAACGCACTTGGCACAGTACAGACGACTAAAGATCTAACATGCGCCTAACAGCACAAGTGGACAAAAAAAGTTGACTATAGGAAGAGACACCTACACAAAAACATGGGTACAACAATTAATATTATGGTCAGAAATAGTAAGAAAGATATAAATGGAATGAAAGCGACATGGAAATAATAGGCGAGCATAATGAGATGGGAAGTCTACGCAAGAGTAATGAACGTAATCAACCCATTAGAAAAATCAAACGTTCCTCAAGCTAAAACCAAAGTCGATTGTTGGGGAAGGGGGAGACAAAGTTATTGTCTCTGATGCCTACCTTGCCTGGTGGCCTGGATTATTGAAGTGGTTGTAGACAGGAGAGCCGATGCTATTGGAAACGTCAATGATGTACTGACGGAAGCAGGCACGGAGTTAAGATCAGTCTCGCCGATGTTGTTCAGGTTGCAAGCACTGGACTAGGTCATTTTTAATCTCAACAACTGACCGGATGCAGATCGCGTGCGGACAGCATAGTCACACAGCTTCGCTTGATTTCGTGACATCCGATAACTGATTGGAAATTCCATATCAGCATCAGTACTATAAATGGTGTCTGTAACATGGTGGTCCTTATGGTAAGTTTTGAGTCGGCGTCTAGCCAGTGGGTTTCCATCACGTGTCTAGGCCACCAGAAGAAGAGCAAGACATATCAAACTTGGGGATGGATCTGCATGAAGGATAGTGAGGGGATGGATCTGCATGAAGGATAGTGAGATGACGGAACAAGATTTCTTGGGCAGAGGAGATGTGAGAAAGGAAAGTAAAGACCAGTTTAACAGTCAGAGAAGGGACGGTGGGGACGGGTGAGGGTGTCGGTGCTAGAGAGAGAGAGAGAGAGAGAGAGAGAGAGAGAGAAAGGTTGGAGCAAAGAATAGATTGAGGATAGAAATGCTGACGGACAGGTCAAGCATCTCGTGGGCCTTGTGGAGAACATCTTCGCTTACTGGCACAGGCGACGAAGGGGTAGCAGCTGATAAGAGTGACTCACGGCTCGATTGAGGTGGGGAGGAAGGGAGGAGATAGAGCCGGTGATAGAGAGGCAGAAGAGCAGGTAGAAACATTGAGAGGTAGAAGGGTAGTTAGAGACGGTGATGGAGAGGTAGAAGGTAGAAGAAAAAGAAGAAGAAGGATAAGAAGTTTGTGCTGCTGTCACAAACCAAAGTTGTAGATTTGTTTGTTAAACATCCCGGCTTCTCTATTATATCTGACATTGTCATTTTTGTCTACTGTAATCATGACAATTTTGCTAGCATGAACGGTCCCCTACTTTGGTGACAGGTATGTAAATACGAACTTTCTGATGCCAACTGGGCTTTGTCTGAATTCATACCTGACTGAATTATTTTCATCTCTGTTGTACTATTGTTAAGAACTTCCTCCATTAAATTTAACGAGTGTCTTCTGCGCTATTGTTTGTTTTTGCCAGTTTTTGTAGGAGACCTTAATTATCCGAATAGTCTGCCTTAGTTTCTGTTTGTCCACGTGTTAGACTATATTTTAACGTGTGCAGTTTTGTCAATTGATTTCCATGACTGGCTGCCATTTGATTGGAAGGGTTTTTTGCAAAATCTTAATCAAGTCTTCACTATGAGTTCCATGACTTGACTACTTGCCGTGTCCTAGTCACTGCGTCACACATCATTCGTCTAGGATTCAGCCACATGGATTATCTTGTCACTGGCACACAGCAGGCCATCCATTCTACAAGTCTCCGGGAGGTTTGAGCAGATCATCTGATCTGGGATTGTATTACTCCACATTCGCATGTTTCATCATCCATGTATCCCCTCTTTCCACGTTTTTCAGCATCGATATTGCGTATCGCAGGAGGTGTCCAGGTGCCGGTTCTTCCCGTAACTCAATGAAGAGGATCTGTGTCAGCTGTTTGCAACTTTCGATGCGTCGATTTCCTGGACTAGTCTGTACTTGCTGGGGTGACTGTCAAAAACTTCGTCTTGACATTAGTATTGCCCCTAATGTCTGAACATAGAGCGTCTTGTGTCATTTATCTGTTTCTCTTTTTCTATCTCTGACGCGACATTTCTTCGTATCTTTGGTGCCGCTATTCCGATTATGGGATATTTTTTTTCAGTTGGTGTAGGTTTCAGGCATCCAGTAACCATACGGCCTGTCTCATTTATTGCTGTATCTATATGTTTGACATGTGCAGAGTTCTCCCAGACTGGTGCGGCGTACTCAGCTACAGAGAAACACAGAGCGAGTGCTGATGTTGTGAGGACATCTGGCTTTGTTCCCCCTGTTGTGCCTGTCAGTTTTCGTGTGATTCTATTTCTCGCATGTATTTTCTGTTTTTTGTCTCCTGACAGTGTGCGGCATAGGACAGCGTGCATTCCATCTTTATTCCCAAGTATTTGGGGGCCGTGCTGTGTTCCAGATCCTGTCCTTGCCCTTTCGTATGTAACTTTATGTTCCCTGACAAACAGATGTTGTGTAGTATTGTTGTTGTTGTTGATACAATTAGTGTCTGTGTGCCAGTCTAGCCAAGTATAATTTATAATAGACATTGTTTCTACCGACTCATTTAATCAAATTAAACACAAACAAAACATAAACATACAATTATATGATATTATAATAAATTATTCGTTACGCTATAATAATTTGAATTGCTAAGGCAAGTTCTTTAAATAGACCAACCACGGTGTTAATGGATAGGATAACGGCCATTAGACTGGGGGAGCAGGTCGCCAACAGAGCCACGCCAACAACTATTTGAGAATGTTCTCCTAATGACATGATACGCTGACTAGCGACAATTGGTAGACACCGAACAGCAGAAAATATTCTCAAATTATGATTAATGGCATATCTCTGCATTCTATTTTAGGCTTAGGGCGAGCTAAACAGCATGCACAGATTACAAGGAACCACCGATGTTGATGGCTAATGTTATCTATATCCTCCGTCTACCACAGACCAACAACAACATTAACGAACGAAGTTACTTTTTAAAATAAAACTAATTTTGTTCTACATTTGACAAATGATTTGCGCATGTATCAACTCACATCCGTCGGTGTGAGGCAGTCTTCTACCGTCTCTTCAATACTTTTCAACATATTCCTTGATGGATTCAGGACAGCTGCACTTGGAGATCACGTTGGTAATGTCAAGATAGAAAAACCAACGATTAGCAACCTTCGTTTAGCAGATGACATCTACGGGTTGGCGGGAGCAGTAGCGGTACGGGTTGGCGGGAGCAGTAGCGGTACCGGTTGGCGGGAGCAGTAGCGGTACGGGTTGGCGGGAGCAGTAGCGGTACGGGTTGGCGGGAGCAGTAGCGGTACTGGTTGGCGGGAGCAGTTGCGGAACTCCAGGAATGGGTCGGAAGACTTGATGAAACAGCTCTTGACTATGGTATGGAGATTAACGCTGGAAAGACAAACTTAATGACCAACAACGCCGAGGACTTCAACAGCAGGATAAAAGCTAATGGCCAGGAACTCGAAATTGTCGACCGTCTCTCTGGCTTCGATTGTCAGTGATGAAGGATCAAAATGTGAGATGTTGGCCAGGATAGCACAGACAATGTCCGCACTTGCACGGCTTAATAAAACTTGACAATAGAAACGGTTAGCCATATACACAAAGATCAGATTAATGCGTTCATTTGTCCTGTCAATATTTCTCTCTGCTTGTGAAACATGGACAATTGCAGTTTACCTGCAGCGGAGGATACGGGCATCAGAGATGAGATATTTCCAAAGGCTTCTAAACGCCAAATACCGAGTTACAAATAAGGAAATACGAACAAGAATTACAACAGCAATATGGTCTTTTGAGAACTTCGTGGCAACGGTCAGCAGACAGAAACTTGCTTGGTACCGTCACATATCGAGATCAAACGGTCAGCAGACAGAAACTCACTTGGTACGGTCACATATCGAGATCAAACGGTCAGCAGACAGAAACTTGCTTGGTACGGTCACATATCGAGATCAAACGGTCAGCAGACAGAAACTCGCTTGGTACGGTCACATATCGAGATCAAACGGTCAGCAGACAGAAACTCGCTTGGTACGGTCACATATCGAGATCAAACGGTCAGCAGACAGAAACTCGCTTGGAATGGCCACATATCGAGATCAAACGGTCAGCAGACAGAAACTCGCTTGGTACGGTCACATATCGAGATCAAACGGTCAGCAGACAGAAACTCGCTTGGTACGGTCACATATCGAGATCAAACGGTCAGCAGACAGAAACTCGCTTGGAATGGCCACATATCGAGATGGTCTTGCAAATAGGAACTTGCGCGGAAAGGTGCAAGGCAGACGACAAAGAGGTCATTCCAAAAGGAGGTGGGAGGACAACATAAAAGAATGGACCAATCTCTAGTCAGAGGAGAACACGGGGATCGACCGCTTACAGATATTGATGTAGTGTGGTTGTGATGATGTCTTTATGTGTTGCTCAACCACCTCACTTTTTACGGGATGACCTGACCTGACCTGACCTCACCTCACCAGACCTGACCTGATCTGACGAATGAACTTTATGTTCGTTATTACGTATATTTCAAGTGACCTCCACAACGATTCCACTGGGTCGACCTTCACATGGATTCCACTGGGTCGACCTCCACATGGATTCAACTAGGTCGACCTTCACATGAATTCCGCTCGGTCAACCTCCACATGGATTCAACTAGCTTCCATTGCTTATATCTCAGATGATCCGAACATGGCATATACCTGTTTCGTGTCATATACGGTGAGTGTGGTACAGTCAGTCTGGTACAGTCTGTGTGGTACAGTAAGTGTGGTACAGTCAGTGTGGTACAGTCAGTGTGGTACGGTCAGTGTGGTACAGTCAGTCTGGTAGGCGTGCTGACAAGAATAGGAGACGCAAACTTCCAAGCATGTTCCACAAGGTGAATAATGAGGGCTGTATATGGCGCAAGCAACCTCATCAAGTAAAACAATCAATATTGAAACCACCTGTGCAAGAAGAAGAAGAAGAAGAAGAAGAAGAAGAAGAAGAAGAAGAAGAAGAAGAAGACGAAAAAGAAGATGAAGAAGATCGTTATTGCAGAATCTGGTCTTGGAAGAAGGAACTGGGAGGTGCGTATGAATGTTATGGACCTAAGTTTATTCGACGAATGATCCAACTTGTTGATCTAGTGATGTTATCAATGGAGTATGCTTACAGTCTAACAACTGATCTAATATCGAGAATCCCCCAGGCTACCTCCTAGAACTTTACGCTAATACCCCCTGTAAAGTCCAACATGCAGACCAGGGAAGGCATGGGACAGCACATTGCAAAAACTTACCAGATGATATGTAGAATAGAAGGCAACTACCTGGCAATATGCATAGATCTGCCTGATTGAATAACGGATACCCAGTAGTTAGTTCATTTTACACGTTAATAATGTCGTAGTACGCTGTTAGGTGTTAGAGAAACATTGTCACAATGCAAACATGTTAGAAAATAGGAGGAAAGACACAGAGTGAGTAAACATTTCTAAGTTTAATTTTATGGTAGGGAAAAGAGTTAAGATGGATAGCCAGTGTTAGAGACATGATCTTATCACTTCGCCTTGCACTAGATGATGATAGAACCTTAGATTAATCAAATGTTTACATGAATTCAGATAATCGATGATCAAATAAGACATTCTAGAGAATTTATTCAATATAACACAATTTAGGGGCCATCGAACAAAACACAGACATCAAGGAATTTGGGCGAATGCCCGCATCTTCTAAAACACGCTGGCTAAGGAGGGAGCATTGATTGGAACACAAGACAGCCACTGTTGCAGCTCATTAGAGATATCGAATTTGTTACCAGCAAAAATAAGGACAATGTTTTATGGTTCGGGAAGAAAAATGGATTTTTTTAACAAGACGAACTGCAGTGTACGAGCACCGTTAGTGGTTATGGAATGGGGAGCTGTATATGAGGCTGGTACAGTGTTAGGTAATCTGATCATCAGAAGTTTAGAGACAAACGAAAGAACGCAATGCTTTAAATCTACATAACACACTCTAGTAATGGACTTGAGTACTTGTATGACACGCTTGGGGGTTTCTATATGAGTTCAGACATGATCTACATGGGCATTGGATTTTAGTTGGGACATGGCCCACTTGGGTATTGGATTTTAGTTTGGAAATGACCTACTTGGGAATTGAAATCTAGATGCGAAACGACGTACTTTAGATTTCTTCTTCAGATATAGAATGACATAATTGATATATAATCATCAGATGTGATATAACCTAATTGAAAATTCAACTTCAGAAGTGACATGACCTACTTGAGAATTCAACTTCAGATGCCACATTACCTACTTGTGAATTCTTCTTCTTCTCCTTCTTCGTTCGTTCTCAATCTCCCACTACCAAACCCTGAAAGGGTAAGTAGCAGAATGTAGTCCAGAGAACGGGAATGCGTTGTGTTGTAGTTTACAGCTTGGCTGCGATATTTGCTCTTTGCGGTCCAACACATCCGACTTCAGCAAGCATTTTTTGAGTACCGGGTTAGCATTCCCTCTTCGATCCCTTTTCCTTAGCCAGTCTGCCGTGCTGCAGCCTGTTATCCAGGATCACCGCGTGGAGGTGTAGAAGGGTCTTGGCAGCTATGGTTCGCTGGCCCTGACGCTAGCAGTCAGCTTCAGATGGTACATGATCTACTTGAGAATTCAACTTCAGATGCTACATGATGTACTTGAGAATTAAACTTCAGATGATACATGACCTACTTAAGAAATCAACTTCAGAAGTAACATGACCTACTTGGAAATCCGACATGAGTTGACATGACCTACTTGGAAATCCGACATGAGTTGACATGACCTACTTGGAAATCCGACATGAGTTGACATGACCTACTTGGAAATCCGACATGAGTTGACATGACCTACTTGGAAATCCGACATGAGTTGACATGACCTACTTGGAAATCCGACATGAGTTGACATGACCTACTTGGAAATCCGACATGAGTTGACATGACCTACTTGGAAATCCGACATGAGTTGACATGACCTACTTGGAAATCCGACATGAGTTGACATGACCTACTTGGAAATCCGACATGAGTTGACATGACCTACTTGGAAATCCGACATGAGTTGACATGACCTACTCCAGAAAAAGTATTTCAAGACTTCAGAAACAATGAAGCACATTGACTGCAGTGAAATGTTCAAGTCCCGGACACAATAGGGTCGATCAGTAATCCACAACACATAATCATCATGTAGTATATCCTTTATAGAACGTCGCTCTCATCACAGTCTGAAAGAAACTCGTTCCCTTGCCAAAACTCCAGCCTCCGCCAGAGTCATACCCAGACATTCCTGAATATCTTGCTACCATCGTCTTCTTGGTCTACCCCTTCCTCTTTTGCCTGGCACCATCACTGTTCTCTCAAAAACGTTGTGTCTCTTGAAGTGAGCTTAAAGTGTCTCTTAAAGTATTTACATTTTGTGGCCAAAATGGAATTAATAAACCAGTTCTCCTTTACGTTTAACTCTTGCCAAATGTCTATATATGTCTTTTTCTCTGGCCAGTGAATTCTAAGGATCTTTCTGTAACATTTTGACTCGAAGGATTCGATTCTTTGTCTGGACGTTTTGGTAATCGTCCATGACTCGCAGCCATAAGCTGCCACAGGAAAAACACGGGCTCTTAAGATTTTCAGTTTTTTCGTTCTATTGATGCTCTTCCATAATTTCTTCAGGCTGATTAGTCTCTGCATTGCCATGGCTAGTCTTCTTCTGATTTCTTTCGAGTAGTCGCCATTTTCGTCAATTCTGGAGCCCAGGTATTCAAAATGCGTGACCTGATCTATTTCCTCACCACCCACTGTCAATCTATGTCAACATAAATTTACATAAATTGACAACACACATGCACGACTACTAGGTAATACTTTAATAAATATCTTGCAAAACGACTGGCAGTAACAAATGTGTTCTGAAATATTCACCACAAATCTGATAGCGTGTCTCTAGTGACTGATGAAAGCAGTCTTTGGAAGCGAAAGGAAGGGGTCGATAACTGAAAATGTGTCGATATATTTTTCTTAAAATCTGTTTCTCAAAAATTTACATAACCGCCCACAAATCATTGTCAGAATATGGAATATATGTAAACAAACATCATCCATTGACCCACCTTATGTGTCTAGAAGTAATGGCGTCAAGGATTCACTATCTATGCCCACAAAACGTGATCAAGAACATTACATCTGTGTCCAGATATGATGACAAGTGGCATGACATCTTTGTCAAGAAAACATGGTAAATGACATAAAATGTATGTTCACATATCATGGTGAATGAAATGTCTGCCCGAAACCCTCGCTAGTGACACGTGAACGTTGTAGAAAATTGTTTTCTTCACAAGCTCTTCAAATGATGGTCAAATGTAACCACAAACATACGTATGAAAGAGAGACAAAGGAAGGCAGAGAGAGAGAAGGTGTTGGACTGCCTGAGAGACAAAGGAAGGCAGAGAGAGAGAAGGTGTTGGACTGCCTGAGAGACAAAGGAAGGCAGAGAGAGAGAAGGTGTTGGACTGCCTGAGAGACAAAGGAAGGCAGAGAGAGAGAAGGTGTTGGACTGCCTGAGAGACAAAGGAAGGCAGAGAGAGAGAAGGTGTTGGACTGCCTGAGAGACAAAGGAAGGCAGAGAGAGAGAAGGTGTTGGACTGCCTGAGAGACAAAGGAAGGCATAGAGAGAGAAGGTGTTGGACTGCCTGAGAGACAAAGGAAGGCAGAGAGAGAGAAGGTGTTGGACTGCCTGAGAGACAAAGGAAGGCAGAGAGAGAGAAGGTGTTGGACTGCCTGAGAGACAAAGGAAGGCAGAGAGAGAGAAGGTGTTGGACTGCCTGAGAGACAAAGGAAGGCAGAGAGAGAGAGAAGGTGTTGGACTGCCTGAGAGACAAAGGAAGGCATAGAGAGAGAAGGTGTTGGACTGCCTGAGAGACAAAGGAAGGCAGAGAGAGAGAAGGTGTTGGACTGCCTGAGAGACAAAGGAAGGCAGAGAGAGAGAAGGTGTTGGACTGCCTGAGAGACAAAGGAAGGCAGAGAGAGAGAAGGTGTTGGACTGCCTGAGAGACAAAGGAAGGCAGAGAGAGAGAAGGTGTTGGACTGCCTGAGAGACAAAGGAAGGCAGAGAGAGAGAAGGTGTTGGACTGCCTGAGAGACAAAGGAAGGCAGAGAGAGAGAAGGTGTTGGACTGCCAGAGAGAATGGCACGGCAACAATTAACAACAGGGTTGGTAAACGGCAAACGTGATATAAATGGGTGGAGGTCCATGATCGCCCACGCTAACCAGCAAGGCACATGATGATGATAGTAGTTTGAAATGAGCATTATCACTAATGTAATACATACTTTTGGCTCTCAGCTTGTCACGACACTTTGTGAGTATCTAGAACACTATTTCTGTGCCATTCGTTATGAACATAGAGATTTGGCCCTGGTCATGCTACCTTCCAAACCTATTAGATGGTCGCTGCCTTGAGGGATACTTGTCTACGGAAAGGACTTCGGGAGCAAACCCTGAGAAAAGACATGCATCCTGAGCTATCTTCAGACGACTATATGATTTTCTTGCCACTGGTCAAAGATAGCTTGGGACGAGAGAGTTGAGTCAGACAAATGGCGCAGTTCTCCTCACAACTATGTCAGCAGACAAAGGACAGACTGTCCACCCGGCTGAACAGGCTGAGTGGTCATCATCACAAGTCATGGATACCAATATATAACACAGACGAAGCAGGTGCACACGCCACTGTGGGGAATACTTCTGTATACATTCAAATAGAGTTAAGCAACAGTTTGCTTGCAAATATAGCTTGACCTAACTTAGTAGTACCCTCAAAATACAAGCGAATATCGACTGTGAGATTGCCAATGGTATCGCTGCTTGTGGAAGGCTACAAATGCTTGGGATCGTTAGGGAATCAGTGTTGCTACCAAGACCAAGGTCTATCGTGATGTGGTGTTAGACATCATTTTATACGCATGGACACTCTTTAGAAGGCATGTCAGGAAACTCAACGGCTTCCACACGAGCTGTCTCTGTAGACTGCTGATGATTGACTGCCGTGATAGAGCATCAAACTCAGAAGACCTCATAAAAGCGAGGCTGCCTGGCATCCACACGCTGCTGCAGAGAGCTTTTACCAGATAGACTGAACATGTTGCTCGCATTCTTGAGAAACGATGCCCACAGCAGCTGTTGTACGGTGAACTCAGGTCAATCAAGCGCTGGTTGGAATGGAGGAGTGTTGGCAGCTGGGAGGGGGGATAGAGGCTTCAACGTGGAGGAGTGTTGGCAGCTGGGAGAGGTTAGAGGGTGGGGGGGGGGGATAGAGGCTTCAACAGATCAAGAACGGTACACGAACTCTAGAAAATATACACATGAACAACTTCCTAATCGATGTCGTCTCATGTGAACTGTTTGCTCCGAACCGCTCAGCCTAGCGTCCTGCCATCACACACTGTGTTCGTATTTGCTAGAAGAAAATCATCACTTCGGTGTAGACAAATCGAGCTTCACTCACGGAAAGAATGCAAGACGGCACGATTACTAATGTTGTCTTTGTGGGTCTATGTGTGTGTCTATCTGGGTCTATATGTGTCTATATGTGTCACTGTGTGTCTGTGTGTGTCTGTGTGTGTCTATGTGTGTCTATCTGTGTCTATATGTGTCTATGTGTGTCTGTGTGTGTCTATGTGTATCAATGTATGTATATGTGTATCTATGTGTGTCTATGTGTGTCTGTGTGTGTCTATGTGTATCTATGTGTGTATATGTGTATCTATGTGTGTCTATGTGTGTCTGTGTGTGTCTATGTGTGTATATGTATGTATATGTGTATCTATGTGTGTCTATCTGTGTCTGTGTGTGTCTGTGTGTGTCAACGTGTATCTATGTGTGTATATGTGTATCTGTGTGTGTCTATGTGTGTCTATGTGTATCTGTGTGTGTCTATGTGTGTCTGTGTATATTTATGTGTGCCTATGTGTATCTATGTGTATCTATGTTTGACTGTGTGTGTCTATGTGTGTCTATGTGTGTCTATATGTGTGATTATGCATGTCTGTGTGTATTTATGTGTGCCTATGTGTATCTATGTGTGTCTAAGTGTGTCTATGTGTATCTATGTTTGACTTTGTGTGTCTGTGTGTTTCTATGTGTGTCTATGTGTGTCTATGTGTGTCTGACGTATGGTAGAGTATGTCGTGCTAGGACGGAAGCCACACCTGAATCTTCGACACTGTCGCTAACTTCCCGTGTGATGGACAACTAGTATTGTTATTATCCTATATTGTTATTATCCTATATTGTTATTATCCTATATTGTTATTGTTATGAATCCAGAAATAATACACGTGAATCGTGCAGGGGCGGTCGAGCTGTTAGATATTCTTAGAAAGGAATTCACTGATTTTAACCCCGGTAATTATCTAGCTTTGTTTTTTCGTTTTAGGAGATAAGATAAATCCTAGCAGTCACACTGCGCAGTGACTGACAGTGCTAGCAGTTTTTATTTATAATCTTTATAAATGCTTCCAATAAATACTGTCTCTCGCCTCCTGTTTCTCTCCCATCATGTCTCTCCTCTCCTGTCTCTCCTCTCCTGTCTCTCCCCTCTTCTCTCTCATCCCCCTCATGTCTCTCCCTTCTTGTCTCTCTCCCCGCCTGTCTCTCCCCACCTGTCTCTCTCCTCCTATCTCTCTCCTCCAATTCCCCATCCTGTCTCTCCCCTCCTGTCTCTCTCCTCCTATTTCCCCTCCTGTCTCTCCTTTCCTATCTCTCCCCTCATGTCTCCTCTCTCTGTCTCCCCCTCACTGTCTCCCCCATCCTGTCTCCCCCATCCTGTCTCCCCCATCCTGTTTCCCCCATCCTGTCTCTCCGTTCTTGCCTCTCCCCACTTCCATCCGAAGAATGGGGCCATCACTACGGTTGGCCTCCTCCAGGAAACACGAACTGGTCTTGCAGAAGTTGTGTCTGCAATAATTTGTATCACACGATGAAGTTTGCTAACCCCATGCAGAGCCCTTTTCCGTTGTCTTTTCCGACATACGTGTAAGTGCAGTGGCCCTCTAGTTTCCTCCACAGTAAGACGGTCAGAGACTCAGACTAGGAACTATCTCTACATGTTGGACTGGATCTTCGTGCTCGAATCGTGTCAGTGGATAAAGGTACCCCGGATAATGGTTTCCTGTTCGTTTTGTAAAAGTTTTGGACGAAAATAGAATCAGTACTGATGACATACACGAGTTCTAATGACGACATATACGCGTTGTACTGACGACATACACACGTTGTAATGACGACATACACGTGTTGTACTGACGACATACACACGTTGTAATGACGACATACACGCGTTGTACTGACGACATACACACGTTCTAATGACGACATACACGTTTTGTAATGACGATATACACATGCTGAAACAGTGTTTCTGGCAAGTCTCTAAACTACAGGGTGGATTTTCCGTTGTACGATCATTTGTGTGTTGTTTAATTCGCTATTTTTGTGTAGTTTCCATATCTTATTAATTATGTGGGGGTGTTTTCTTGTAAACATAAATCTAGATAATAGCAGTCTGGTGTTGGAATGTTTCAACCTAATGGACCGGAATTCAGTTAGCCTGCGGAAATTGTTGATCTCAAGTGGGGCTACCCATTAGAACAGCTTAACGCGATAACAACTCATTGATACCATTATATGAGATACAGACGTACGGATCAGTATCAAACAGGGCTTGCTACGCGAGAGGAATCCATCGCGGAAAGTTGGTAAACACAAGTTAATGTTTGAAATAACGTATAACAAGAATCACGAACATGAACCATTGAAACAATGAACACTAGCTTGCCTTTAACGGGTCGGGCCCGTATACATGTCTCTAGGTGATGTGAAGTATCAGTGACGTGCTGATGGGGAGTACAGGTCCTAGAAACTTAGCTCTAGGTGATGTGAAGTAGCAATGACGTGCTGATGGGGAGTACAGGTCCTAGAAACTTAGCTCTAGGTGATGTGAAGTAGCAATGACGTGCTGATGGGGAGTACAGGTCCTAGAAACTTAGCTCTAGGTGATGTGAAGTAGCAGTGACGTGCTGATGGGGAGTACAGGTCCTAGAAACTTAGCTCTAGGTGATGTGAAGTAGCAATGACGTGCTGATGGGGAGTACAGGTCCTAGAAACTTAGCTCTAGGTGATGTGAAGTAGCAATGACGTGCTGATGGGGAGTACAGGTCCTAGAAACTTAGCTCTAGGTGAGGTGAAGTAGCAGTGACGTGCTGATGGGGAGTACAGGTCCTAGAAACTTAGCTCTAGGTGATGTGAAGTAGCAGTGACCGCGTGCTGATGGGGAGTACAGGTCCTAGAAACTTAGCTCTAGGTGAGGTGAAGTAGCAGTGACCGCGTGCTGATGGGGGCAGGCTTGGTCTATGTGGACCTGTAGGATATCTTATGTTAGCCGAACCCGTGCATCTCTACCTGGACGATCAGTATATAGGTTTGACGACAACAACAACAACAACAAAAACAACAACTACTACTACCTGCTCTAGATCAGTGGTGGCCAAGTTATGGTTGGTCGAGGGCCAGATTACGGTAACTGGTAACACCAGAGGTCCATGCCTATAACATCCTTAAATAATAACTGTCTGAGATTTTTTTGTTTTACATATATAATGAACCACATACAAAAAATAATGGCAAACAACTGTACTGCACATCTGCAAAGACATGTTTACCAGTCTTCGGACTGAAATTAATTTTCTTTAAAAATATAATGAATCTGCTGTATTAGAATGTGTTTTGTAATTTGACATTTCATTAGTGATTTGCAACATACTTGCAGTGGACGGCGTGGGCTAGTGGTTAAGTGACACGGCTCACAACCCGAAAGTGTTGGGTTCGATCCCTATCACAGCACCGGCCGTTACCCCGGGGAAGCGAACCCTTAGAAACTGCAGGAGGAAGCAGACCCTTACATAAAATGCATGCTGAAGTCGGATGCACTGGGCGACAGGTGCAAAATAAAAACCACAGTGCAACATACACCGTCTTAGGGATTAGGAAAAAGAAGGCAAATGCAAAAAAAACAAAAAAAAAAACAAAACAAACATACTTGTGTGTGTTATTTCATTGTGAAGGGTGTGGCTTTATCAAAACTTTTCACGGGTGATTTGAAGTCTACTTCCATTTGTGACGTAGGAATTCTGAGAATATGGGATGATACAGAGTCAGTTAATGTGTTTCTTGTCCTGGATTTCATGAGCTTCCTGCCAGACAATGTTGTCTCACAAAGATATGTGCTACCAAATATAGAGTACACATTTAGGGCCAATTTTCTAAGAAGGGGGTAACGTTCCTTTGGTAGTAATGTCCACAAATACGCTCCAGTTGCTTCTATTGTATTGAGGAATGGGTCACATTGGAGTTCACATAACTATACCAGCTGCTTATGTTGTGTTGAGGAATGGGTCACGTTAGAGTTCGCATGACTGTACTTGTAGTTTGCTGACTGAGACTCCACTGACTGGGTTGTTAACAAGCTCCATTTGTGGACGAAACATCTCAAAATCTTAAATACAACAATCATACTCAGAAATCAGCTGTTCGGTGTTATCTGTGTACATCCTGCGGCTAACTCTCTCTCTCTCTCTCTCTCTGTCTCTCTCTCTCTCTCAGACAGCTGTTCACAACAAGCAAACTAGTACATGTCATCCTTTAGCAGAGACAGACTAAATAGACTAAAACATGTCATCCTTTAGCAGAGACAGACTAAATAGACTAAAACATGTCATCTTTTAGCAGAGACAGACTAAATAGACTAAAACATGTCATCCTTTAGCAGAGACAGACTAAATAGACTAAAACAGGTCATCCTTTAGCAGAGACAGACTAAATAGACTAAAACATGCCATCCTTTAGCAGAGACAGACTAAATAGACTAAACCATGTCATCCTTTAGCAGAGACAGACTAAATAGACTAAAACATGTCATCCTTTAGCAGAGACAGACTAAATAGACTAAAACATGCCATCCTTTAGCAGAGACAGACTAAATAGACTAAAACATGCCATCCTTTAGCAGAGACAGACTAAATAGACTAAAACATGTCATCCTTTAGCAGAGACAGACTAAATAGACTAAAACATGTCATCCTTTAGCAGAGACAGACTATATAGACTAAAACAGGTCATCCTTTAGCAGAGACAGACTAAATAGACTAAAACAGGTCATCGTTTAGCAGAGACAGACTAAATAGACTAAAACAGGCCATCCTTTAGCAGAGACAGACTTAATAGACTAAAACAGGTCATCGTTTAGCAGAGACAGATTAAATAGACTCAGTTTCTGTCTGAGCCCTAAACATAGCCCATCATTTAAAACATTGTTTGTCTCTTTCCTCGTATCGACAAATTCAGTACATTCAAATGTTGTGTTATATTTTGAAGATCAGTTGAACGTGGTAAGTTGTCTCTCAGGAAGTCAAATATTTAATCGCTCAGTTCACAAAATCTTCTAAATATTTTCCTTGACAAAGCCATCTCACCGCAGCTTGTAGCAGGAGATCACTGTAGGTAGAATCCACTTCTTCTAAACATGTAAGGAACTTCCTGTGAGTTAGAAAGCTGTGTCCTCTTGTGACTTAAAGAGATGTGTTCTCCTGTGAGAGAACTTGTCCTCTTTAACTTATAAAGCTGTGTCCTACTGTGAGAGAAATGTGTCCTCTTGTGAGTTAGAGAGATGTGTCCTCCTGTGAGTTAGAGAGATATGTCCTCCTGTGAGTTAGAGAGATGTGTCCTCCTGTGCGTCAGAGCTGTGTCCTCTTGTGAGGTAGACAGCTGTGTTCTGTTGTGAGTTTGTTCTGTTGTGAGTTAGAGAGCTCTTTTCTCCTGTGATTTAGACAGCTGTGTTCTGTTGTGAGTTAGAGAGCTCTTTTCTCCTGTGATTTAGACAGCTGTGTTCTGTTTTGAATTAGAGAGCTCTTTTCTCCTGTGAGGTAGACAGCTGTGTTCTCCTGTGAGTTAGAGAGCTCTTTTCTCCTGTGAGGTAGACAGCTGTGTTCTTCTGTGAGTTAGAGAGCTCTATTCTCCTGTGAGGTAGACAGCTGTGTTCTCCTGTGAGTTAGAGAGCTCTTTTCTCCTGTGAGGTAGATAGCTGTGTTCTGTTGTGAGTTAGAGAGCTCTTTTCTCCTGTGATTTAGACAGCTGTGTTCTGTTTTGAATTAGAGAGCTCTTTTCTCCTGTGAGGTAGACAGCTGTGTTCTCCTGTGAGTTAGAGAGCTCTTTTCTCCTGTGAGGTAGACAGCTGTGTTCTCCTGTGAGTTAGAGAGCTCTTTTCTCCTGTGAGGTAGACAGCTGTGTTCTTCTGTGAGTTAGAGAGCTATTTTCTCCTGTGAGGTAGACAGCTGTGTTCTCCGGTGAGTTAGAGAGCTCTATTCTCCTGTGAGTTAGAGAGCTCTTTTCTCCTGTGAGGTAGACAGCTGTGTTCTCATTTGAGTTATAGAGCTCTATTCTCCTGTTAGGTAGACAGCTGTGTTCTCCTGTGAGTTAGAGAGCTATATTCTCCTGTGAGGTAGACAGCTGTGTTCTCCTGTGAGTTAGAGAGCTCTATTCTCCTGTGAGGTAGACAGCTGTGTTCTCCTCTGATAAAAGTCGTTATTTCCACTACACTAGCCATTGTGTCATTTAGGTTTATGGATTTTTCACAAAGGGCCTCTTGGTGAACTATGGCATGTAATGTATGCGCGTCAATTTTATTTTACTTCAAAAGTCCAACAAAACCGAGAGGGACGTTCTCTCGAACCAAAACCCTGCGACCATTGGAACACATGGCAGACAATATGTCAAACCCACCATATTATTCCATGGCATTTTGAACTGCTGAAAATATGTCAATTTCTTTACTTGTACCATGCAATGAGCAAACTTTCAGTCATTCTTAAGAAACAGTGAAGTTTTCCTGGATCACTTTAACAAAACTAAGGAGCTGTCTAATGCATGTGATGTCTGTACTGTCATCAATCGCCAGTAAAAAGTCTGGACAATTCCCAATGAAAGATTTCCAGTTCTGGGACAAACGGAAGCTATTTTTATCTGTTCTCCTGGCCACGGTGCGTTCTGAAAGAGGTAGATTTTTACATTATTTTACCACTTTCTCTTCATTGAACGCTTCTGCCAACTGAACTGCACACTTTTTCACAAACTGTCCATCAGTAAAAGGCTTTTTTGGCTTTTGTAGGCTCATAACTAATTACATAGGAGGCCACGGGTAATGATGTCTGATTCTCATTGACTTGACGAAATATACTGTTCGGCTGATCCAGTTTTGTCTTGGGTTGTTCAATCACAGGCTGGCTCGGATGGCTGGTCGTCCTAGTTCTTCTGATGATTTGTGACCTAGTGACGTGTCAACTTATGTCCCTTCGGTACGGCTAACACTTGGGCGCCAACACTTGGGCGCTAACACTTGGACTATAACACTTGGGCGCTAACACTTGGACGCTTGGGCGCTAACACTTGGACGCTAACACGTGGGCGCTAACACTTGGACGCTAACACTTGGACGCTAACACTTGGGCGCTAACACTTGGACGCTTGGGCGCTAACACTTGGACGCTAACACTTTGGCGCTAACACTTGGACGCTTGGGCGCTAACACTTGGACGCTTGGGCGCTAACACTTTGATGCTAACACTTGGGCGCTACGACTTGGGTGCAAACTAAGCACTGAGGTTTATTATCCTCATTGAGAATGAACACATAATCGAACTCCCATTCTGGTTTAAATGCGAGATTGTTGATGTCTACTTTTATATATTTATAAAACATTTTTACAAATGCGAGCTCTTATACAAGGGAACATGCACAGCAGCTAGAAGCACAGAAGTGTCACTGACTGATTTATATAACACTCTTCACAAGATCAGCTGTGCACCAATACTCTTCACAAGGCCAGCTGTGCACCGACATTCTTCACAAGGCCAGCTGTGCACCGACATTCTTCACAAGGCCAGCTGTGCACCAACACTCTTCACAAGATCAGCTGTGCAACTCAACTCATGACTATAGAGATCTACATACCATCCACCCCCACTCCTACGATCACTTTCCCATACCGAGGCTAAAGACAAAGTAACATCTTTTGACCAGATCAGAGACTTCCGATTACAGAAAACGTGTTTCCTTGCTTTCAGTTTGTAATTATCAAAGTAGGTACCGACACTGACTTCACCTGTACAAGTGCATGATGAGAGATTAGACGTTATCATTTTCCGTTTTGTCGGCACTATCTAGTGTAGCAGTTCCAGCCGGAGCATGAGCGTTAAGAGCAGGGGTGATGGGGTCGGCGACTCTGAGAACAAAGGTACCTGAATGTGTTCCAAGGTTACTCACCATCTCGACACTATGGCAAGGTTACTCACCATCTCGACACCATGTCGACGAAGGAAAACGAGGGTTTGAGGGGAAGAATGTGTCTGTTAAAAGTAGGGGTCGGGAGATAACCACTCAAGCGTTCCGATTTGGGTAGTGGAGGTTAGTGACAGACAGAGACCATCAGGTCTTGCTGCGACATTTTAGAGTGACATGAATTCGGAGTGATTCGTGCCTATACCAACTAAGTGGAGGTAGATCCAAACTAGAGTTATGGCTGGATCAGACATTCCACAGAAGGTCATTGGACAGCTTGATACTGCCTGAGACTATATATTACTTGGCAAAATGTAACTGGCAATGGAGAAAGAGAGAAAGAGAGAGAGACAGACAGACAGCATGAGATTTTAGCTAGGAGATTGTTTAGCTCGCCGACTTTCTAGAAGAGCGATTGTTAGCCTGCTACTAGTTGAGCAGGCTGTTTTACGAATGTTAAAGAGATGGAATGAATAACAGGGGGATGAATCAGCACACACCTTTGAGTCTTGGCCAGTCGCTCTATAACGTGTGTGTTGGGCAACCTGTGACTAGAAGAGATTTGGATGTGTGTGTGGTGTGTGCAGGACACCTAGGGAACGATGTATGTTCTGGAGTGTGTGTATACGCAGATCGATTGAGTGTTTGATCACATGTGAGTATACGTTATATAGTTAGAAGGTGGAATGTCAAGATCAGCTGCTTGAACGGATCTGAGTTTGAGTGAATGCACAGAATACGATCGTGAAAGTGCGGTAAGTGTGTAGATAAGGAGAGGGTAGCCGCTAGAACTGGGTTGGATTAGTTAGGGGCAATATGAAAAGCTAATGCTTACAATCTCTGCAATTAATAATAATAATATTTATAGGTGAATTATAATTATTTAGTTAAGATGTGTTTTTTGTGTTGTTTGTAATCTCATTTCACTCACTTCAATAATTCTGCTTGAATGCGATGTAATAAATATGCCATCTGCTGTTTGCTATGTTATTTGCTGTGTGTGGTCGTGAATGATGTGGATGCATTTGGTAACATTACAGAACGAAACAAAAACACAGTGAAAACTAGACTCTGCCACACTAATAGAGCTCAATTGGTATGTGAGGGAGAGAGATGGAGAACGAGAAAAAGAGAGAAAGGGAGAGAGAGGGGGAGACAGAAAGAGATATATGAAAAGAGAGAGGCAGAGAGAGAGAAAAAAAGAGAGGGAGAGAGAGAGAGAGAGAGGAGAGTGAGGGACAGAAAGAAAGCGAGAGAGAGGGAGATAGAGGGAAAATGAGAGAGATGGAGAGAGAAGGGGAGAATAAAGGGGAGAGAGACGGGGAGAGGTAGTTGGTGGTGTTGTAGGAAGTGGGGAGATGTACATTTTGGGTTTATTGGTTTTGTTTCTGGTGCCTGTGCGTTCTGTCAGCACAGTGGTCGGAGTATACAGAATTATCATTCAACCACAGGATGCCAGACAAAACTGGTTGGCGGGCCGATCAAAACTGGTTGGCGAGCCGGTAAAAACTGGTTGGCGAGCCGGTCAAAACTGGTTGGTGGGTCGGATTTGGATCGCGAGCCGTAGTTTTGCCACCTCAGCTCTGGATGAAAGTGTCCACCGAAAACATTGTGGCATACAAATACCGCAGAAATAGCAAGAGCTATATGAATGAGCGGTCGAGGCCCACACAATTATTATCTGACTTCGACAAGCGACGCCCACATAGAGATCAGCTGACTTCGACAAGACGCCCACACAGAGATCAACTGACTTCGACAAAACGCCCACACAGAGATCAGCTGACTTTGACAAGACGCCTACACAGAGATCAGCTGACTTCGACAAGCGACGCCCACACAGAGATGAGCTGACTTTGACAAGACCCACACACAGAGATCAACTGACTTCGACAAGACGCCCACACAGAGATCAGCTGACTTCGACAAGACGCCCACACAGACATCAGCTGACTTCGACAAGACGCCAACACAGACAATGGCTGACTTCGACATGACGCCCACACAGTTAACAGCTGACTTCGACAAGCAACGCCCACACAGACAACAGCTGACTTCGACATGACGTCCACACATTCAAAAACTGATTTCAACAAGACGCCCACACAGACAACAGCTGACTTCGACAAGACGCCCACACAGACAACAGCTGACTTCGACAAGACGCCCACACAGACAACAGCTGACTTCGACAAGACGCCCACACAGACAACAGCTGACTTCGACAAGACGCCCACACATTCAAAAACTGATTTCAACAAGACGCCCACACAGACAACAGCTGACTTCGACAAGACGCCCACACAGACAACAGCTGACTTCGACAAGACGCCCACACAGACAACAGCTGACTTCGACAAGACGCCCACACAGACAACAGCTGACTTCGACAAGACGCCCACACATTCAAAAACTGATTTCAACAAGACGCCCACACAGACAACAGCTGACTTCGACAAGACGCCCACACAGACAACAGCTGACTTCGACAAGACGCCCACACAGACAACAGCTGACTTCGACAAGACGCCCACACATTCAAAAACTGATTTCAACAAGACGCCCACACAGACAACAGCTGACTTCGACAAGACGCCCACACAGACAACAGCTGACTTCGACAAGACGCCCACACAGACAACAGCTGACTTCGACAAGACGCCCACACAGACAACAGCTGACTTCGACAAGACGCCCACACAGACAACAGCTGACTTCGACAAGACGCCCACACAGACAACAGCTGACTTCGACAAGACGCCCACACATTCAAAAACTGATTTCAACAAGACGCCCACACAGACAACAGCTGATTTCAACAAGACGCCCACACAGACAACAGCTGACTTCGACAAGACGCCCACACAGACAACAGCTGACTTCGACAAGACGCCCACACAGACAACAGCTGACTTCGACAAGACGCCCACACAGACAACAGCTGACTTCGACAAGACGCCCACACAGACAACAACTGACTTCAACAAGACGCCCACACAGTCAACAACTGACTTCAACAAGACGCCCACACAGACAACAGCTGATTTCAACAAGACGCCCACACAGTCAACAACTGACTTCAACAAGACGCCCACACAGACAACAGCTGACTTCGACAAGACGCCCACACAGACAACAGCTGACTCCGACAAGACGCCCACACAGACAACAGCTGAAGTTAGTACAACACATAATCTCGTGGGATCGTGTCCAGCTAACAGAAGCGTCCGAAAATGATATAGTCTTGCATGTAAAATCACGTAATCACACGTTACAGAATGTCCCACACGGAAGATGACCGCGCACGTACACATCCCAAGGTCAAACAGGAACGTAATGTGGTCAGGGCAAATTGACATTATTACTGGCATATAACAACTTGACATTACTGACATATAACAACTTGACATTACTGACATATAACAACTTGACATTATTACTGAGCTATAACAACTTGACATTACTGACATATAACAACTTGACATTACTGACATATAACAACTTGACATTACTGACATATAAGAACTTGAAGAAACTGACGAATAACAACTTGACATTACTGACATATAACAACTTGACATTACTGACATATAACAACTTAACATTACTGACATATAACAACTTGACATTACTGACATATACCAACTTGACATTACTGACAAATTACAACTTGACATTATTACTGGCATATAACAACTTGACATTACTGACATATAACAACAATTCATTATTACTGACATATAATAGCTTCATATTATTGAAATATAACAACTTCCCATGACATATAACAACTTCCCATGACATATAACAACTTCCCATGACATATAACAACTTCCCATGACATATAACTATTTATCAACGTTTCGTGTTATTTTTCTACTCCCATCACATCTCCACAAGTGACACTATCATAATTTATTCAAACATTCATGTCGAACGTATGGCATCCTCGCCAGCGTGCATGTTATTAGAAAACATAACTTTTCAAAAAGCACTCTACAACGGGCTCACGTCAAATCGAAGGCATTGTCGCTTCCTTGAAACATTTATCTAATACCAGTAGTGCTTTCATGAACACATTTATCTAAAACCAGTAGTGCTTACAGGGACACATTTATCTAATACCAGTAGTGCTTACAGGGATTCATTTATCTAATACCAGTAGTGCTTACAGGGATTCATTTATCTAATACCAGTAGTGCTTACAGGTATTCATTTATCTAATACCAGTAGTGCTTTCAGGAACACATTTATCTAATACCAGTAGTGCTTTCAGGGACACATTTATCTAATACCAGTAGTGCTTTGAGGGACACATTTATCTAATACTAGTAGTGCTTTCAGGGACACATTTATCTAACAGTAAATTGGGCAAAATATTCTGGCATATTTGGCTCATGATAAGGTCAAGTTTAGTTGGAGAAGTCAATCATTCTGTTAGCAACTCTTGTGATCCCCGAGTAAGCAGGAAATCGTCTTATCGAGTGAACAAATTGGTTCTCTGTAAGACCACAACTGGAAGTCCGTCGACACAGTTTACAAGACAAGTTTTATTTCTTAAATCAGGGGATTAATACTCCTCTTGAAGATAGACTTGCACAGCGTCGGAACCAGAAGCTAAAGTCAATTTTTATTTTGAACATCGTGAGCCCTTACACAGTTTATCTTATATAGCTTCTTTCCTTTTTTCCACCATCCTGTATTCCGTACAACAGTTGCATCTAATAGTGACATCTCACACATGCACCGATTCCTTCCTGGTTTAGGAAAGACAAGTCAACGTTGGATTAGGTGAACATACTGACCAACGCCTCACCTCACTCCCCAGTCATCTCAGCTTTTTAAATCACAAAGACGTCCTAGTTGACAACTTCATCGTAGGTCCTGGCTGACGGTTTGCTGAGTGGTCCTAGCTGTCGGTTTGCTGAGTGGTCCCGGCTGTCGGTTTGCTGAGTGGTCCTAGCTGTCGGTTTGCTGAGTGGTCCCGGCTGTCGGTTTGCTGAGTGGTCCTGGCTGTCGGTTCGCTGAGTGGTCCCGGCTGTCGGTTCGCTGAGTGGTCCCGGCTGTCGGTTCGCTGAGTGGTCCCGGCTGTCGGTTCGCTGAGTGGTCCCGGCTGTCGGTTCGCTGAGTGGGCCCGGCTGTCGGTTCGCTGAGTGGTCCCGGCTGTCGGTTCGCTGAGTGGGCCCGGCTGTCGGTTCGCTGAGTGGGCCCGGCTGTCGGTTCGCTGAGTGGTCCCGGCTGTCGGTTCGCTGAGTGGTCCCGGCTGTCGGTTCGCTGAGTGGTCCCGGCTGTCGGTTTACTGAGTGGTTCCGGCTGTCGGTTCGCTGAGCGGTCCCGGCTGTCGGTTTACAGAGATCATAGAAGTGTGTCATCTTGTTAGCTCATAGAAGTGTGTCATCTTGTTAGCTCATAGAAGTGTGTCATCTTGTTAGCTCATAGAAGTGTGCCATCTTGTTAGCTCACATATGTGTGTCATCTTGTTAGCTCACAGATGTGTGTCATCTCGTCATGTTATCAAGGTATCTCATCTCGTCATGTCATCAAGGTATCTTATCTCGTCATATCATCAAGGTATCTCATCTCGTCCTGTCATCAAGGTATCTCATCTCGTTATATCATCGGCGTATCTCATCTCATCATGTCTTCGGGTTATCTCATCTCGTCATGTCATCGAAGTGTTTTATCTAATTAGATGAGCCAGTTATCTCGTCATGTCATCGAAGTGTTTTATCTAATTAGATGAGCCAGTTATCTCGTCATGTCATCGAAGTGTTTCATCTAGTTAGATAAGTCAGTTATCTCGCCACTCGTGGATTCCTGTACTCATCTGATGTCTAAATGTCATGAGAAACGATCCAAAGTTCTGTTTAAAACGAAAGATTGTTATTTTCCATTCAAAGACCTTCTATCTCTTGTGTTTGTTTCTGAAATTGAACTCTTATTGAACGAAAGTGACATACTTCTTCAGCTGGAACTGACAATGAATCTCATCTCTTCCGAAGCTCAGGAAGTGAATGATTTATTGAACAAATCGATATGTATGTTCATATTTGTGTTTATTTAAATCTGACCAGTGATCTCAGGGGTGTCTCGCATTGGTAGTGAAAAGTGTGAGGAACATCGGTCACAGATTGAGAAAGCTGTAGATGTTTTTGGTCTACCAGGATATGCATCATAAAGTTTTCTGTGATCTTGTTTCTCACTCAATTCTTGTCCTTGAACTTGGCAGCAAATTATTTATGTGAGTTTAATTTGTACTTTTCTGGAAACATTCAGCAAAAATGGATTGGATATCAACTCATCTTTCATGATAAAACATAGGTGTCCATAAGAATATCACGTCGAAGGGATGGAGGAAAGGAGAAGCTTTAGGGATGTAAACAGAAAACCCGACAGAAATAGAACGAGAGCGAGAGCGAGTAAGATAGTAGGGTGTGTGTAAGAGAGAGAGAGTGAGAGAAGGAGAAAGAGAGAGACAAAGAGAGAGAAAGAGAAAGAGAAAGAGACGTGAAACAGAAAAAAAGACAGAGAAAAATAGAGAATGAGCGAGAGAAACAAAGAGACAGAAAGAAAGAGAAAGGCAGAGAAAGAGAGAGAGAGAGGGAGAAAGAGAGAGAGAGAGAGAGAGACTGAAGAGAGAAACAAAGAGAGAGAGACATACAGAAAGAGAGAGATATAGAGAGAGAAAAGGAGAGAGAAATTGATCCTAAGTGAGTAGGAAGAGAAAAACACAAAGACACATTGATAAATGGCCATATCAAAGAACTGCCCCATAACGATGGAAATTAAGAAATATCGTCTCTCAGTTGATGGATTGACAGATAGTGCCAGGCATCTGGCACAGCCAGACAGTGTCCAGGAGTGGGGACAGCTCTGCTTTTCATTCGTGGACAAAATGAAATTGCCAAGGTAACTCTGGAGATGTTACGAGCCATTCTCCGAGAATGCATCTTGGTTATGGAAGGGAAGTACTCATCAATACGTAATAATGCAGGCCAGAACTACACTGATGTGACAGGGCTGTCATTGTGGGGCTGGGGAAGCATGGGGAGACGACAGAATGAGTTGACACAAGAGTAGGGCAGGTTCAGAAAATCAGAAGTTAGATTCGTAAAGCTCTTCTTGTGCTTGACATCCTGATGAGGTTGGTGAGGTTACTAGCTAGAATCATTAAGGCAGTCTGTGTCGACATAATGAGGTTACTAGCTAGAATCATTAAGGCTGTGTCGACATAATGAGGTTACTAGCTAGAATCATTAAGGCTGTGTCGACATAATGAGGTTACTAGCTAGAATCATTAAGGCAGTGTCGACATTATGAGGTTACTAGCTAGAATCATTAAGGCAGTGTCGACATAATGAGGTTACTAGCTAGAATCATTAAGGCAGTCTGTGTCGACATAATGAGGTTACTAGCTAGAATCATTAAGGCAGTGTCGACATTATGAGGTTACTAGCTAGAATCATTAAGGCAGTGTCGACATAATGAGGTTACTAGCTAGAATCATTAAGGCTGTGTCGACATTGTGAGGTTACTAGCTAGAATCATTAAGGCAGTTTGATATCTGTCTTTAGCACCGGATTTTTTATTTGGGGGGGGGGGGGGGAAGGGGGGTAGGGTGGTGGTCTGTAGTGACGTCACAGAATAGTGCACTTTTTAACTGTCAAATATTCTTTTTCTGCGAATTTCAACTTTCGCTTCTGCTTCTTCCTGCCACCTTATCTTAACTTAACGTTTAGGGGGACGGCGTGGCCTAGTGGTTAAGTGGCACGGCTCACAACCGCTGTTACCCCGGGGAAGCGAACCCTTAGAAAATGCAGGAGGGAGCAGACCCTTGCATAAAATGCATGCTGAAGTCGGATGCACTGGGCCGACAGGCGCAAAATAAAACCACAGTGCAACGCACACCGCCTTGGGGATTAGAGAAATAAGGCGAACGCAAACAAAAAAAAAGAAATAAAAAAAAGTTTATTTATTTATTAAAATAAAATTGTACCGACCTGTCCTCCCCGTAACCCGAAATGGAATGTACCGCTATATTCACCAGCTGTCAAATAGGTATGATGGAAACTAAGGGAAATGTTTATGGTGAATTAAGGGACAAGTGAATTATTGCTAGCGTCGTTAGTTTGAAGAAACCAATGTGTGTCATTGACCCACTTTAGACATTTAAGTTTCAAAAAGTGAGACTGTGTCCTTGACCCACTGCTGGCGTCACCAATTTGAAGCCAATTAATGAAAGAGATGAGAGACAACGATTGGACATATAAGGCGAGGGACAGGTAAGGGGGGGGGGGGGGGGGGGGGGACAATAAAGATGATATGCGAGAAACTCAACTAGGTCAGAATTGTAGAAACGGCTGTGGTGAATTGACTACAGTCCTGAGAAGATATGAGAGATGAAGAAGAAAAGGAAGCAGAAAGTAAAGAGAGAAGGTAGATTATGTGTACGGTACAACAAACACAGATTTAAATGATCCCAGTGTCAGTTTGTGGATACTGCACATCAGTTTGTGGATACTGCACATATTTAACCGTATGTATCTATCATGGATCAGCTTGTGGGTAAGAGAAGGGTAGGATAGTGGTACCATGTACTAAATGTCGTGACAGGTGAGTATGGGCATGTGAGTAGAGACAGGTGAGTAAGGACAGGTGAGTAGAGACAGGTGAGTAAGGACAGGTGAGTAGAGACAGGTGAGTAAGGACAGGTGAGTAGAGACAGGTGAGTATGGACAGGTGAGTAGAGACAGGTAAGGACAGGTGAGAAGAGACAGGTGAGTAATGACAGGTGAGTAAGGACAGGTGAGTAGAGACAGGTGAGTAAGGACAGGTGAGTAAAGGCAGGTAGGTAAGGACAGGTGAGTAGAGATAGGTGAGTAAGGACAGGTGAGTAGAGACAGGTAAGGACAGGTGAGTAGAAACAAGTGAGTAAGGACAGGTGAGTAGAGATAGGTGAGTAAGGACAGGTGAGTAGAGACAGGTGAGTACCGCCAGGTGAGTAAGGACAGGTGAGTAAGGCCAGGTTAGTAAGGACAGGTGAGTAAGGCCAGGTGAGTAAGGACAGGTAAGTATGGACAGGTGAGTAACTCCAGGTGTGCTCATCATTCAGCACAAACTTCTAGAGCCAGCAGATCTGAGGGATACTATAAGTGATTCGTTGCAGAAAGAATGTGAGGCTCTCAGCGTTCCCGTGCTCCTATTGCAGCTAACATGTTTTAATACTGAGTATAATGATTTTAAAACAAGTTATGTCAGTTGACAGGACAGCAAACGACTAACAACTGATTGCTGGAAATAGTTTAAGACGGTCGTCATTTTAATGGCTCACCTGGAGAACTTAGTGTCAAGATGGGAAGACAAACGGATACAAATACATCATCTCTAAAGGAGGTTACATCCAACACCGGAAACAGAGACGAGATGAGATTAACATAATACAACAGGATATGCCAGTGTCAAGGAAGTCTGCTGTCACACACAATTATATATCACACGTGCAGAGAAAACCTAATTAATGGATTAGAGGGTTATAGATAAATACTTTCAAGCAACAAACTGTTATCAGATCAAACTCACTGGTCGATCCATGTCAGAATAAGTAGAACAGACCTTCTCCGATCAGATGTTGCCCTACATAAACCGTACACTCGTGGACCAGAATAGCCCTACATAAACCGTACACTCGTGGACCAGATGTTGCCCTACATAAAGTTATAATAGGCCTCCTGGGAAGCATATGCTGCAGAGAAGTCAATCAAAGCCCAGGTCTGTCAGCGACAGTGAGGGTCCTACATGGAAACCAGTAGGCAAATCTCGACCTTTAGGCAAGACCAACACGAAGGCCGCCAGGATATCACCAACAGGACTCTGAGGTTGACATTTGTTTGTGGGTAGCATGACATCTTCTTGTTGATGCATAACATATAACCACTGGTGAAGATGATGGTGGAGGTGGAAGTGAAGGTGGAGGTGGAAGTAGAGGTGAAGGTGATTGTGGAGGTGGAGGTGAAGGTAGAGGTAATGGTGAAGGTGAAGATTATGGGTGAAGGTAGAGGTGAAGGTGATAGTGATACTGGAGGTGGAGGTGATGGTGATGTATGAGGTGAAGGTGGAGGTGGAAGTGTTGGTGGAAGTGATGGTGGAGGTGTAGGGGAAGGTGATGGTGGAGGTGATGGTAGAGGTGGAGGGGAAGGTGGAAGTGATGATGATGAGGGAGGTGAAGATAAAGGTGGAGGTAGTGGTGAAGGTTATGGTGGAGGTGAAGATAAAGGTGGAGGTGATGGTGATCGTGGAGGTGGAGGTAGAAGTGAAGGTGGAGGTGAAGGTGATGGTGGAGGTGGAGGAGAGGGTAATGGTTAAAGTGGAGGTGAAGGTAATGGTGAAATTGGAGGTGAAGGTGATGGTGGAGATGGAGGTTGAGGTGATTGTGATGGTTGATCTAGAGGTAGATGTGAAGATGGAGGTGGTGGTGATAGTGGAGGTGATGGTGATAGTGAAGGTGGTGGTAATGGTGGAGATGAAGGTGGGTGTTAAGGTGGATGTGATGGTGTAGGTGGAGTTGAAGGTGGAGGTGGAGGTGAAGGTGGAGGTGATGGTGGAGGTGAAGGTGGTGGTGAATGTGATGACGCAAGTGTTATTGAAGGTGATGGTGATGATGAAAGTGATGGTGAATAGAATGTGATGGTTATTGTGAATGTGATGGTGACGTTGAAGGTGAGGGTGTAGGTAATGGTGATGTAGAACGTGGAGGTGAAGGTGATGGTGAAGGTTATTGTGAAGGTGATGGGGAAGATAATGGTGAAGGTGATCTAGAAAGTCATGGTGATGGTGTAGGTGGAGTTGAAGGCGGAGGTGATGGGTAAGGTGGTGGTGATGGTAAAGATGATGTTGAATGTACCATGTAGCAGTGATTGTAGAAGCGGTTGTTGTGTGAAAGACAATGCTCTAGGTTCAAGATCGAAGGTCAGGGTCAAGTGACGCATGCTGATCAAGTCCAGACCTTCACATTAAAGTCACGATAAACAAGCGAGTGGAAGTCAGTAAGTAGATCACAAACTGAAAAGGGATTACTGGAAATTGTAATTGGGTGTAATTAAAAGTGTTATTATGTGGCAGCATCTTTCAGCTTGATAATTCCTCTAGGTAGAAGACGCTAGGAGCTACATGCACAGACGCCATTTTGTATCTAAGCTGCGCTCGTGCATATTTTAGGTAGAACAATCCTGGAGTAGGATGTAGGCAGTGCTGGTATAACATGGCGTCCATGCTCACGGAGTGCACAATCTAACAACAGGGTACTGGTGTGTCTTTTTTGCGAGAGCCCTTCAACAGAGGATACACATACGGCACGTATCATCTTTACGGGGATAACTGGCTAGAGGTATTTGCTCAAGCATGTTCACATGATATTGATGAATTCCCACCTGGCAATTCTGATCAAACCGCAACAGAAACATATGCTCAGTAGGTGGGGTAGATAAATCGAGCTGGCTGGCGAGTAGAGGTAGACAATATAGTGGCAGGCGAGTAGAGGTAGACAGTGTAGAGGCAGGCGAGTAGAGGTAGACAGTGTAGTGGCAGGCGAGTAGAGGTAGACAGTGTAGCGGCAGGCGAGTAGAGATAGACAGTGTAGTGGCAGGCGAGTAGAGGTAGACAGTGTAGCGGCAGGCGAGTAGAGGTAGACAGTGTAGTGGCAGGCCAGTAGAGGTAGACAGTGTAGTGGCAGGCGAGTGGAGGTAGTCAGTGTAGTGGCAGGCGAGTAGAGGTAGACAGTGTAGCGGCAGGCGAGTAGAGGTAGACAGTGTAGTGGCAGGCGAGTTGAGATAGACAGTGTAGTGGCAGGCGAGTAGAGGTAGACAGTGTAGTGGCAGGCGAGTAGAGGTAGACAGTGTAGCGGCAGGCGAGTAGAGGTAGACAGTGTAGTGGCAGGCCAGTAGAGGTAGACAGTGTAGTGGCAGGCGAGTAGAGGTAGACAGTGTAGTGGCAGGCCAGTAGAGGTAGACAGTGTAGTGGCAGGCGAGTGGAGGTAGACAGTGTAGTGGCAGGCGAGTGGAGGTAGACAGTGTAGCGGCAGGCGAGTAGCGGTAGACAGTGTAGTGGCAGGCGAGTAGAGGTAGACAGTGTAGCGGCAGGCGAGTGGAGGTAGACAGTGTAGTGGCAGGCGAGTAGAGGTAGACAGTGTAGCGGCAGGCGAGTGGAGGTAGACAGTGTAGTGACAGGCGAGTAGAGGTAGACAGTGTAGTGGCAGGCGAGTAGAGGTAGACAGTGTAGTGGCAGGCGAGTAGAGGTAGACAGTATAGCGGCAGGCGAGTAGAGGTAGACAGTGTAGCGGCAGGCGAGTGGAGGTAGACAATGTAGCGGCAGGCGAGTAGCGGTAGACAGTGTAGTGGCAGGCGAGTAGAGGTAGACAGTGTACTGGCAGGCAAGTAGAGGTAGACAGTGTAGTGGCAGGCGAGTAGAGGTAGACAGTGTAGTCGCAGGCGAGTAGAGGTAGAGAGTGTAGCGGCAAGCGAGTGGAGGTAGACAGTGTAGTAGCAGGCGAGTAGAGGTAGACAGTATAGCGGCAGGCGAGTAGAGGTAGACAGTGTAGTGGCAGGCGAGTAGAGGTGGACAGTGTAGTGGCAGGCGAGTAGAGGTAGACAGTGTATTGGCAGGCGAGTAGAGGTAGACAGTGTAGCGGCAGGCGAGTGGAGGTAGACAGTGTAGTGACAGGCGAGTAGAGGTAGACAGTGTAGTGGCAGGCGAGTAGAGGTAGACAGTGTAGTGGCAGGCGAGTAGAGGTAGACAGTATAGCGGCAGGCGAGTAGAGGTAGACAGTGTAGCGGCAGGCGAGTGGGGGTAGACAATGTAACGGCAGGCGAGTAGCGGTAAACAGTATAGTAGCAGGCGAGTAGACGTAGACAGTGTAGTTGCAGGCAAGTAGAGGTAGACAGTGTAGTGGCAGGCGAGTAGAGGTTGACAGTGTAGTGGCAGGCGAGTAGAGGTGGGCAGTGTACCAACTGCAATAGGGTGTTCACTTAGTTTAGCCTACATTATAGAGCATAATCGATTGAATTTCCAAAAAGTGTCCTCTTGTGGATACCCAGCCAATTGACTAAGGAACACAATAAATGAACAGAACGCGTCTTTCCTTGTGGCATCTCTGTCAGTAAACAGATGAAGGAGACGAAATGCTAAACAGGATTTGTAAGGAGGTGAAACATGGATGCATCGTGACCAACCTGAATCATGGGTGCATCACTACCAAATCGCAACTACACGCACTGTAATGTAAACATCTTTATTTACCTTTTGTATAGGGGAGGGGAGATTAATAACAGGGTCAGGTGGGGAGGGAGACTAACATCTGGGTTAGGTGGGGAGTGGAGACTAACATCTGGGTCAGGAGGATAGGGGAGACTAACATATGGGTCATGTGCATGGGGGAGACTAACATCTGAGTCAAATCGGGGAGGGGAGACTAACATATGGCTCAGGAGGACACGGGAGACTTACATATGGGTCAAATGCGGAGGGGAGACTAATATCTGGATTAGGTGGTGAGAGCAATTGTAGAGTTGGAAAAGATTACAAACCTGCAATCCATGACCGATAGAAGAGACTGCAAAGCCCAGCAGCAAGCAGAAAAACTCAGAAGACTGACTGACCATCAAATGCATTAGAGACTAATTAATTTTGGAAAATAGGAAACTAAAGCGGAGAAACTTTGCAGAAATAGCCAAAGCAAAGATGAACGAAGACCCTATGAACGCATTAACAATACCATAGCCCATCCCTTCTGTACGCAAACCTACCTGGAGGCAGCATATATTTCCAGAGGTGGTAGAAAATATAACAGGTATTGGAAAAAAGATCAACCAGGCTGAAAAAGAAAGAAGAGATACATCCCTGAGCTACATAACGAAAAACTACCCAAGCATGGACTGGACCCATGCATACACCGACGGTTCTGTAACAAACACAATACAGAACGTAGGGTCAGGGGTATTCCTGAGCCTACCAAATGGTAGGAAAACAACACTATCAGTGGCAACTGGAAAATACTCAAGAAATTTCAGAGCGGAGGCAGAGGCACTGAGGGCTGCAGTAGAAGAAATAGTGACATACAAAAGAAATGAAAGCCATATAGTCCTTCTTACAGATGCCCTGGCCGTAGTCACAGCACTAAAAAGCCAGAAAAATACTGAACTTAATGATTTAAGAGCAGTACTCTGTCAACTATGCCAGCAGTCCGCGCCAAAAAGGGTAGTGGTACAGTGGGTTCCATCCCACTGTAACATCCAAGGGAACGAGGAGGCAGACAGACTGGCAAAAGAAGGTGCAAGACTACCACAACCAGATACTAGTGTGACATACGAAGAGTCAAAAAGACTTATTAGAGCTAGATACATGACCAAATGGGAAACAGAACATACTGGCTACACAAAAAACGATGCCTATTACCAGTTGAACAGAAGAGAGCAGGTCGTGGTCTTCAGACTTCGCACAGGCCACAATAGACTGAGGTACCACCTATTCAATAAATTGAAGATAGGTGGCACTGACGAATGCTCTTGCGGTACTTGGAAAATGACCGCTGAACATCTGCTGCAAAACTGCCCGACATACGAGGATCAGAGAAAGCACATGTGGCCATCACCAGTGGCAACACTAGACAAGCTCTATGGCAGTGTCGACAGCCTCAGGATGACCGCTGCTTTTTTCGAAAAATTAAAGGTTGACGTCTGACAGCGTACGAAGAAGAAGAAAAAGAAGAAGAAGAAGAAGAAGAAGAAGAAGAAGAAGAAGAAGAAGAAGAAGAAGAAGAAGAAGAAGAAGGTTGTGAGAGGAGACTAACATCTGGGTCAGGTGGGGAGAGGAGACAACATAAGGGTCAGGCAAAACATACTGGTCGGACAATAATAGTGAGGGTCAGGTGAGGATCAGAGACGAACATTATGTGAAGTGTACGTATACATACGCAGGGTTCTTACTAACAAATTGCCTTTGAGACTGTTTCAGTTAAGTTGATCACAAGTAAAGAATAATTGAGTGCTTTCAGTCACCAACAACACGACGATGCTAACATCCATAGATCTTCAGACTTTCATATTCCATGGAATCAACCGGAGCATAGAGTTAGTCCTGGCCCTATGTCAGAAAGTAAATATGTGGTAGGTCTGTGGAGGAGTTTGTGAGTTCCACGACAAGCGTTTCATCAGGTACACGAGGGGGAGTCATCCACATGTGCGTTTGACTTAACTTGGTTGTAACAAATATGGTCTGCCACACCTGACTGGGATTTACAAGATGTATCTCTCGTGGTTGTATAAGAGTTTGATCAGGTACCAGTTAGTGGACGAGCTACTGGTGGTGTCTTACAAGATGGATCTCTCGTGGTTGTATAAGAGTTTGATCAGGTACCAGTTAGTGGACGAGCTACTGGTGCATCTTACAAGATGGATCTCTCGTGGTTGTATAAGAGTTTGATCAGGTACCAGTTAGTGGACGAGCTACTGGTGCGTCTTACAAGATGGATCTCTCGTGGTTGTATAAGAGTTTGATCAGGTACTAGTTAGTGGACGAGCTACTGGTACGTCTTACAAGATGGATCTCTCGTGGTTGTATAAGAGTTTGATCAGGTACCAGTTAGTAGACCAGCCATTGGTGCGTCTTACAAGAGGTCTCTCACATAATGGTCAACTACTTCAAAGCACAAGCCAGTCGAGCTCGGGTAAGAGTTGAACCTTTGGGTCATGCCATGGAACACCAACAGAAGATTTGCATCCTCTGACACGCAGTGGCTTATGGGGCTGACCTGGCCACCAGACTGTGGCTTATGAGGCTGACCTGGCCACCAGACTGTGGCTTATGAGGCTGACATGGTCATCAAACAATGGCTTATGAGGCTGACCTGGTCATCAAACAATGGCTTATGGGGCTGACCTGGTCATCAAACAGTGGCTTACAGGGCTGACCTGGCCACGAGATAGTGGCTTTTAGGGCTGACCTGATCACGAGATAGTGGCTTATAGGGCTGACCTGGTTACGAGATAGTGGCTTATAGGGCTGACCTGGCCGCCAGCCAGTGGCTTATGGGGCTGACCTGGCCACCAGACTGTGGCTTATGATGCTGACCTGGTCATCAAACAGTGGCTTATAGGGCTGACCTAGCCACGAGATAGTGGCTTATAAGGCTGACCTGGCCACCAGACAGGGGCTTATAGGGCTACCCTGGCCACCAGACAGTGGCTTATAGGGCTGAACTGTAGCTACGATACAGATAGTGACTTAATGGGCCATTAAGTAATATGTAAGATAATGAATGTGGTTGAAAGAAGAGTACCTTGACTGAAAGCCGGGTACTTAGTTGACTGTAAGGTACACTTTCAATGCAAGCATAGTGTTTGTGAAACGCAGACTTACATGATGAGTGTGCATGCGTCATAGCTATTACTCATTAATGACGATTTACAACATTCAATACATGGTTCAGTTGCCGTAGTCTGATCTCATCAGTACAGGCCCTATGATAGACACAATCGCCTTGGAGGTGACAACAGTTTTATATTCTCACACTCAACAAAGAATTGGAGTAAAGACTCACCGATTCCAACAAGTTCCAGAACATTGAGGCTGCGGGTCAGCTCCGTTTGGTGCAGACTGCGCACGTCCCATGCCTTCCGGCGACTGACAACGTCCAAGAAACTCTTGCAGCATCTCATCGTAGTCAGCTGCAACAGATGAGACGAGCAGACATGAGACACGGTAACCAGCTGAGGAGACGAGCAGAAATGAAACACGGTAACCAGCTGAGGATACGAGCAGACATGAGACACGGTAACCAGCTGAGGAGACTATCAGACAATTAAGTAACAATTACGACACGGGGGTAATTCAAATAACATACATAACACACAGAGCTAGGATCTATGTTCTTCACAATATCACACGAATCTATAAAGCTGTCTGCTTGCGATCCACAGAAACGTATCCAAGTCAACTCGACATTCTCTTCAGGCGAAGACTGAGAATATCAGACAGGTTCGAGTTTTTCAATGAGAACAATCAGATGATACAAACGTGCTATGGAACAAATATGCAAAAAGAAGCAGATTATATCAGAAACAAAAATCATTGACAAAATACATTTCTTATTTAATAAAAATTCCTGGAAAGAATCGTTACCCTGACCTTCCGCTGGGAATTCTAAGAAATGGGACAACAGGTGCGTGTCTGATGTTGATTTAGTTAAAAACAAATATATCTATTGATGAGGATGCTGGTGCTATGTGTCCGGGTGCTTAATCAGGCCACACGATGTGCTCGGTAGGCTGCGCTGCACTTAATATTTGTTCCACCGGTAAACCAGCCTGTCAACGCATAGCCAGAGCATCAGGTCACATGTATCAACTCAGTAGGACAAGTTGACGAAGGACACAGGACAACAATGTGTTTATTGTATATCAGGGAAGGAACTCATTTCGATGGATCTGTTTGGGATTGTTCATTACGTAGTTAACTGAGTCACGTATACTGATTTCTTGATTAGCTCAAATAATTTTTCACAGCATAAGCTTGGCATCAGGGTCTTAATCGCCACGTTCTTCATCGTCATGGTAACGATATTCAGGACCTCACCATCATGGTATCAGCACGCTCACTCCTTCCTTCAGCCGTTTCGGACATAAGATCCACGCGCCCAACAAATAAACACACCCACATACACACGCTCTCTCAACTACTGTGACACACCCACCAACACACGCTCTCTCATATCTCAACCACTGTAACACATACACACCCACCAACACACGCTCTTTCAGCTACCGTAACACAGACACACCCACCAACACACGCTCTCTCAACTACCGTAACCCAGACACACAAACCAACACACTCTCTTTCAGCTACCGTAACACAGACACACCCACCAACACACGCTCTCTCATATCTGAACCACTGTAACACAGACACACCCACCAACACACGCTCTTTCAGCTACCGTAACCCCAACACACCCACCAACACACGCTCATCTCTCAGCTACCGTATCACTGACACAGAGGAAGTGACACACTCCAGTTTGCTTTAACATTACACAACTCAATTTCGCATCTCATCAAACTCATCACAACCTGTAACTGATAAATGTTCTGATCTTAAGAGACATGCAACTACCGAGGGAATCTAGATAATATTGTAGAGTATATTGACCGGTTCACTTTCCATACTGCACTGTAATCCAATCTTCTATTTAGAAAGAAAAATATAAAGAATTTGAAGTCAACGTTTTTTAAAATAATTGGATTGATGTCCTACAGCGATAAGTTTATTGGTCATGTTTGGTTCGTTGCTTGGCGACCACCAATCTTAAATAACCATTTAGCCTCAAAGAAAACGCCTTGAGGATTATTTCTTTCTGTACACGAGTTGGGCGTGAAGGCGTAGGCGTGTGTGTGCGTATCAGATGTATAGCAATTGTAATAAAGGATATTTCTTAAAGAATATTTTGTTGGTTTGTAACAACTATACGAGCGGCGCCGCAGATGTAACCAGGTTAGTGGGATGGAACGCATCTTGAAATGGGATTTAATAAAGTCTTTATTTCATTCAGCTAATGAGGCGTCTGAATGGCAGAGCGCTTCCATCTCACACGTATGGTACAGTGTTCCAGCCCCGTGTCGCTCCAGCCGACCTAGCTGTAAATGGTTACAAACTGATCGTGAAGGAAGGGACAAGCTGAGACCTCGTGCAACAACTCTCAGCTACTGAAACTTGACGGCAGTATCTTCTTTTAGGGTACATTCCCTACGAGAGGCGCCTGGTATTGGGGTAAGTTCCATGCAGGCATTGCCTGGTACTGAAGTAGGTTCCCAAAATGTATTGCCTGCTATTATATCAGACCTGCCTTGACTTTTTTTAAATTGAAGATCTGGCACCACACTGAAGACACACTAGACAGCTACCAGACAGAGTCTCTGGTTGCTCGTCGGGGATCATGTGTTTGAGTTTTCCTGAAAGCCTAGATAGTAGTCACGCGCAAGATATGAGATCGGGTGCACACTGGGACACAGTTGTTATCCCATTTCACTCCCCCTTCCAATAGCAATAAGAACGCGGTGTGATGATAGTGTTTATACCTAGACGATGCGGGTGATGATAGTGTTTATACAGAGACGATGCAGGTGATGATAGTGTTTATACAGAGACGATGCGGGTGATGATAGTGTTTATACAGAGACGATGCAGGTGATGATAGTGTTTATACAGAGACGATGCTGGTGATGATAGTGTTTATACAGAGACGATGCGGGTGATGATAGTGTTTATACAGAGACGATGCGGGTGATGATAGTGTTTATACAGAGACGATGCGGGTGATGATAGTGTTTATACAGAGACGATGCGGGTGATGATAGTGTTTATACAGAGACGATGCGGGTGATGATAGTGTTTATACAGAGACGATGCGGGTGATGATAGTGTTTATACAGAGACGATGCGGGGGATGATAGTGGTCGTGTGCGCGACAGGAAGGCCGTAGAGGTGTAGACAATAACGGTAAAGCCATACTCACGATGCATATAGCTAAGCTTATCTAAAAGGTCAGACCGATCAAAGCGATAAGGATATTTGAGACAGAGGCTCCTGTAATTATGATACCTCGATGATAATGGTTGGGATGATGGAGAAAGCGATAACGGTGATACGAATGGTAATGGTAAGCTTTTGTCTTCACAGAAATGAGGAACTAGATAATGTTTCAGGGTCCAGACCTAGACACGTTGCGAGTGGAGCGTAGAAGAATAGGGAGAGAGAGAGAGAGAGAGAGAGAGAGAGAGAGCACAAGGAAGAGTAGTATAATTGTCTTGATGAAACAGGTGAGAGAAAGATAAGAGAAAGGTGAGAAAAAGGTAAGAGAATGGTAATAACAAGCTAAAAGACAGGTACGGGTAAGAGAACTAAAAGAGAAGAACAAGAGAAATGTAAAAGAAAGGTAAGAGAAAGGTACAAGAAAGGTAAGGGAGAGGTACAGGAAAGGTAAGAGAAAGGTACAAGAAAGGTAAGAGAGAGGTACAGGAAAGGTACAAGAGAGGTAAGAGAAAGGTAAGAGGGAGGTACAAGAAACGTAAGAGAAAGGTAAGAAAGAGGTTAAAAAAACGTAAGAGAAAGGTACAAGAAAGGTAAGAGGGAGATACAAGAAGGTAAAAGAAGGAAAGAGATAGGTACAAGACTGGTAAGAGAAAGGTAAGTGAACGGTACAAGAAAGGTAAAAGAAAGGTACAAGAAAGGTCAGAGAAAGGTAAGATAAATGTTAGAGAAAGGTAAGAGGGAGGTATAAGAAAGGTAACAGACAGGTAAGAGAGAGGTACAAGAAAGGTCAGAGAATGGTAAAAGAAAGGTAAGAGAAAGGTAAGAGAGGGGTACAAGAAAGGTAAGAGAAAATTAAGAGGGAGGTATAAGAAAGGTAAGAGAAAGGTAAGAGAAAGGTAAGAGATGTATACATCTATGATAATTCTGATAATGATAACGTACGCATCGTTTGAAGATTTTGCCTCGGCCTGAACGAATTGATTGGTGCAGTGGTACAACCCTTGCATGTCACTGCAAAGGTTAAGGGTTCTACTCTCGCAACAGTTACCGTCTAGTCGATCCAGCTGTAAATGGGCACCTTACTTACATTTATGGAATACAAATTGAACGACGCAGAGACGTGGCCAGCCCACCTGACACAAAGGACAGACCAAATGCTTGCTACGACCAGCGACACGCCGAGCATGGCTTCGTGGATACCACCCGGCCATAAAGAGGCGAACTTTACTCAACAGCAGAAAGATACCACTGGAATGTACTCATCAAAACGAGAAGATACTTCTTCTTCTTCTTCTTCTTCTTCTTCTTCTTCTTCGTTCGTTCTCAATCTCCCACTACCAGACCCTGAAAGGGCTTAAGTAGCAGAATGTAGTCCAAGAGAACGGAATGCTTGGCTGCGATATTTGCACCTTGCGGTCCAACACATCCGACTTCAACAAGCATTTTTTTAGTACCTGGTTAGCATTCCCTCTTCGGTCACTTCTCCTTCGCCAGTCTGCCCTGTTGCAGCCTGTTATCCATGATCACCGCGTGGAGGTGTAGAAGGGTCTTGGCAGCTCTGGTTCGCTGGCCCTGACGCTAGCAGTCAGGTATGGGTCGCTGACCACTGCAGCTCATGCGTTGCTCAGCATCTTGATCCCAAAAACGAGAAGATACGAGGCGTGTTCAAATGAAACCGGACCGAACTGCACCAAGTGAACATACCTTCGATGTGTATGACGACGTTACTTCTGATGTAAACAGCACATACCAACTGTCAAGATTGTAAAATTTCGTTATCCTCCGACTCATTATCGCCTCGGCAGACCGTTGAAAACATGGCGGGTGTGATACGGAATCTGTCCAGAGTTGATCAGCGAGCGGTGATTCGGATTCTAACGGCTGAAGGATGTCGACCAGTTGACATTCATCGCAGAATGCAGGCAGTGTATAGTGACAAATGTGTGGCGAAGACAACAGTGAAGAACTGGGCAACGATGTTTAAAGAAGGACGCGAGTTAACGAAAGATCTTCCGAGACCAGGTCAGGCGTATATTATTGCATGAACTCAGGTCCGCTAGATCTCACCAATTGAGATCTGGGTCGCTCATAACTTTCAGGTTTCGAACGCCTCTCGTTTAGCTCTTTCGTTCATTTCTTGAAATGGGTGCTCAGCTTACCTCTCTTGGTTGTTGTTGGAGACAAAATACAAAAAATCAATTGTAGAAGTCATGAAAGTAAACATGAACAAGTCATTGTAGAACCAATGAACAGAAACAAATATCAGAAATGAAGAGAAAATAAATAAAACAGACAACAGAGAATAACATGTTCAAGACAGAAAAAGAAATCCACAAAAATATTAATGAATTCAAAAGTGTAATGAAACAAACTGAGAAAGAATATATAATCAACATGTACACACTGTAACTGACATCAGCTTGATTAAAGTCAACAACTGGACAGCTGTCAATCAGTCTCTGAACATTGATGAAGGTGTGCATACACCTGTCAGTAAACTGTGTTGAACTGGACACGCGTTGATTGGGTGCTATACGTAACAATAGTTTGTGAGTCTTTGTCTTAGCGTACGTACACTGTGTGTTTCCCAATCAATCAGTAATTGGGTTTGTTCAATGTATCGACTGGTTTCACTTGAGGGGCACCTTATCAACAGATCAATGCTAGCATAGATTTATTATCCATAAATTCTTCCGGTGAGCGTTAATCGATAAATCATCCTGTGCTAACATCAATCACTGATCGCAAGACTGATCGATACATGTCAACAATTTAACAGTAACCAATGTCGGTCTGTGAATTGAAGGCGAAAAACGTCGTAATGGGACGTCGTAATGGGACGTCGTAATGAGACGTTGTAATGATACGTCGTAATGAGACGTTGTAATGGGACGTCGTAATGAGACGTTGTAATGGGACGCGGTAATGAGACGTCGTAATGGGCCCGTATTGGTGAGGTTGTTCGTGCCAGACCGTGGTTGTAAATGGTTGTGAAATCTGTAAATGGTTGTGAAGTCTGTAAATGGTTGTGAAGTCTGTAAATGGTTGTGAAGTCTGTAAATGGTTGTGTACTTTGTAAATGACATGTTGCAATATATGTCAACGTCAGATCACGGTAGGGACAAGTTTGAGTATCTATCAACGTCAGACCACGGTAGAGACAAGTTTGAGTATCTATCAACGTCAGACCACGGTAGGGACAAGTTTGAGTATCTGTCAACGTCAGACCACGGTAGGGACAAGGTTCAGTATCCGTTAGCAAAAGTCCCTGTCCCTTTAGGAACTTCATACTCGAATTGAATATGCTTTCTCAATTGACATTTCTGTTCCATAGAAACCAGTCGTTCCACCCTCTGAATGTCATGTCGTTGTTGTCCTCTCATTGTCGCTCTAGCCATCTTTGTTTATGTCGGTTACTCGAGAAGAGACAAATACTTGACTTGTGACTGATCTCAACAACAAACATTCTTTGTTTATGTCGGTTACTCGAGAAGAGACAAATACTGGACTTGTGACTGATCTCAACAACAAACATTCTTTGTTTATGTCGGTTACTCGAGAAGAGACAAATACTTGACTTGTGACTGATCTCAACAACAAACATTCTTTGTTTATGTCGGTTACTCGAGAAGAGACAAATACTTGACTTGTGACTGATCTCAACAACAAACATTCTTTGTTTATGTCGGTTACTCGAGAAGAGACAAATACTTGTCTTGTGACTGATCTCAACAACAAACATTCTTTGTTTATGTCGGTTACTCGAGAAGAGACAAATACTTGTTTATCACTTGCAGTCTCCAGGTATCCACATATTCCCTTCCTTAGTTACCGTATACAATTTAGAATCCACTGATTGGATCAAATGTGGGTTATCTCCAGTCAGTGGACCCCGGCGCTGTTGGTGCAATTATATAGTCTGGTAGAAGGAGAGGCCGTCGACTACATCAGCTTAAAAATAACAGCAATAACTAGCTCTGCTGTCTATGATAACATCAGCCTAATATATGTCTATCTAGTTGTCTGTAATACTGTCTGTCCATTCGTCCGACTCACATCCTGCCTGTCGATTCGTCCGAACCACCTCTTGTCTGTCCATACGCCCGACTCACCTCTTGTCTGTCCATACGCCCGACTCACCTCCTGTCTGTCCATTCGTCCGACCCACCTCTTGTCTGTCCATTCGTCCGACCCACCTCTTCTCTCCATACGTCCGACTCACCTCCTGTCTGTCCATTCCTCCGACCCACCTCTTGTCTGTCCATTCGTCTGACTCACCACCTGTCTGTCCATTCGTCCGACCCACCTCTTGTCTGTCTGTGAGTCCTTCCCTTCTTTTCCTTCCTGTTCTCTGGAGTTCCCTGCCGTTCTCTCAAGATTTCTCTTGTCCACTTCCGTTATCTCGAATTCTCTGCCATCGCCTCCCATTCCCTCCGATCCCCCAAATCTCCTTCCATTCCCCCTGGTCACCTTCCGTCCCCTTCTATTCCCTCCCGTCACCTCCCTTTGCCCTCTGGTCCTCATATCTGATATTGAACTGTAGATAAGAAATGCAGGCTTTATAAAATGTTTACCTTCAGCCATCGTTTGCTCAAAAATTCTTTCCGTAAATCATTCACAAATTTGGATGAAGCTGGTATAAACATATATCTGCTATATCTCCCCATGCTCTCTGTCCCTCTTCCCTTGCCCCCCCCCTCTCTCTCTCTCTCTCTCTCTCTCTCACTCGCTCCCTCTGTCCTGTCTCAAGTTCTGTCCCAGGGCCTGAGTTGGCCATTTTTGCGCTCGACTAGAGTCTTCCTTGAAGAGGAGCCAAATCAATTAATTTATATCTGTCAGTTCTTGAACAAGCCTGGCTGTTTCCTTGGTTGGCTGGTGTTGTGGTTGAGTCAGTGCCCATGGCATCATTCTAATATTAGCAGTGATTCATCTGTCTTTCACTCCTCTTACTATCTTACACTCATTTAGCTTTGATCTTCTCTTCTCTCCATCTTACCCTCATTTATTTCTACTCTCACCAGTCTACGTGTTCTTTGCTCCTCTTTCCGTAAATCGTTCCTCCTGTATACCCTTCCTTCCCCCACCTCTCTCTGTCTTGCTCTCTACCAAAACAACTACCTACCTACCTACCCATCAGAGTATACAGTAGACAGCAGTGAAATAGTCCTTAATAGAAAATGTATCAATATCACGGAAGGAGATCTCCCGCTTACACTCTCGTTTCCATACCCCGGAAGGAGATCTCCCGCTTACACTCTCGTCTCCATATCACGGAAGGAGATCTCACACTTACACTCTCGACTCCATACCACGGAAGGAGATCTCCCGCTTACACTCTCGTCTCCATACCACGGAAGGAGATCTCTTCTTTGTTTATGTCGCTTACACTCCCGTCTCCATACAACCGAAGGCCCCATAATCCTTCTCAATGCACCTGCACCTACCTTGTTCTCCAGCCCTAGAGCCATATACAGCAGTTAGAGGTGCACAGAGTCCAGAACAACTTGTTATACAAGGCGAGTTCAGCATGGGGGCTGGTCACGATTCATGGCTTTCGTGTTTTGGCAATTTTGGAGTACAAATTAATGGAACGGGTCAGCGGCTCTTAGAGTTTTGTGCCTATATAAACTGTGTGACCAACTCCTATATGAAATCTGTGTGACCAACTTCTATATGAACTCTGTGTGACCAACTTCCAAATGAACTCTGTGTGACCAACTTCTATATGAACTCTGTGTGACCAACTTCTATATGAACTCTGTGTGACCAACTCCTATATAAACTGTGTGACCAACTTCTATATGAACTCTGTGTGACCAACTTCTAAATGAATTCTGTGTGACCAACTTCTATATGAACTCTGTGTGACCAACTTCTATATGAACTCTGTGTGACCAACTTCTATATGAACTCTGTGTGACCAACTTCTATATGAATTCTGTGTGACCAACTTCTTTATGAACTCTGTGTGACCAACTTCTATATGAACTCTGTGTGACCAACTTCTATATGAATTCTGCGTGACCAACTTAAATTTGAACTCTGTGTGACCAACTTCTATATGAACTCTGTGTGACCAACTTCTATATGAATTCTGTGTGACCAACTTCAATTTGAACTCTGTGTGACCAACTTCTATATGAACTCTGTGTGACCAACTTATATATGAATTCTGCGTGACCAACTTTAATTTGAACTCTGCGTGACAAACACCTATTTTGAAATACACCCCAGCAGAAGTTCCCATCATAACCAAGATCCAAGCCTGACATCGAGTGGATCTGACTCTTGTCTCTTCCCAAGTCTGTGCTCCTAGCGCCCTCCTACCATAGTGAACATTGCCATCCGGAACATTAGCGAGTTGGCTGTAGAATCAGTTACAGGTAAGGAAGTTCCGCCACAAGAGAAACTAAGCCACGCATTCACACACATAGAACCCGGAAGTGATAAAACAATGTAGCAATGTGTTGTAGGAAACTATCAATGTCCTGCATCATAGCACCATTTATTCAGAGATCTGGCGCCACCTCCGTAACATGCTCCGTAACATGCTCCGTAACTTGCTCCGTAACACTGCAGCTGCTGCCTTTGTTGGAAGAAAAATTGTTAAATCAGCTGACTGATTTGAAGTGAAAGTGAAGGATACGACACACGTCACTGAGACCAAGCGCGATGCTCTGATTGTTCCAACACCTTGTAAATGCATGTAATCAGCGAAACTTCAAGTCCACCAGAAGCCACGTTCAACAAACAGCTTACTGTTGTGCTAATGAGGACTGAAACCAGCTCAGTGAAAACATCTAGACTGCGACACAAACTAAAAACACGAGACAAATTATCATGGTGTAAAAAAAGTTATTGATCCTATCAATCCAGAAAACAGCACCATTCAAAGCAACTGGCGAGAAAATATATGACACAAGGAAGAAGATAGAGCGATGAGTTGAACTCTATTCTGAGATGTGTTCATGTGACAGTGTCATACTTTCTCAGTTCAGTTGTCTGATGCTACCCCAGGATGAAGGAGCTGGATCTCAAACCATTTTAAGAAGTTCTTATTACAGCCATTGACAGCTTGGCCTCGAGCAGAGCAGCAGGCAGTGACAAGATCCGTGTGATCTGATTATTCACTCTAAGGGCGCAGTTTTGCAATCGCTGTTTATGATTCTATGCCAGTGCTGGTCTAACGTCAGACAACGATTCTATGCCAGTGCTGGTCTAACGTCAGACAAAGATTCTGTGCCAGTGCTTGTCTAACGTCAGACAACGATTCTATGCCAGTGCTGGTCTAACGTCAGACAACGATTCTATGCCAGTGCTGGTCTAACGTCAGACAACGATTCTATGCCAGTGCTGGTCTAACGTCAGACAACGATTCTATGCCAGTGCTGGTCTAACGTCAGACAACGATTCTATGCCAGTGCTGGTCTAACGTCAGACAACGTTTTAGGATCCTTTCGTTGAGACAATGAAGTCTTCGCTATCTACAACCCTTGATTTCTTAACTTTTAGAGCTGTCGACCTGTTCAGATTAAACTCAAAACACGCAAGGTATTCAGCTTTGGAGCTGGAATAGCGTCCCAAACGAGGCGGTTATATCTTCTCCATGAAACGATGAACAGACCTGGCCTTTCCTTCCGCTAGTTGAAGACTAGTTGCGCGGGAAAGGTTTGACGTCATCGATGAAGGTTTCCTTATAAGGCTCGGTCTCTCTCTGCAGAACGCCTTCCTGCACATAGCACCACACACAGCACTAACTCCGTAACTTCAGCGATGAGCTCCGGAAAAACATGAAACGACGGTTGTAGCTCGAATTCGAACCCCAATAATCTGAACACGAGGCAAACAGCTTTACCACTTCGCCACATAGACCCCCACGGAAGATGCTCCATGGGAGACTCTCCACCTAACGAGAAATGTCTAGGTGAGTCGTCTGATCACACCTCGCTGTTAGTCTGCTGGCGCCTACCGCCGTCAGTGTGGGCCGAGAGTGGATGTCTTGTGTCCGGTGTGACGAAGATAGCCGGTTGGGGTAGCCGGTTGGGGTCCAGGAGAAGACAGACATGTGTCGATGGGGATTGTGAGGTCGGTAAGGGCCCTACTATCTCGATTTGTAGCGGTGTCGTTAGACCGTTTGGGGAGATCACTGTCAACATCACGAAATAAGACCGGATACTGAGCGAAGATTGCTAGACTGTCCTTGACAGTGCGCGCGGTCTGCAGCACACGTTTACGATGGGAAGGATGGCAATAGACACAGGAAGGCATTTGTAGAGGGTAAGAAGCGTTTAGGGGCAGCAGACACGGGAAGGCATTTGTAGAGGGTAAGAAGCGTTTGGGGGCAGCAGGCACGGGAAGACATTTGTAGAAGGTAAGAAGTGTTTGGGGGCAGCAGACACGGGAAGGCATTTGTAGAAGGTAAGAAGCGTTTGGGGACAGCAGACACGGGAAGGCATTTGTAGAAGGTAAAAAGCGTTTAGGGGCAGCAGAAACGGGAAGGCATTTGTAGAGGGTAAGAAGCGTTTAGGGGCAGCAGACACGGAAAGGCATTTGTAGAGGGTAAGAAGCGTTTAGGGGCAGCAGACACAGGAAGGCATTTGTAGAGGGTAAGAAGCGTTTGGGGGCAGCAGGCACGGGAAGGCATTTGTAGAAGGTAAGAAGTGTTTGGGGGCAGCAGACACGGTAAGGCATTTGTAGAAGGTAAGAAGCGTTTGGGGGCAGCAGACACGGGAAGGCATTTGTAGAAGGTAAAAAGCGTTTAGGGGCAGCAGACACGGGAAGGCATTTGTAGAGGGTAAGAAGCGTTTAGGGGCAGCAGAAACGGGAAGGCATTTGTAGAAGGTAAGAAGTGTTTGGGGGCAGCAGACACGGGAAGGCATTAGAAGAGGGTAAGAAGCGTTTAGGGGCAGCAGACACGGGAAGGCATTTGTAGAGGGTAAGAAGCGTTTAGGGGCAGCAGACACGGGAAGGCATTTGTAGAGGGTAAGAAGCGCTTAGGGGCAGCAGACATGGGAAGGCATTTGTAGAGGGTAAGACGTGTTTAGGGGCAGCAGACACGGGAAGGCATTTGTAGAGGGTAAGAAGCGTTTAGGGGCAGCAGACACGGAAAGGCATTTGTAGAGGGTAAGAAGCGTTTGGGGGCAGCATGCACGGGAAGGCATTTGTAGAAGGTAAGAAGTGTTTTGGGGCAGCAGACACGGAAAGGCATTTGTAGAAGGTAAGAAGCGTTTGGGGGCAGCAGACACAGGAAGGCATTTGTAGAAGGTAAGAAGCGTTTAGGGGCAGCAGATACGGGAAGGCATTTGTAGAGGGTAAGAAGCGTTTAGGGGCAGCAGACACGGGAAGGCATTTGTAGAAGGTAAGAAGTGTTTGGGGGCAGCAGACACGGGAAGGCATTTGTAGAGGGTATGAAGCGTTTGGGGGCAGCAGACACGGGAAGGCATTTGTAGAAGGTAAGAAGCGTTTGGGGGCAGCAGACACGGGAAGGCATTTGTAGAAGGTAAGAAGCGTTTGGGGGCAGCAGACACGGGAAGGCATTTGTAGAAGGTAAGAAGCGTTTGGGGGTAGCAGACACGGGAAGGCATTTATAGAGGGTAAGAAGCGTTTAGGGGCAGCAGAAACGGGAAGGCATTTGTAGAGGGTAAGAAGCGTTTAGGGGCAGCAGACACGGGAAGGCATTTGTAGAGGGTAAGAAGCGTTTGGGGGCAGCAGGCACGGGAAGGCATTTGTAGAAGGTAAGAAGTGTTTGGGGGCAGCAGACACGGGAAGGCATTTGTAGAAGGTAAGAAGCGTTTGGGGGCAGCAGACACGGGAAGGCATTTGTAGAAGGTAAGAAGCGTTTAGGGGCAGCAGACACGGGAAGGCATTTGTAGAAGGTAAGAAGCGTTTGGGGGCAGCAGACACGGGAAGGCATTTGTAGAAGGTAAGAAGCGTTTCGGGGCAGCAGACACGGGAAGGCATTTGTAGAGGGTAAGAAGCGTTTAGGGGCAGCAGACACGGGAAGGCATTTGTAGAAGGTAAGAAGTGTTTGGGGGCAGCAGACACGGGAAGGCATTTGTAGAGGGTATGAAGCGTTTGGGGGCAGCAGACACGGGAAGGCATTTGTAGAGGGTAAGAAGCGTTTGGGGGCAGCAGACACGGGAAGGCATTTGTAGAAGGTAAGAAGCGTTTGGGGGCAGCAGACACGGGAAAGCATTTGTAGAAGGTAAGAAGCGTTTGGGGGCAGCAGACACGGGAAGGCATTTGTAGAAGGTAAGAAGCGTTTGGGGGCAGCAGACACGGGAAGGCATTTGTAGAAGGTAAGAAGCGTTTGGGGGCAGCAGACACGGGAAGGCATTTGTAGAGGGTAAGAAGCGTTTGGGGGCAGCAGACACGGGAAGGCATTTGTAGAGGGTAAGAAGCGTTTAGGGGCAGCAGACACGGGAAGGCATTTGTAGAAGGTAAGAAGCGTTTGGGGGCAGCAGACACTGGAAGGCATTTGTAGAGGGTAAGAAGCGTTTGGGGGCAGCAGACACGGGAAGGCATTTGTAGAGGGTAAGAAGCGTTTGGGGGCAGCAGACACGGGAAGGCATTTGTAGAGGGTAAGAAGCGTTTGGGGGTTAGCAGACACGGGAAGGCTTTTGTAAAAGGTAAGAAATGTTTGGGGGCAGCAGGCACGGGAAGGCATTTGTAAAAGGTAAGAAGCGTTTGGGGGCAGCAGGCACGGGAAGGCATTTGTAAAAGGTAAGAAGCGTTTGGGGACAGTAGACACAGGAAGGCATTGGTAGAGGGTAAGAAGCGTTTGGGGGCAGCAGACACGGGAAGGCATTTGTAAAAGGTAAGAAGCTTTTGGGGGCAGCAGGCACGGGAAGGCATTTGAAAAAGGTTAGAAACGTTTGGGGGCAGCAGGCACGGGAAGGAATTTGTAAAAGGTAAGAAACGTTTGGGGGCAGCAGGCACGGGAAGACATTTGTAAAAGGTAAGCAGCGTTTGAGGGTGACGGACAGATACTAGTTGGTGATGGCGTGTTGGAAACCTCCTTCTAAATTTCTGGTGAGGTGGGTGGGGGCGGGTGAGGGGAGGGGAATATCTTTCCTCCTCGCTGCCTTGTGTCAAAGATTGCCTCAAGAGAATTGATCAATGAACTATTGATTTTATGTGAGTTGTGTCCCTTTTGTGTCGCATCCCGGACACCAGGTCAGACATGTGAGTACACAACCGCTTTCATATTCTGGTTTTCCCTCAAGTAGACATATTTATTGTAGTTTGCGTGTGTTCAATATTGATGTTGTTGTGTCACTAATGATGCTGCTGTGTTTTGCATGACTCTTGTCTCATTCTCATATATTCATCAATTTGTTTATCCATTATTTTATCAAATGTTCGTACCACCGTCTGCTAATGATGACGAACAATACATGAAAAACAAACATACAAACACAACCGGGCAATGAGAATATATCTGTATTCATTCCGTTCGTGTCGTTGGACGTCGTGGTGAGCGAACATCTCAATTGTTACATTTGTATTTTTGGTAGGGGAACATCCGCTGGTGAGTTGCCAGGTCAATCCCAGTATCTGTGACCAAACGTTTGATTGGATGTCCCTGGAATATACGATCGACCTTTGTGGACACAGATAATAAACAAGGGATGGGAGGGTTAGGACACACGGTCCCAGTCCAGAGAGGCTGGTGTTCGTTGTCGACTTGTGTTCCAGCACCAGGATGATGATGAGCCTGTTGGGGTTGATCGATCGGCTGTCGGCTCCACGAGAAGTACAGGGCTTCCACTACAGCTGAACTCGTTACGGGGGAGTGGTATCCACACTTTAGCAGTGCTTGATTGAATATCAATGAACAACGTGATGATCCATGCACAACCCTGGTTACTCACCCTTTCAGACATGTTTGGGAGTCTACCGTGCCCACTATTCCTGTACCACCCAGGTGGTTCGCAGACATTAGACAGACCTCACGAAGACAGCCATACAATACGCAAATAGTCGACTTACATTACACAACAATTAGGCAGACATGAGACAAACAGCAGGCAGATTTTTGGCAGCCATGATACAAGCCACCAGACTTACATTAGGTAGACATTAGACATGAAGACAACATTAGGTAAACATTAGGTATCCGGTAGGTAGAAATCAGATAGACATTACACATCACATACATTAAGCATACATAGACAGATAGATAGACATCAGACATACGCCCTGCCAATCTTGGTTTCCCCAGATTACCGCATCATTCCCCAAGGACAGTAATACTGAGTAGCATGACTGATTCTATTACTGATATCAATAGCATGACTTATTATATGACTGATATCATTAGCATGACTTACTCTATCACATATAAATATCATGACTTATTATATGACTGATATCAATAACATGATATATTATATGACTGATCATTAGCATGACTCATTCTATTACTGATATAAATAGCATGACTTATTATATCACTGATATCAATAACATGACTTATTATTTCACTGGTATCAATAGCATGACTTATTTTATGACTGATATAAATAGCATGACTTATTATAAGGCTGCTATCAGTATCATGACCTATTCTACGACTCTAGACAAATGCAAGGTCATCTGTTGTCTCTGGACAGACAGTTTGGCACGTAGAAGATAACCAGTGATTATCACCTAATAGAAACCTAAAACTCGTCAAGTCATTGCACATGTCAAGGTTCTGTACCTATTTGGGCGTGTTCTTGATTTCTTTTGCGCCTATAGCTTCACCAAATGATATCATTGTAACGGTTACTGATTTGTGATCGGTGTATAGAACACCTGTCCAACATCTGTCCAACACTTGTCCAACACCTGTCCAACACCTGTCTAACACCTGTCCAACACCTGTCCCACACCTGTCCAACACCTGTCCAACACCTGTGTTTCCAGTCCACTGAGAAAACGGTGTTAGAGCTTATCTCTAGACGTAAAACTGATCAAGAAGATTCCCAGAATCGATCTAGTCCATCGAACTGCAAATGGATAAGTGACTCGATGTTAGGGATATGAAAGACTGCTTAGCGGAGAAGGAAAATACCCAGCCTACCTAAGCAAGGTCTAATATAAGTGCCTACCACTTTCTCTTTACGGCATTATCTGCTGTAGCCTTGACCTTAATTAGAGCACTATTTACAAACTTGTTGGGGAAACTAGTCCAAGAGCCAATACCACATTCATGAAGGACCGTCTCCGTTTGTTCTTCTACGGTTCAGAGGTGCTGCTGTGTACAACAGGGACAAACAGTGGGACCTAATAGACCTGCCTGCCTCCCTCACAACAACGACAGTGAGACCTAATAGACCTGCCTGCCTCCCTAACAACAGCGACAAATAGTGAGACCTAATAGACCTGCCTGCCTCCCTCACAACAACGACAGTGAGACCTAATATACCTGCCTGCCTCCCTCACAACAACGACAGTGAGACCTAATAGACCTGCCTGCCTCCCTCACAACAACAACGACAGTGAGACCCAATAGACCTGCCTGCCTCCCTCACAACAACGACAAACAGTGAGACCTAATAGACCTGCCTGCCTCCCTCACAACAACGACAAACAGTGAGACCTAATAGACCTGCCTGCCTCCCTCACAACAACGACAAACAGTGAGACCTAATCGACCTGCCTGCCTTCCTCACAACAACGACAAACAGTGGGACCTAATATGACCTATCTGTCAGTAGCCCACACATTTTCCAGTTGGCCCATTTCCCACAGCTCAACGCTAGATAACCTTTGTGAGATGTTGACTTGAGTGAGTTAGTGACGACCATTTGTTGTTAGGGGTAACGTATTTGTACCTATTGACCTGGCTAGATGTTTCATGAGAAAAGCTTACAATGAGCTTTTGTAAAACCTTGTATTTGTAGTTTCTGTGTGTCTCTTTATACATTGTATTTTGTTTAGTTTGTTAGACAAGAGGAAGGATTCCTTTTCCAACTTTTCGTCCGTCCACAAGTTGAATCCGTCTGTCCACAAGTTGAATCCGTCCGTCCACAAGTTGAATCCGTCTGTCCACAAGTTGAATCCGTCCGACCATAAGTTGAATCCGTTTATAGAGAAATTGAGTCCGGCCGCCCATGAATTAAGTTTGTTTACAAATTGAGTCCGTCCGTCCACAAATTGAGTCCTTTGAGTCCATTCCACAAGCTTAGTCCGTCCGTCAGTGGGCTGTGGGGCCACACAAGCCTCAGACCACCTGATAGTGATCTGCCTAAACCTTCTGGAAACATCCAATATGGATGACTTGTTGAGGAGGAACGAGAAGGCGATTCACTTGTCTAAAGGCTAGAAACACCAAGTCTGATGTGGTGTTGTCTGATGTGGTGTTGTCTGATGTGGTGTCAGGGACACAAGAAGTCAGCAAATAATTGAGAGAAACGTACTTCCATGAATACAAGGTTTCAACCATAACAAATAGGCTTACGTCATGTGAGCACATAAAACAGGTACGAGATAGAGAGATAAGGTGTACAATGGGAACAAGGGTGAAGGATAGAGTGACAGACGTACGCTAGAAACCACGGGACAGGATAGAGAGACGTCATTCCGACGATTCGGCACGTGAAAGCTCTGACTACCTGAAATGCTGGTGCTGTGAAAAGTGGAGAACATTCTACATATAGATTCCATCCATTATTTATTGTTATAAAAATGGCACAGCTTTTAATGTTTAGAAACTTAATTTATTCACAAGTTTACATTTGAGTGAAATCACACGTGTGTGTGTTTGTGTGTTTGAGTGTATGTGTGGCAGTTTGTGTATGTGTGTGTGTGTGTGTGTGTTATTTACAAAAGACATCTAACAAAGCTCCATCAATCACACACAAATGGTCGATATGCTTCAATTAGTTCATTTAATGATGACGAAGAAATGGGGAGAATTAGTTTGTAAGTATCATCGCTTTTATCGTTATATTGGTATCAAGATAAGGGGGTCACTAATGATAACAATAATGGCGCTTATAGGCCGCTAGCGATGTTATTGTTCCAGCCTGAATGTAGGCAGACAACTTCTATACGGTTCGGCCATGTAGCGTGCACGCTGACAGAACACACCGAAGTAAGTAGGGTCAAACTGTTTAAACACATTCACTAGAAGAGTGATCCGTGCAGCGATAGGTTCAAGTCACATGCTGGGGCAACAGGGCACAGCACTCACAGACCAGGACAGCATAGCTCAGCACTCACAGACCAGGACAGCATAGCTCAGCACTCACAGACCAGGACAGCATAGCTCAGCACTCACAGACCAGGACAGCATAGCTCAGCACTCACAGACCAGGACAGCATAGCTCAGCACTCACAGACCAGGACAGCATAGCTCAGCACTCACAGACCAGGACAGCATAGCTCAGCACTCACAGACCAGGACAGCATAGCTCAGCACTCACAGACCAGGACAGCATAGCTCAGAACTCACAGACCAGGACAGCATAGCTCAGCACTCACAGACCAGGACAGCATAGCTCAGCACTCACAGACCAGGACAGCATAGCTCAGAACTCACAGACCAGGACAGCATAGCTCAGAACTCACAGACCAGGACAGCATAGCTCAGCACTCACAGACCAGGACAGCATAGCTCAGCACTCACAGACCAGGACAGCATAGCTCAGCACTCACAGACCAGGACAGCATAGCTCAGAACTCACAGACCGTGACATGCTGGCTTAAAGCTCACTGACCGTGACAGCAAGACTCAGAAGTCACAGACTGTGACATATTGGCTCAGTAGTGACAGACTGTGATATGTTTGTTGAATAGCCCCTTCCCCATCTACACTTGGACGTAGACCAATAATGGATGAGGGTTTTGGCGGGGTAGCAACCGAGTTGCTGTATTTTCCTTTCAATTAGGGATCAGACAGCAGCTCTCTCCATAACTGGGAATCCTGGGTGGGAAGCTAAGAAATGGTCCACAAAGGACCACTGCCTATTAGAGTGGACTACACTGCTCTCTGTGCTGAACTGCAACTACGCGATCTTGTTCAACGCGAGGTAAGTGCCTGCTCGCTGGTTGTACCAAAGCATAATCTTTCAGCTCATGCGACCCTCTTTACTCGTCACAGAGTTAAAGCCAAGCTCGAGCAGTCTCTGGCCCTTACTCGTCACAGAGTTAAGGCCAAGCTCGTGCAGTCTCGGGCCCTTACTCGTCACAGAGTTAAGGCCAAGCTCGTGCAGTCTCGGGACAACCTCTACTCGTCACAGAGTTAAAGCCAAGCTCGTGCAGTCTCGGGACAACCTCTACTCGTCACAGAGTTAAGGCCAAACTCGTGCAGTCTCGGGTCAACCTCTACTCGTCACAGAGTTAAAGCCAAACTAGTGCAGTCTCGGGTCAACCTCTACTCGTCACAGAGTTTAAGCCAAGCTCGTGCAGTCTCGGGTCAACCTCTACTCGACTAAAGCTCCAGCTTAGACCAGGACGATTCCCTTTGACTTGAGCTAACTCCCCTCTTCGCTAGACGTCAATCCTTGACACATGTTAAGTCCTCGTGTAACGGTTCTATCAGTTATTTCACTGTAGTTAATCACATTATGCTCAGGGCATTACGCACAGACACGTTCCTAAAGGTTTAACTAAGACGCGTCACTGAAGGTTTAACTAAGACGCGTCACTGTAGGTTTAACTAAGACGCGTCACTGAAGGTTTAACATAGATACGCACTGAGGGTTTAACTAAGACGCGTCACTGAAGGTTTAACATAGACACGCCACTGAAGGTTTAACTAAGACGCGTCACTGAAGGTTTAACATAGATACGTCACTGAAGGTATAACATAGACACGTCACTGAAGATTTAACATAGACACGTCACTGAAGGTATAACATAGACACGTTCCTGAAAGTTTAAATTAGACAGCGTCACTCAAGGCTTAACTAAGACACGTCACTGACGGTTTCTCAGACACGTCACTGAAGGTATAACTTAGACACGTCACTGAATGTTTAAGCTAAACACGTCACTGAAGGTTTAACTAAGACACGTCACTGAAGGTTTAACATAGACACGTCACTTAAGGTTTAACCTAGACACGTCACTGAAGGTTTAACTAAGACACGTCACTGAAGGTTTAACATAGACACGTCACTGAAGGTTTGACACAGACACCTCCCTGAAGGTTTGACCCAAACCCGTTACTGAAGGTTTGACCCAAACACGTCCCCGAAGGTTTAACCCCAAAACGTCCTTGAAAGTTTGACCCGAACACGTGCCTGAAGACCTCTATATAACCTACCCCTACATCATATTCTAATCCTTCAGCCTGGATCTTCCGACGCGGGAGGCCATAGCGTGTCCGACTTACGAGAGCCTATAACTTCAGAGCATTCCACCTTAGCTCTGCTCTACCTTATGTTAGTGATGTTAGTTCATGTTAAGTGATCAGCCAATACCCTCTCCTTTAGCCACACAAGCACATGGCACATGATGCTGCTTCCAAAATGTGACACGGTGTCATCCTCAGCGATACACCTTTTAGAAACATAACAAAATGCAGACGCTGAAGCAATAACAAATAAGACAATTAGAAACGGAAACAGAGCGACACCTGTTAACAGACATACACATTATATTTTGATATATACAGGAAAGTGACAGCCATCAAGGCAAGCAGACTGACGGACGAACAATCGAGACAATGATCTAACCATGAGACCCAGACGGCGGCATCTTAAATCTTCATTCTGACAGCCCGGGCCCATGGCACTTTTGAATGAATGTCGTGTCTGACTCACAGACAGGAAAATCCTGTCTAAGATTGATCTCCATTGGGAGATTCCTTCACTTTTATCATGTCTAGTACCTCTTCCCTCTCAGTCTACACTCTATGTGTAATCCTGGATCTCTTATTCCGTATTCCCTGTGGGTTTTGTGTCAGTGATTGTCTCACTATATTATACTCTGATTGTCTTGGAGTGAGATATTAGAAGTATGGACAGTTCAAACACTTCCTCGCCTTCTTCATTGCTGTCAATGGCTGTTGGGCACACATACTGATAGAACGCCTCCGTTTACCGGGTGACTTCACACTTAAAACCCCAGAGCATCAAATTATTTGATTCACGAAACTATTCATCTGGCAAGTGAACACACTCTAAGGCAGAAATCCTCGACTTCCATTGATTCTTTCAGTAAGAGAAGCCCAACAAATGTAAATTACAAGGCACAGGGATGTTTCGCAGTAAATGACAGCGCGTGAAATATACAACCCGAGATAGATGTACAGTTGACACAGTTAGTTGTACGCGAACACAGTCAAGCAAGTGGACGTGGCAAATGTCAAACCGTTAACCCAACTTCTATTCCAGACATGAAACCAGTACCAGGTCTGTGCCAATGTCTCGTCTAGATCTTCACATAGGCCGAGATTGGTGGCCAGTCAACATTGTTATTTGAATTGTACTGTCTCCTTTAGCACATAGTTAGTTGACAGAGTTAGACATACCATCACCTTTGTAAACATAATAAGATAGAAGAATAACCAGAGAGCGACAGGTGATTTGTGTCCATGCTTGAAATACAGAGATTACTCACGGATGGAATGGTTTACCCATCTGGTTGTAGCATTGTTAACCCATCTGGTTGTGACATGGTTAACGAATCTGGTTGTAGCATGGTTAACCCATCTGGTTGTGACATGGTTAACCCATCTGGTTGTGACATGGTTAACCCATCTGGTTGTGACATGGTTAACCCATCTGGTTGTGACATGGTTAATTCATCTGGTTGTGACATGGTTTACCATTCTGCTAATGACATAGTTGTATTAAAACAGAGGGACTGTTTCTGTGAGATCATCATGCATTGCGACAGGATGTAGACCCAGGACAGTTGGATCGACACTGCCAATGATGTTCTGAGAAAGTAAGAAGAATGCATCTCCCCAAGCAAGAATATCGCTGGAACATCCCGTAGAAGCAGAAACGGTTAGAAGAAATTCAATGAACAGTTATATTCTTGCTCTGCTGTACGTTTGAGATCCGAGGTGGAATATTGGGGAACAAGAGATGGCGCTCGCTGCCCGTCAGGTCTTTCTCTGGCTGCAAGTCGATACAGAATTCAAGTGCGCGAGATCGTAGATTACCTGCGCAAACTTTCTTCAAGGTCGCTGATAGTCCCATGCTTTTTAGTCATTTTAGTGAGTGAGCAAGTCCAGGTAGCAGTGACAAATGTAAATGCAATGTTAGGTATGATAAAAAGAAATATTAAACATAGGAGCAAGGAAGTGATAGTCAAACTGTATAAAGCTTTAGTTAGACCTAGATTGGAGTACTGTGTACAGGTGTGGAGTCCTTTTCATAGAGGGGATATAAACATGCTGGAAAGGAAACAAAAAAGAGCGACAAAGCTGATAGTGGGATTCCAGAATTATAGTTATGAGGAAAGACTAACCAAAAAATCGGCCTACAATGTCTAGAAAAGAAAAGAATTTGAGGTGACTTAATAAAGGTTTATAAGATAATCAAAAGAACGGGTAGATTAGACTATTTAAGTGTTTTTTAAACATACAACCACCTACAAGAACAAGAGGCCATAGTTACAAATTAACTAAAGAAAGTTCCAGATTAGATACTAGGATATATTTTTTTTAGCCAGAGGGTGGTGAATGTTTTGAATGAATTGCCACAGGAAGTAGTGGAAGCAAGGACAATGAATGCATGTCAGAATAGATTGGATGGGCTTTTAGCGATTCTGGAGAATCTTCTAAATCAGTATCATGACGTTAAGTTATTTATGTCAATATTAAATATTGAACTGAAGAAGAAAGGAGTAACGACATCCCAGACAAACAGAAACATGAATCAATCTCCAAGACAGACACAAACACGGATCAATCTCCAAGACAGACAGAAACACGGATCAATCTCCAAGACAGACAGAAACACGGATCAATCTCCAAGACAGACAGAAACACGGATCAATCTCCCAGACAAACAGAAACACGGATCAATCTCCAAGACAGACAGAAACACGGATCAATCTCCAAGACAGACAGAAACATGAATCAATCTCCCAGACAGACAGAAACATGAATCAATCTCCCAGACAGACAGAAACATGAATCAATCTCCAAGACAGACAGAAACATGAATCAATGTCCAAGACAGACAGAAACATGAATCAATGTCCAAGACAAACAGAAACACGGATCAATCTCCAAGACAAACAGAAACACGGATCAATCTCCAAGACAAACAGAAACACGGATCAATCTCCAAGACAAACAGAAACACGGATCAATCTCCAAGACAGACAGAAACACGGATCAATCTCCAAGACAGACAGAAACACGGATCAATCTCCAAGACAAACAGAAACACGGATCAATCTCCAAGACAGACAGAAACACGGATCAATCTCCAAGACAGACAGAAACACGGATCAATCTCCAAGACAGACAGAAACACGGATCAATCTCCAAGACAAACAGAAACACGGATCAATCTCCAAGACAAACAGAAACACGGATCAATCTCCAAGACAGACAGAAACACGGATCAATCTCCAAGACAGACAGAAACACGGATCAATCTCCAAGACAAACAGAAACACGGATCAATCTCCAAGACAAACAGAAACACGGATCAATCTCCAAGACAGACAGAAACACGGATCAATGTCCCAGACAAACAGAAACATGAATCAATCTCCTGACACAAAAACAGAAACGTGAATCAATGTCCTAGACACAAAAACATGAATCAATGTCCTGACACAAAAACAGAAACATGAATCAATCTCCTGACACAAAAACAGAAACATGAATCAATCTCCCAGACAAACAGAAACACGGATCAATCTCCAAGACAAACAGAAACACGGATCAATGTCCCAGACAAACAGAAACACGGATCAATCTCCAAGACAAACAGAAACACGGATCAATCTCCAAGACAAACAGAAACACGGATCAATCTCCAAGACAAACAGAAACATGAATCAATCTCCAAGACAGACAGAAACACGGATCAATCTCCAAGACAGACAGAAACACGGATCAATCTCCAAGACAGACAGAAACACGGATCAATCTCCAAGACAGACAGAAACACGGATCAATCTCCAAGACAGACAGAAACACGGATCAATCTCCAAGACAGACAGAAACACGGATCAATCTCCAAGACAGACAGAAACACGGATCAATCTCCAAGACAGACACAAACATGAATCAATGTCCCAGACAGACACAAACACGGATCAATCTCCAAGACAGACAGAAACACGGATCAATCTCCAAGACAAACAGAAACATGAATCAATCTCCCAGACAGACAGAAACACGGATCAATCTCCAAGACAGACAGAAACACGGATCAATCTCCAAGACAAACAGAAACACGGATCAATCTCCAAGACAGACAGAAACATGAATCAATGTCCAAGACAGACAGAAACACGGATCAATCTCCAAGACAGACAGAAACACGGATCAATCTCCAAGACAGACAGAAACACGGATCAATCTCCAAGACAGACAGAAACACGGATCAATCTCCAAGACAGACAGAAACACGGATCAATCTCCCAGACAGACAGAAACACGGATCAATCTCCAAGACAGACAGAAACACGGATCAATCTCCAAGACAAACAGAAACACGGATCAATCTCCAAGACAGACAGAAACATGAATCAATGTCCAAGACAGACAGAAACACGGATCAATCTCCAAGACAGACAGAAACACGGATCAATCTCCAAGACAGACAGAAACACGGATCAATCTCCAAGACAGACAGAAACACGGATCAATCTCCAAGACAGACAGAAACACGGATCAATCTCCAAGACAGACACAAACATGAATCAATGTCCCAGACAGACACAAACATGAATCAATGTCCTAGACAGACACAAACATGAATCAATGTCCTTGACACAAAAACAGAAACGTGAATCAATGTCCTAGACACAAAAACAGAAACATGAATCAATGTCCTAGACACAAAAACAGAAACATGAATCAATGTCATAGACAGACAGAAACATGATTCAATGTCCTAGACAGACAGAAACATGAGTCAATGTCCTAGACAGACAGAAACATGAATCAATGTCCTAGACACAAAAACAGAAACATGAATCAATGTCCTAGACACAAAAACAGAAACATGAATCAATGTCCTAGACAGACAGAAACATGAATCAATGTCCTAGACAGACAGAAACATGAATCAATGTCCTAGACAGACAGAAACATGAATCAATGTCCTAGACAGACAGAAACATGAATCAATGTCCTAGACAGACAGAAATATGAATCAATGTCCTAGACAGACAGAAACATGAATCAATGTCCTAGACAGACAGAAACATGAATCAATGTCCTAGACAGACAGAAACATGAATCAATGTCCTAGACAGACAGAAACATGAATCAATGTCCTAGAAACAAAAACAGAAACATGAATCAATGTCCTAGACACAAAAACAGAAACATGAATCAATGTCCTAGACACAAAAACAGAAACATGAATCAATGTCCTAGACGCAAAAACAGAAACATGAATCAATGTCCTAGACAGATACAAACACGGATCAATGTCCAAGACAAACAGAAACATGAATCAATGTCCTAGACACAAAAACAGAAACATGAATCAATGTCCTAGACAGACAGAAACATGAATCAATGTCCTAGACAGACAGAAACACGGATCAATGTCCAAGACAAACAGAAACATGAATCAATGTCCTAGACACAAAAACAGAAAAATGAATCAATGTCCCAGACAAACAGAAACATCAATCATTTTCCAAGACAGACAGAAACATGAAACAATGTCCTTGACACAAAAACAGAAACATGAATCAATGTCCTTGACACAAAAATAGAAACGTGAATCAATGTCTTAGACACAAATACAAAAACATGAATCAATGTCCTAGACAGAAAAACAGAAACATGAATCAATGTCCTAGACAGACAGAAACATGAATCAATGTCCTAGACAGACAGAAACATGAGTCAATGTCCTAGACAGACAGGAACATGAATCAATGTCCTAGACACAAAAAGAGAAACATGAATCAATGTCCTAGACACAAAAACAGAAAAATGAATCAATGTCCTAGAAAGACAGAAACATGAATCAATGTCCTAGACAGACAGAAACATGAATAAATGTCCTAGACAGACAGAAACACGAATCAATGTCCTAGACAGACAAGAAACATGAATCAATGTCCTAGACAGACAGAAACATGAATCAATGTCCTAGACACAAAAACATAAACGTGAATCAATGTCCTAGACACAAAAACAGAAAGATGAATCAATGTCCTAGACACAAAAACAGAAACATGAATCAATGTCCTAGACAGACAGAAACATGAATCAATGTCCTAGACAGACACAAACATGAATTCAATGTCCGAGACACAAAAACAGAAACATGAATCAATGTCCTAGACAAACAGAAACAGGAATCAATGTCCTAGACAGACAGAAACATGGATCAATGTCCTAGACAGACAGAAACATGAATCAATGTCCTAGACACAAAAAACAGAAACATGAATCAATGTCCTAGACAGACAGAAACATGAGTAAATGTCCGAGACACAAAAACAGAAACATGAATCAATGTCCCAGACAAACCAAAACATGAATCAATTTCCAAGACAGACAGAAACATGAATCAATGTCCTTGACACAAAAAAGAAACATGAATCAATGTCCTAGACAGACAGAAACATGAATCAATGTCCTAGACAGACAGAAACATGAATCAATGTCCTAGACACAAAAACAGAAACATGAATCAATGTCCTAGACACAAAAACAGAAACATGAATCAATGTCCTAGACAGACAGAAACATGAATCAATGTCCTAGACAGACAGAAACATGAATCAATGTCCTAGACACAAAAACAGAAACATGAATCAATGCCCTAGACAAACAGAACATGAATCAATGTCCTAGACAGACAGAAACATGAATCAATGTCCTAGACAGACAGAAACATGAATCAATGTCCTAGATAGACAGAAATATGAATCAATGTCCTAGACACAAAATCAGAAACATGAATCAATGTCCTAGACACAGAAACATGAATAAATGTCCTAGACGCAAAAACAGAAATATGAATCAATGTCTTAGACAGACAGAAACATGAATCAATGTCCTAGACAGACAGAAACATGAATGAATGTCCTAGACACAAAAACAGAAACATGAATCAATGTCCTAGACAAACAGAAACAGAAACATGAATCAATGTCCTAGACAGACAGAAACATGAATCAATGCCATAGACAGACAGAAACATGAATCAATGTCCTAGACACAAAAGCAGAAACATGAATCAATGCCCTAGACAAACAGAAACATGAATCAATGTCCTAGACAGACAGAAACATGAATCAAGGTCCTAGACAGACTGAAACATGAATCAATGTCCTAGACAGACAGAAACATGAATCAATGTCCTAGACAGACAGAAACATGAATCAATGTCCTAGACAGACAGAAACATGAATCAATGTCCTAGACACAAAAACAGAAACATGAATCAATGTCCTAGACACAAAAACAGAAACATGAATCAATGTCCTAGACACAAAAACAGAAACATGAATCAATGTCCTAGACGCAAAAACAGAAACATGAATCAATGTCCTAGACAGATACAAACACGGATCAATGTCCAAGACAAACAGAAACATGAATCAATGTCCTAGACACAAAAACAGAAACATGAATCAATGTCCTAGACAGACAGAAACATGAATCAATGTCCTAGACAGACAGAAACACGGAACAATGTCCAAGACAAACAGAAACATGAATCAATGTCCTAGACACAAAAACAGAAAAATGAATCAATGTCCCAGACAAACAGAAACATCAATCAATTTCCAAGACAGACAGAAACATGAATCAATGTCCTTGACACAAAAACAGAAACATGAATCAATGTCCTTGACACAAAAATAGAAACGTGAATCAATGTCTTAGACACAAATACAAAAACATGAATCAATGTCCTAGACACAAAAACAGAAACATGAATCAATGTCCTAGACAGACAGAAACATGAATCAATGTCCTAGACAGACAGAAACATGAGTCAATGTCCTAGACAGACAGGAACATGAATCAATGTCCTAGACACAAAAAGAGAAACATGAATCAATGTCCTAGACACAAAAACAGAAAAATGAATCAATGTCCTAGAAAGACAGAAACATGAATCAATGTCCTAGACAGACAGAAACATGAATAAATGTCCTAGACAGACAGAAACACGAATCAATGTCCTAGACAGACAAGAAACATGAATCAATGTCCTAGACAGACAGAAACATGAATCAATGTCCTAGACACAAAAACATAAACGTGAATCAATGTCCTAGACACAAAAACAGAAACATGAATCAATGTCCTAGACACAAAAACAGAAACATGAATCAATGTCCTAGACATAAAAACAGAAACATGAATCAATGTCCTAGACAAACAGAAACATGAACCAATGTCCTAGACAGACAGAAACATGAATCAATGTCCTAGACACAAAAACAGAAACATGAATCAATGCCCTAGACAAACAGAAACATGAATCAATGTCCTAGACAGACAGAAACATGAATCAATGTCCTAGACAGACAGAAACATGAATCAATGTTCTAGATAGACAGAAACATGAATCAATGTCCTAGACACAAAATCAGAAACATGAATCAATGTCCTAGACACAAAAACAGAAACATGAATAAATGTCCTAGACGCAAAAACAGAAACATGAATCAATGTCTTAGACAGACAGAAACATGAATAAATGTCCTAGACAGACAGAAACATGAATGAATGTCCTAGACACAAAAACAGAAACATGAATCAATGTCCTAGACAAACAGAAACAGAAACATGAATCAATGTCCTAGACAGACAGAAACATGAATCAATGCCATAGACAGACAGAAACATGAATCAATGTCCTAGACATAAAAACAGAAACATGAATCAATGCCCTAGACAAACAGAAACATGAATCAATGTCCTAGACAGACAGAAACATGAATCAAGGTCCTAGACAGACTGAAACATGAATCAATGTCCTAGACAGACAGAAACATGAATCAATGTCCTAGACAGACAGAAACATGAATCAATGTCCTAGACAGACAGAAACATGAATCAATGTCCTAGAAACAAAAACAGAAACATGAATCAATGTCCTAGACACAAAAACAGAAACATGAATCAATGTCCTAGACACAAAAACAGAAACATGAATCAATGTCCTAGACGCAAAAACAGAAACATGAATCAATGTCCTAGACAGATACAAACACGGATCAATGTCCAAGACAAACAGAAACATGAATCAATGTCCTAGACACAAAAACAGAAACATGAATCAATGTCCTAGACAGACAGAAACATGAATCAATGTCCTAGACAGACAGAAACACGGATCAATGTCCAAGACAAACAGAAACATGAATCAATGTCCTAGACACAAAAACAGAAAAATGAATCAATGTCCCAGACAAACAGAAACATCAATCATTTTCCAAGACAGACAGAAACATGAATCAATGTCCTTGACACAAAAACAGAAACATGAATCAATGTCCTTGACACAAAAATAGAAACGTGAATCAATGTCTTAGACACAAATACAAAAACATGAATCAATGTCCTAGACACAAAAACAGAAACATGAATCAATGTCCTAGACAGACAGAAACATGAATCAATGTCCTAGACAGACAGAAACATGAGTCAATGTCCTAGACAGACAGGAACATGAATCAATGTCCTAGACACAAAAAGAGAAACATGAATCAATGTCCTAGACACAAAAACAGAAAAATGAATCAATGTCCTAGAAAGACAGAAACATGAATCAATGTCCTAGACAGACAGAAACATGAATAAATGTCCTAGACAGACAGAAACATGAATCAATGTCCTAGACACAAAAACATAAACGTGAATCAATGTCCTAGACACAAAAACAGAAAGATGAATCAATGTCCTAGACACAAAAACAGAAACATGAATCAATGTCCTAGACAGACAGAAACATGAATCAATGTCCTAGACAGACAGAAACATGAATTCAATGTCCGAGACACAAAAACAGAAACATGAATCAATGTCCTAGACAAACAGAAACAGGAATCAATGTCCTAGACAGACAGAAACATGGATCAATGTCCTAGACAGACAGAAACATGAATCAATGTCCTAGACACAAAAAACAGAAACATGAATCAATGTCCTAGACAGACAGAAACATGAGTAAATGTCCGAGACACAAAAACAGAAACATGAATCAATGTCCCAGACCAACCAAAACATGAATCAATTTCCAAGACAGACAGAAACATGAATCAATGTCCTTGACACAAAAAAGAAACATGAATCAATGTCCTAGACAGACAGAAACACGGATCAATGTCCAAGACAAAAAGAAACATAAATCAATGTCCTAGACACAAAAACAGAAACATGAATCAATGTCCTAGACAGACAGAAACATGAATCAATGTCCTAGACAGACAGAAACATGAGTCAATGTCCGAGACACAAAAACAGAAACATGAATCAATGTCCTAGACACACAGAAACAGGAATCAATGTCCTAGACAGACAGAAACATGGATCAATGTCATAGACAGACAGAAACATGAATCAATGTCCTAGACACAAAAACAGAAACATGAATCAATGTCCTAGACAGACAGAAACATGAGTCAATGTCCGAGACACAAAAACAGAAACATGAATCAATGTCCTAGACAAACAGAAACAGAAATCAATGTCCTAGACAGACAGAAACATGAATCAATGTCCTAGACAGACAGAAACATGAGTCAATGTCCTAGACACAAAAACAGAAACATGAATTAATGTCCTAGACACAAAAACAGAAACATGAATCACTGCCCTAGACAAACAGAAACATGAATCAATGTCCTAGACAGACAGAAACATGAATCAATGTCCTAGACAGACTGAAACATGAATCAATTTCCTAGACAGACAGAAACATGAATCAATGTCCTAGACAGACAGAAACATGAATCAATGTCCTAGACAGACAGAAACATGAATCAATGTCCTAGACACAAAAACAGAAACATGAATCAATGTCCTAGACACAAAAACAGAAACATGAATCAATGTCCTAGACAGACAGAAACATGAATCAATGTCCTAGACAGACAGAAACATGAATCAATGTCCTAGACACAAAAACAGAAACATGAATCAATGCCCTAGACAAACAGAAACATGAATCAATGTCCTAGACAGACAGAAACATGAATCAATGTCCTAGACAGACAGAAACATGAATCAATGTCCTAGATAGACAGAAATATGAATCAATGTCCTAGACACAAAATCAGAAACATGAATCAATGTCCTAGACACAAAAACAGAAACATGAATAAATGTCCTAGACGCAAAAACAGAAATATGAATCAATGTCTTAGACAGACAGAAACATGAATCAATGTCCTAGACAGACAGAAACATGAATGAATGTCCTAGACACAAAAACAGAAACATGAATCAATGTCCTAGACAAACAGAAACAGAAACATGAATCAATGTCCTAGACAGACAGAAACATGAATCAATGCCATAGACAGACAGAAACATGAATCAATGTCCTAGACACAAAAAAAGAAACATGAATCAATGCCCTAGACAAACAGAAACATGAATCAATGTCCTAGACAGACAGAAACATGAATCAAGGTCCTAGACAGACTGAAACATGAATCAATGTCCTAGACAGACAGAAACATGAATCAATGTCCTAGACAGACAGAAACATGAATCAATGTCCTAGACAGACAGAAACATGAATCAATGTCCTAGACACAAAAACAGAAACCTGAATCAATGTCCTAGACACAAAAACAGAAACATGAATCAATGTCCTAGACACAAAAACAGAAACATGAATCAATGTCCTAGACGCAAAAACAGAAACATGAATCAATGTCCTAGACAGATACAAACACGGATCAATGTCCAAGACAAACAGAAACATGAATCAATGTCCTAGACACAAAAACAGAAACATGAATCAATGTCCTAGACAGACAGAAACATGAATCAATGTCCTAGACAGACAGAAACACGGATCAATGTCCAAGACAAACAGAAACATGAATCAATGTCCTAGACACAAAAAGAGAAAAATGAATCAATGTCCCAGACAAACAGAAACATCAATCAATTTCCAAGACAGACAGAAACATGAATCAATGTCCTTGACACAAAAACAGAAACATGAATCAATGTCCTTGACACAAAAATAGAAACGTGAATCAATGTCTTAGACACAAATACAAAAACATGAATCAATGTCCTAGACACAAAAACAGAAACATGAATCAATGTCCTAGACAGACAGAAACATGAATCAATGTCCTAGAGAGACAGAAACATGAGTCAATGTCCTAGACAGACAGGAACATGAATCAATGTCCTAGACACAAAAAGAGAAACATGAATCAATGTCCTAGACACAAAAACAGAAAAATGAATCAATGTCCTAGAAAGACAGAAACATGAATCAATGTCCTAGACAGACAGAAACATGAATAAATGTCCTAGACAGACAGAAACACGAATCAATGTCCTAGACAGACAAGAAACATGAATCAATGTCCCAGACAGACAGAAACATGAATCAATGTCCTAGACACAAAAACATAAACGTGAATCAATGTCCTAGACACAAAAACAGAAACATGAATCAATGTCCTAGACACAAAAACAGAAACATGAATCAATGTCCTAGACAGACAGAAACATGAATCAATGTCCTAGACAGACAGAAACATGAATTCAATGTCCGAGACACAAAAACAGAAACATGAATCAATGTCCAAGACAAACAGAAACAGGAATCAATGTCCTAGACAGACAGAAACATGGATCAATGTCCTAGACAGACAGAAACATGAATCAATGTCCTAGACACAAAAAACAGAAACATGAATCAATGTCCTAGACAGACAGAAACATGAGTAAATGTCCGAGACACAAAAACAGAAACATGAATCAATGTCCTAGACAAATAGAAAAAGGAATCAATGTCCTAGACAGACAGCAACATGAATCAATGTCCTAGACAGACAGAAACATGAATCAATGTCCTAGACAGACTGAAACATGAATCATGTCCTAGACAGACAGAAACATGAATCAATGTCTTAGACAGACAGAAACATGAATCAATGTCCTAGACAGACATAAACATGAATCAATGTCCTAGACACAAAAACAGAAACATGAATCAATGTCTTAGACACAAAAACAGAAACATGAATCAATGTCCTAGACAGACAGAAACATGAATCAATGTCCTAGACAGACAGAAACATGAATAAATGTCCTAGACACAAAAACAGAAACATGAATCAATGCCCTAGACAAACAGAAACATGAATCAATGTCCTAGACAGACAGAAACATGAATCAATGTCCTAGACAGACTGAAACATGAATCAATGTCCTAGACAGACAGAAACATGAATCAATGTCCTAGACAGACAGAAACATGAATCAATGTCCTTGACACAAAAACAGAAACATGAATCAATGTCCTTGACACAAAAACAGAAACGTGAATCAATGTCCTAGACACAAAAACAAAAACATGAATCAATGTCCTAGACACAAAAACAGAAACATGAATCAATGTCCTAGACAGACAGAAACATGAATCAATGTCCTAGACAGACAGAAACATGAGTCAATGTCCTAGACAGACAGGAACATGAATCAATGTCCTAGACACAAAAACAGAAACATGAATCAATGTCCTAGACACAAAAACAGAAACTTGAATCAATGTCCTAGAAAGACAGAAACATGAATCAATGTCCTAGACAGACAGAAACATGAATAAATGTCCTAGACAGACAGAAACATGAATCAATGTCCTAGACAGACAATAAACATGAATCAATGTCCTAGACAGACAGAAACATGAATCAATGTCCTAGACAGACAGAAACATGAATCAATGTCCTAGACACAAAAACATAAACGTGAATCAATGTCCTAGACACAAAAACAGAAACATGAATCAATGTCCTAGACACAAAAACAGAAACATGAATCAATGTCCTAGACAGACAGAAATATGAATCAATGTCCTAGACAGACAGAAACATGAGTCAATGTCCGAGACACAAAAACAGAAACATGAATCAATGTCCTAGACAAACAGAAATAGGAATCAATGTCCTAGACAGACAGAAACATGGATCAATGTCCTAGACAGACAGAAACATGAATCAATGTCCTAGAAACAAAAACAGAAACATGAATCAATGTCCTAGACAGACAGAAACATGAGTCAATGTCCGAGACACAAAAACAGAAACATGAATCAATGTCCTAGACAAATAGAAACAGGAATCAATGTCCTAGACAGACAGAAACATGAATCAATGTCCTAGACAGACAGAAACATGAATCAATGTCCTAGACAGACTGAAACATGAATCAATGTCCTAGACAGACAGAAACATGAATCAATGTCTTAGACAGACAGAAACATGAATCAATGTCCTAGACAGACATAAACATGAATCAATGTCCTAGACACAAAAACAGAAACATGAATCAATGTCCTAGACACAAAAACAGAAACATGAATCAATGTCCTAGACAGACAGAAACATGAATCAATGTCCTAGACAGACAGAAACATGAATCAATGTCCTAGACACAAAAACAGAAACATGAATCTATGCCCTAGACAAACAGAAACATGAATCAATGTCCTAGACAGACAGAAACATGAATCAATGTCCTAGACAGACTGAAACATGAATCAATGTCCTAGACAGACAGAAACATGAATCAATGTCCTAGACAGACACAAACATGAATCAATGTCCTAGACAGACAGAAACATGAATCAATGTCCAAGACACAAAATCAGAAACATGAATCAATGTCCTAGACACAAAAACAGAAACATGAATCAATGTCCTAGACGCAAAAACAGAAACATGAATCAATGTCTTAGACAGACAGAAACATGAATCAATGTCCTAGACAGACATAAACATGAATCAATGTCCTAGACACAAAAACAGAAACATGAATCAATGTCCTAGACACAAAAACAGAAACATGAATCAATGTCCTAGACAGACAGAAACATGAATCAATGTCCTAGACAGACAGAAACATGAATCAATGTCCTAGACACAAAAACAGAAACATCAATCAATGCCCTAGACAAACAGAAAAATGAATCAATGTCCTAGACAGACAGAAACATGAATCAATGTCCTAGACAGACTGAAACATGAATCAATGTCCTAGACAGACAGAAACATGAATCAATGTCCTATACAGACAGAAACATGAATCAATGTCCTAGACACAAAAACAGAAACATGAATCAATGTCCTGGACACAAAAACAGAAACATGAATCAATGTCCTAGACGCAAAAACAGAAACATGAATCAATGTCCTAGACAGACAGAAACACGGATCAATGTCCAAGACAAACAGAAACATGAATCAATGTCCTAGACACAAAAACAGAAACATGAATCAATGTCCTAGACAGACAGAAACATGAATCAATGTCCTAGACAGACAGAAACACGGATCAATGTCCAAGACAAACAGAAACATGAATCAATGTCCTAGACACAAAAAACAGAAACATGAATCAATGTCCTAGACAAACAGAAACATGGATCAATGTCCCATACAAATAGAAACACGGATCAATGTCTCAACAGCTTGATCCATCTTAGTACATATTGAACAGCAATAGAAACGGATGGAGAAGTGGTTGTAGATGTGGGTTTAAATGTAGATGTAGATGTGTGTGTAAATGTGGGTGTAGATGTGGGCGAAGATGTGGGTGTAAATGTGTGAGTAGATGTGGGTGGAGATGTGGGTGAGCATGTAGGTGAAGATGTGGGTGAAGATGTGTATGTAAATGTGGGTGGAGATGTGTGTGTAGATGTGAGTGTAGATGGGGGTGAAGATGTGGGTGTACATGTGGGTCTACATGTGGGTGTAGATGTGTGTGGAGATGTGTGTGTAGATCTGGGTGTAGATGTGGGTATACATGTAGGTGGGATTGTGGGTGAAGATGTGGGTGGAGATGTGGATGTCAATCAATCAATCGATCAATCAAAAACCTCTCAGCGCCCTGTAGAGCATAGGTCCTCAAGAAACGCTCGCCGTCCTCCTATCATGAGTCATCTAAGTCATTTATGTCCACGTTCTGCCTGCTGCCCATAATCCCTTCTTCCATGAGCGACTTCGTCTTCCCCTACTTCTCTTGCCCTGTGGATTCCCGAACAGAGCTTGTCTGGTAATATTATCTCCTGGTTTCCGTAATGTATGGCCCATCCATCCCCTCTTCCCTATCCCATGCCCCACTGGTATTTGACCTGCTGTCCCCATCAGTCCCACGTTGGTGATCTTGTCCCACCATTTCCATCCTTGTATTTTGAGCAGGCAACCATTGGCGGAAGTGTGTACTTTTCCCACAAGTACCTGTGTTGTTCTCCATGTTTCACAGCCATATAATAGAACGGGTTTGACGTTGCCGTTTTTATTTTTGCTGGTGGTTTTTATTGCTTCTGACTTCCATACATTCCTCAATGCAATGAAAGCTACTCTGATCTTCTGTATTCTTAGCTGAACATGGTTCTCTGTACCTCCTACTATGTCCATGTTGCTGCCAAGGTATGTGAAAGACTCCACATTCTGAAGATGGAAATCTCCCAGCTAATTCTCTATTGTTTCTTGTATTTATTTTTAAGCCCGTGTTTTATTTCTGTGTATTTTTAAACCTGTTTTATTTCTGTGTATTTTAAAACCTGTTTCATCTCTGTGTATTTTTAAACCTGTTTCATCTCTGTGTATTGTTCGCCCCAATTATAATGACCTCTGTTCGAGTATACACATCGTATTTTGCATCTGGCTGTGGGCATGCGACAGAAGAGCCACATCATCGGCAAAGTCGACATCGTCAAGTTGTCTCGTCAATGTCCAATTAATGCCGTTGTCGCTTTAGAATAATGTCTAGTTGATGGCCAGCAGGAATAGTAATGGTGATAGTAGATACAAAAAAGAGCGACAAAGCTGATTGTGGGATTCCAGAATTACAGTTACGAGGAAAGACTCAGAAAAACTGGCCTACAGTGTCTAGAAGAGAGAAGAATTCAAGGTGATTTAATACAGGTTAATAAGATGATCAGAGGAATGGATAATTTAGACTATAACAAGTTTTTCAAAATACAGCCACCCACAAGGACATGAGGGCATAGCTACAAATTAACTAAAGCGAGGTCCAGGTTAGATATTAGGAAATATTTTTTTATTCAGAGAGTGGTGAATGCTTGGAATGCATTGTCACTGGAGGTAGTGGAGGCAGGGACAATTAATGTATTTAAGAAAAACTTGGAAACGCATAGCTTTTAGCGCAAGCTAATTTAAATGAAACTGGTTGTATACAAACTCTGAAGAGTCTTCTAAGCCAGTATAAAGATGTTAAGTTAAGTTAAGTTAAGTTAAGTAAGTTTAGTCAGTCCTGCCAAACCTCGTTCACATTTCAAAGGGTTCACAAAGTTGGGAAGTGGGTATAGAAGTGGGTATAGAAGTGGATATAGAAGTGGGTATAGAAGTGCGTATAGAAGTGGGTATAGAAGTGGGTATAGAAGTGGGTATAGAAGTGGGTATAGAAGTGGGTATAGAAGTGAAGTGGGTATAGAAGTGGGTATAGAAGTGAGTATAGAAGTGGGTATAGAAGTGGGTATAGAAGTGGGTATAGAAGTGGGTATAGAAGTGCGTATAGAAGTGCGTATAGAAGTGAAGTGGGTATAGAAGTGGGTATAGAAGTGAGTATAGAAGTGAAGTGGGTATAGAAGTGGGTATAGAAGTGAGTATAGAAGTGAAGTGGGTATAGAAGTGGGTATAGAAGTGGGTATAGAAGTGGGTATAGAAGTGGGTATAGAAGTGAGGTGGGTATAGAAGTGGGTATAGAAGTGAGTATAGAAGTGAAGTGGGTATAGAAGTGCGTATAGAAGTGGGTATAGACATGGTTATAGAAGTGGGTATAGAAGTGGGTATAGAAGTGCGTAAAGAATTGGATTTAGAAATGGGTATAGAAGTGGGTATAGAAGTGCGTATAGAAGTGAAATGGGTATATAAGTGGGTATATAAGTGGGTATAGAAGTGCGTATAGAAGTGAAGTGGTTATAGAAGTGGGTATAGAAGTGTGTATAGAATTGGATTTAGAAATGGGTATAGAAGTGCGTATAGAAGTGGGTATAGAAGTGCGTATAGAATTGGATTTAGAAATGGGTATATAAGTGCGTATAGAAGTGCGTATAGAAGTGGGTATAGAACTAAAGTGGGTATAGAAGTGCGTATAGAAGTGGGTATAGAAGTGGGTATAGAAGTGCGTATAGAAGTGGGTATAGAAGTGAGTATGGAAGTGAAGTGGGCATAGAAGTGAAGTGGGTATAGAAGTGGGTATAGAAGTGAGTATAGAAGTGCGTATAGAAGTGAGTATAGATGTAGGTATAGAAATGCGTATAGAAGTGAGTATAAAAGTGGGTATAGAAGTGAAGTGGGTATAGAAGTGAAGTGGGTATAGAAGTGAAGTGGGTATAGAAGTGAAGTGGGTATAGAAGTGGGTATAGAAGTGAAGTGGGTATAGAAGTGAAGTGGGTATAGAAGTGAAGTGGGTATAGAAGTGAAGTGGGTATAGAAGTGGGTATAGAAGTGAAGTGAGTATAGAAGTGAGTATAGAAGTGCGTATAGAAGTGGGTATAGAAGTGAAAAGGGTATATAAGTGGGTATAGAAGTGGGTATAGAAATTCGTATAGAATTGGATTTATAAATGGGTATAGAAGTGCGTATAGAAGTGGGTATAGAAGTGCGTATAGAATTGGATTTAGAAATGGGTATAGAAGTGAAGTGGGTATAGAAGTGGGTATAGAAGTGGGTATAGAAGTGGGTATAGAAGTGGGTATAGAAGTGGGTATAGAAGTGAAGTGGGTATAGAAGTGGGTATAGAAGTGAGTATAGAAGTGAAGTGGGTATAGAAGTGGGTATAGAAGTGGGTATAGAAGTGGGTATAGAAGTGGGTATAGAAGTGCGTATAGAAGTGAAGTGGGTATAGAAGTGGGTATAGAAGTGCGTATAGAATTGGATTTAGAAATGGCTATAGAAGTGAAGTGAGTATAGAAGTGGGTATAGAAGTGGGTATAGAAGTGGGTATAGAAGTGGGTAAAGAAGTGGGTATAGAAGTGAAGTATGTATAGAAGTGGGTATAGAAGTGAGTATAGAAGTGAAGTGGGTATAGAAGTGGGTATAGAAGTGGGTATAGAAGTGGGTATAGAAGTGGGTATAGAAGTGCGTATAGAAGTGAAGTGAGTATAGAAGTGAAGTGGGTATAGAAGTGAGTATAGAAGTGAGTATCGAAGTGAAGTGGGTATAGAAGTGGGTATAGAAGTGGGTATAGAAGTGGGTATAGAATTGGATTTAGAAATCTGTATAGAAGTGCGTATAGAAGTGAAGTGGGTATAGAAGTGCATATAGAATTGGATTTAGAAATGGGTATAGAAGTGCGTATAGAAGTGGGTATAGAAGTGAAGTGGGTATAGAAGTGGGTATAGAAGTGGGTATAGAAGTGGGTATAGAAGTGAGTATAGAAGTGGGTATAGAAGTGCGTGTAGAAGTGCTTATAGAAGTGGGTATAGAAGTGAGTATAGAAGTGAAGTGGGCATAGAAGTGAAGTGGGTATAGAAGTGAAGTGGGTATAGAAGTGGGTATAGAAGTGAAGTGAGTATAGAAGTGCGTATAGAAGTGAGTATAGAAGTGCGTATAGAAGTGAGTACAGAAGTGGGTATAGAAGTGCGTATAGAAGTGAGTATATAAGTGGGTATAGAAGTGAAGTGGGTATAGAAGTGAAGTGGGTATATAAGTGAGTATAGAATGGAGTATAGAAGTGAGTATAGAAGTTGGTATAGAAGTGAAGTGGGTATAGAAGTGAAGTGGGTATAGAAGTGAATTGGGTATAGAAGTGGGTATAGAAGTGAAGTGGGTATAGAAGTGAAGTGGGTATAGAAGTGAAGTGGGTATAGAAGTGAAGTGGGTATAGAAGTGGGTATAGAAGTGAAGTGGGTATAGAAGTGAAGTGGGCATAGAAGTGGGTATAGAAGTGAAGTGGGTATAGAAGTGAAGTGGGTATAGAAGTGGGTATAGAAGTGAAGTGAGTATAGAAGTGAGTATAGAAGTGAGTATAGAAGTGAGTATAGAAGTGGGTATAGAAGTGCGTATAGAAGTGGGTATAGAAGTGCGTATAGAATTGGATTTAGAAATGGGTATAGAAGTGAAGTGGGTATAGAAGTGGGTATAGAAGTGGGTATAGAAGTGGGTATAGAAGTGGGTATAGAAGTGGGTATAGAAGTGAAGTGGGTATAGAAGTGGGTATAGAAGTGAGTATAGAAGTGAAGTGGGTATAGAAGTGGGTATAGAAGTGTGTATAGAAGTGGGTATAGAAGTGGGTATAGAAGTGCGTATAGAAGTGAAGTGGGTATAGAATTGGGTATAGAAGTGGGTATAGAAGTGCGTATAGAATTGGATTTAGAAATGGGTATAGAAGTGCGTATAGAAGTGGGTATAGAAGTGCGTATAGAATTGGATTTAGAAATGGCTATAGAAGTGAAGTGGGTATAGAAGTGGGTATAGAAGTGGGTATAGAAGTGGGTATAGAAGTGGGTATAGAAGTGGGTATAGAAGTGCGTATAGAAGTGAAGTGAGTATAGAAGTGAAGTGGGTATAGAAGTGAGTATAGAAGTGAGTATCGAAGTGAAGTGGGTATAGAAGTGGGTATAGAAGTGGGTATAGAAGTGCGTATAGAAGTGAAGTGGGTATAGAAGTGGGTATAGAAGTGCGTATAGAAGTGAAGTGGGTATAGAAGTGCGTATAGAAGTGGGTATAGAAGTGGTTAAAGAAGTGGGTATAGAATTGGATTTAAAAATCTGTATAGAAGTGCGTATAGAAGTGAAGTGGGTATAGAAGTGCGTATAGAATTGGATTTAGAAATGGGTATAGAAGTGCGTATAGAAGTGCGTATAGAAGTGGGTATAGAAGTGAAGTGGTTATAGAAGTGGGTATAGAAGTGGGTATAGAAGTGGGTATAGAAGTGCGTATAGAAGTGGGTATAGAAGTGAGTATAGAAGTGGGTATAGAAGTGCGTGTAGAAGTGCGTATAGAAGTGGGTATAGAAGTGAATATAGAAGTGAAGTGGGCATAGAAGTGAAGTGGGTATAGAAGTGAAGTGGGTATAGAAGTGAAGTGGGTATAGCAGTGAAGTGGGTATAGAAGTGGGTATAGAAGTGAAGTGGGTATAGAAGTGAAGTGGGTATAGAAGTGAAGTGGGTATAGAAGTGAAGTGGGTATAGAAGTGGGTATAGAAGTGAAGTGAGTATAGAAGTGAGTATAGAAGTGCGTATAGAAGTGGGTATATAAGTGAGTATAGAAGTGAGTATAGAAGTGAGTATAGAAGTGAGTATAGAAGTTGGTATAGAAGTGAAGTGGGTATAGAAGTGAAGTGGGTATAGAAGTGAAGTGGGTATAGAAGTGGGTATAGAAGTGAAGTGGGTATAGAAGTGAAGTGGGTATAGAAGTGAAGTGGGTATAGAAGTGGGTATAGAAGTGAAGTGAGTATAGAAGTGAGTATAGAAGTGCGTATAGAAGTGGGTATAGAAGTGAGTATAGAAGTGAGTATAGAAGTGGGTATAGAAGTGCGTATAGAAGTGAAGTGGGTATAGAAGTGGGTATAGAAGTGGGTATAGAAGTGCGTATAGAATTGGATTTAGAAATGGGTATAGAAGTGCGTATAGAAGTGGGTATAGAAGTGAGTATAGAATTGGATTTAGAAATGGCTATAGAAGTGAAGTGGGTATAGAAGTGGGTATAGAAGTGGGTATAGAAGTGGGTATAGAAGTGGGTATAGAAGTGAAGTATGTATAGAAGTGGGTATAGAAGTGAGTATAGAAGTGAAGTGGGTATAGAAGTGGGTATAGAAGTGGGTATAGAAGTGGGTATAGAAGTGGGTATAGAAGTGCGTATAGAAGTGAAGTGAGTATAGAAGTGAAGTGGGTATAGAAGTGAGTATAGAAGTGAGTATCGAAGTGAAGTGGGTATAGAAGTGGGTATAGAAGTGGGTATAGAAGTGGGTATAGAAGTGCGTATAGAAGTGAAGTGGGTATAGAAGTGGGTATAGAAGTGCGTATAGAAGTGAAGTGGGTATAGAAGTGCGTATAGAAGTGGGTATAGAATTGGATTTAAAAATCTGTATAGAAGTGCGTATAGAAGTGAAGTGGGTATAGAAGTGCGTATAGAATTGGATTTAGAAATGGGTATAGAAGTGCGTATAGAAGTGCGTATAGAAGTGGGTATAGAAGTGAAGTGGGTATAGAAGTGGGTATAGAAGTGGGTATAGAAGTGGGTATAGAAGTGCGTATAGAAGTGGGTATAGAAGTGAGTATAGAAGTGGGTATAGAAGTGCGTGTAGAAGTGCGTATAGAAGTGGGTATAGAAGTGAGTATAGAAGTGAAGTGGGCATAGAAGTGAAGTGGGTATAGAAGTGAAGTGGGTATAGAAGTGGGTATAGAAGTGAAGTGAGTATAGAAGTGCGTATAGAAGTGAGTATAGAAGTGCGTATAGAAGTGAGTATAGAAGTGGGTATAGAAGTGCGTATAGAAGTGAGTATAGAAGTGGGTATAGAAGTGAAGTGGGTATAGAAGTGAAGTGGGTATAGAAGTGAAGTGGGTATAGAAGTGAAGTGGGTATAGAAGTGAAGTGGGTATAGAAGTGGGTATAGAAGTGGGTATAGAAGTGAAGTGGGTATAGAAGTGAAGTGGGTATAGAAGTGAAGTGGGTATAGAAGTGGGTATAGAAGTGGGTATAGAAGTGAGTATAGAAGTGAGTATAGAAGTGAGTATAGAAGTGGGTATAGAAGTGAGTATAGAAGTGAGTATAGAAGTGAGTATAGAAGTGCGTATAGAAGTGGGTATAGAAGTGAGTATAGAAGTGCGTATAGAAGTGGGTATAGAAGTGAAGTGGGTATAGAAGTGGGTATAGAAGTGAAGTGGGTATAGAAGTGAAGTGGGTATAGAAGTGAAGTGGGTATAGAAGTGGGTATAGAAGTGGGTATAGAAGTGAGTATAGAAGTGAGTATAGAAGTGCGTATAGAAGTGGGTATAGAAGTGAGTATAGAAGTGCGTATAGAAGTGGGTATAGAAGTGAAGTGGGTATAGAAGTGGGTATAGAAGTGAAGTGGGTATAGAAGTGAAGTGGGTATAGAAGTGAAGTGGGTATAGAAGTGGGTATAGAAGTGGGTATAGAAGTGAGTATAGAAGTGAGTATAGAAGTGCGTATAGAAGTGGGTATAGAAGTGAGTATAGAAGTGAGTATATAAGTGAGTATAGAAGTGCGTATAGAAGTGGGTATAGAAGTGAGTATAGAAGTGAGTATATAAGTGGGTATAGAAGTGAGTATAGAAGTGCGTATAGATGTGGGTATAGAAGTGAGTATAGAAGTGAGTATAGAAGTGAGTATAGAAGTGGGTATAGAAGTGAGTATAGAAGTGCGTATAGAAGTGGGTATAGAAGTGAGTATAGAAGTGAGTATATAAGTGAGTATATAAGTTAGTATAGAAGTGGGTATATAAATGGGTATAGAAGTGAGTATTATTGTTGTTGTTTAATGTCCGTAATGAATATGTATACTCATTTTGTGCGACCTATAAAGACGTTAAGCGAACGGTCGTAGTAGCTTTCCTTACATCCCGAGTATGCTGATAAAGTTGGACCCGATCCCCCAGGCGGTTGTGCTATACTTGGCTTTATCTGTGTCTTGCTCACTACTACGGGGATCACGACGATCCGCATCTCGTCAGCCAGAGGGCCTTGAAAACAGAAAGTTTCAAGAGAACGCTACATGGACAAAAGATAGTGGCCTTGGTCAGTGTGTTGTTGCTGACCGTGACGCGACGTCCTGGACAGTGTACTGTGTCTGACCCTGACGCGACGTCCTGGACAGTGTACTGTGTCTGACCCTGACGCGACGTCCTGGCCAGTGTACTGTGTCTGACCCTGACGCGACGTCCTGGACAGTGTACTGTGTCTGACCCTGACGCCACGTCCTAGCCAGTGTACTGTTTCTGACCCTGACGCGACGTCCTGGTCAATATGATGCACCTGACCGGACTAGGGGCTCACCTCTACAGACGTGGGCTAAGCGATGACGCAACAGACGCACACCTTATATAACGAGCTGTGTCCTTGGTCGCTTGTTGGAATGTCGACAGATGTGTTACACAGATGATGATGAAAGAGAATGCGATGTTTTCTGTGGCATGAAAAGAGGTCACATGGTGCCTGCTACAAGACCAGCAATAAATAGCTGATACTTGGTCAGGAAAGGTGTGGATGGCAGCAGCAAAACTCATCGTGCGAAGATCGATGCCCGCTGTTGAGAGCCAGATAGGACAGGGACATTTGTTCGAACATCAGACAACCAATGTCTACATTGTTTGTAGCACTGCTGGTCGTCTCTCAACAGACTCACCACGAAGTAGCAGCGGCCTCCGAGAGGGACCATTACTCCCGTCAGGACGGCAGAGAAGAACTGCGCCAACTTCCCTTCATTAACAACGACTGTCAATAACAGCATTCAGCAAACAAATGGCTCGCAGATTAAGTGTTAGCTATGCTCCGCCGGGAGCAGTGAATCGTTTCATTACAAATAGTAAAATAATAAAACTCGAAACAAACAAAGAAAACAATTTGACTTGCTAAGATCAGAAAAATCTGGAACGTGAGAACGCTAATGTAAGACGACATATCAGAGATACTCAAGAGAGACAGAAAGGATTAAGAATAGATGGAAGATAACAGAAGACAAATCAGTGAAGGGAGGCTTAGGATAGAGTACGGGATGGTAAGGTACAGCCAGTGGATTACGTGTCATAGAGGGAATATAACTATACGGAACATAGCTAAGCTAGATCATAGAGGGAATATAACTTTACGGAACATAGCTAGATCATAGAGAGAATATAACTTTACGGAACATAGCTAGATCATAGAGGGCATATAACTATATGGAACATAGCTAGATCATAGGGGGATTAGAACTATACGGAACATAGCTAGATCATATGGGGATTAGAACTATACAGAACATAGCTAGATCATAGAGGGATTAGAACTATACGGAGCATAGCTAGATCATGGATTAGAACTATATGGAACATAGCTAAGTAAAGGTCAATGATTGAGTCCGGACAATATAATGAATGTTAGCAAGGTGGTCATAGATTGAACAAAAAAAAGATTAAATGAGATAATTCGATGGAATTGTAAAAATTGATGAACATGAATGACCACAAATCGACTAACAAACATAGACCAATAAAAATCGACAGAATAAACGAAAATTAATACACATCGACTGACAAATGTCGAGACATTTTAACAGGCAGATACAAACATTCACCCACTAACATAGCAACATTCGCACACTGGCAGACAGATATCAACATTCACATACTAACAAACACAATAAATACACACACATTAACAAACACATAGAAACAGACGCACACTTTACCACACATATATAAACACAGACAGACACATTAGCAGACATATAATAATACACACATCATCAGACACACATATATAAACACACACACACACATTAACTGTCACTCATATATAAACACACACATTATCAGACACACATATATAAACACACACATCAGCAGACACACATATATAAACACATACACACATTAACAGACACACATATATAAACACACACACACACATCAGCAGACACACATATATAAACACATACACACATTAACAGACACACATATATAAACACACACACACACATTAGCAGACAAACGACATAATTAAAAATATGAACTCCTGTTTCTGGTAGAAGAAAAAAACATGAACATTGACTAACGAAATAAGTTGGAGTGGTTAGATCACCCACTCTCAAAGTGCTTTTAGGAGTTTCTCTTCTGCCGGGAGTGAAAGTGGGAAAGTATGAATGGGGGACGGAGAGAAAGGGGGCAAGATAATAATCGTTTTGAAATCTTCAAAGTTGTGTCCCGGCAGTCTATTCCTGTTTCTGTTCGGACATCGTTACAGCACATGAAGTTTGGGACATTCACGAGGTGTTCAGCAGTTTCATGGCGCAGGATCCAGATGAGATGGAGCAGAAACATTACGGCCAAAGATCGATATCTTGACGCTGATGGTGATATCCCACTGCGCTCACCGATCCATCTATTATTTAGTGGTTGTTAATCCATGTCCAATATATCCACAGCGGCGAACGATGGCACAGGACAATTAGGACCTCAACCAAAATAAGGTGTCGTGTCAGAGTGAGAGGATACGCGTCATGCTTTTAGTGATTGGGTTTCTTGATTGGGTTTTCCATGTGAGTGGGTGGGTGTGAGTAGGAGAGAGTGGGTGTGAATGGGAGAGAGTGGGTGTGAGTGAGTGTGAGTGGGAGAGAGTGGGTGTGAGGGGCACATAGCGGATGTGAGTGGGTGTGAGTGGGAGAGAGTGGGTGTGAGTGAGTGTGAGTGGGAGAGAGTGGGTGTGAATTGGACAGAGTGGATATGAGTGGGTGTGAGGGGCACAGAGCGGATGTGAGTGAGTGTGAGTGGGAGAGAGTGGGTGTGAGTGAGTGTGAGTGGGAGAGAGTGGGTGTGAGTGGGAGAAAGTGGATTTGAGTTGGTGTGAGTGGACGTAAGTGGGTTTGAGAGACTGTGTTTGTGTGTGAGAGTGGATGTAAGTGTGTGAATGCTTGAATGTGTGAAAATGGCTGTGTGTTTATGTGAGTGTGTGTTTGTGTGTGATTGGATGTGAGTTTGTGAGTTGTTTGAGATGTGAATGTTTCTGGGCGTGGGATTGTGTCTGTCAGTCGACGTGTGTGTGTTTGTGTGTTCTTATGTATTTGTGTGTGTTTGTAACTGTGTTATTGTGTGGGAGCGAGTGTGTGGGAGAGTGTGTAGGGGAGCGCGTGTGTGGGAGCGCGTGTGTTGGAGCGCGTGTGTGAGAGCACGTGTTTGGGAGCGCGTGTGTGGGAGCGTGTGTGTGGAGCGCGTGTGTGGGAGCGTGTGTGTGGGAGCGTGTGTGTTGGAGCGTGTGTGTGGGAGCGTGTGTGTGGGAGCGTGTGTGTGGGAGCGTGTGTGTGGGAGCGTGTGTGTGGAAGCGCGTGTGTGGTAGCGTGTGTGTGGGAGCGTGTGTGTGGGAGCGTGTGTGTGGGAGCGTGTGTGTGGGAGCGTGTGTGTGGGAGCGTGTATGTGGGAGCGTGTGTGTGGGAGCGTGTGTGTGGAAGCGCGTGTGTGGGAGCGTGTGTGTGGGAGCGTGTGTGTGGGAGCGTGTGTGTGGGAGCGTGTGTGTGGGAGCGCGTGTTTTGGAGCGCGTGCGAGTGTGTGTAGTTGTGTGCACGACGTTAAATATCCTGTCCAAAGCCTTGGACACGCCAATAGAACGGACACTGGAGGTTCTCGGCGAGATCCGGCCGTCCCACACTCACTCCCCGTCGTCTGCCAGTTTCATGGTGGCATGTCGACATGTGTACTGAATGATGGTGAACTGTGTGCAGCCTTCCCAGCCATAACCGGAGTCAGCCAGGGCTGTATGCTGGCTCCAACGATCTTCAGCCGGATACTCCATGTCAAACTTCCTGATGCTACAAGTGGCTGTGGCACTGGCTTACCTCTTGTTGCTGTTGTTGTTGTTGTTGTTGTTGTTCTTGTTGTTGTTGTTGTTGTTCTTGTTGTTGTTGTTGTTGTTCTTGTTGTTGTTGTTGTTCTTGTTCTTGTTGCTGTTGTTGTTGTTATTGTTGCTGTTGTTGTTGTTGTTGTTGCTGTTGTTGTTGTTCTTGTTGTTGTTGTTGTTCTTGTTGCTGTTGTTGTTGTTATTGTTGCTGTTGTTGTTGTTGTTGCTGTTGTTGTTGTTGCTGTTGTTGTTGCTGTTGTTGCTGTTGTTCTTGTTGCTGTTGTTGTTGCTGTTGTTGTTGTTGCTGTTGTTCTTGTTATTTTTCTTCCTCTTCTTGTTTTATTTTCATTCGTTCTCAAACTCCCGCTACCTAGCCCTGAACGTTCTCAAACTCCCGCTACCTAGCCCTGGACGTTCTCAAACTCCCGCTACCTAGCCCTGGACGTTCTCAAACTCCCGTTACCTAGCCCTGGACGTTCTCAAACTCCCGCTACCTAGCCCTGGACGTTCTCAAACTCCCGCTACCTAGCCCTGGACGTTCTCAAACTCCCGCTACCTAGCGCTGGACGTTCTCAAACTCCCGCTACCTAGCCCTGGACGTTCTCAAACTCCCGCTACCTAGCCCTGGACGTTCTCAAACTCCCGCTACCTAGCCCTGGACGTTCTCAAACTCCCGCTACCTAGCCCTGGACGTTCTCAAACTCTCGCTACCTAGCCCTGGACGTTCTCAAACTCCCGCTACCTAGCCCTGGACGTTCTCAAACTCCCGCTACCTAGCCCTGGACGTTCTCAAACTCCCGCTACCTAGCCCTGGACGTTCTCAAACTCCCGCTACCTAGCCCTGGACGTTCTCAAACTCCCGCTACCTAGCCCTGGACGTTCTCAAACTCCCGCTACCTAGCCCTGGACGTTCTCAAACTCCCGCTACCTAGCCCTGGACGTTCTCAAACTCCCGCTACCTAGCCCTGGACGTTCTCAAACTCCCGCTACCTAGCCCTGGACGTTCTCAAACTCACGCTACCTAGCCCTGGACGTTCTCAAACTCCCGCTACCTAGCCCTGGACGTTCTCAAACTCCCGCTACCTAGCCCTGGACGTTCTCAAACTCCCGCTACCTAGCCTTGAACGTTCTCAAACTCCCACTACCTAGCCCTGGACGTTCTCAAACTCCCGCTACCTAGCCCTGGACGTTCTCAAACTCCCGCTACCTAGCCCTGGACGTTCTCAAACTCCCGCTACCTAGCGCTGGACGTTCTCAAACTCCCGCTACCTAGCCCTGGACGTTCTCAAACTCTCGCTACCTAGCCCTGGACGTTCTCAAACTCCCGCTACCTAGCCCTGGACGTTCTCAAACTCCCGCTACCTAGCCCTGGACGTTCTCAAACTCCCGCTACCTAGCCCTGAACGTTCTCAATCTCCGCTACCATTCCCTGAAGAGGGATATGCAAACAGCAAGATGTAGTTCAGAGAACGGAATGCGTTGTGTCACTAGTTTACAGCTTTACTCAGATATTTGACTTGCACATCATCTACAGGATAAAGACCCTAACAAAGGCGACATAAACAACTATCTGAGATCTCATCTTTGCTGATGGTTTCAGCATTAACGTGTGCTCACAACAGGACATGCTTCTCAGAACAGATGAGATCTCAGATGTGCGAACTAACTTTAGTTTGACCGTCAACACAAAGCAGACGTCTATCAAGCTTCTTCCCGCCCCCGAGAAGCCTTACCAAACCTCACGGTACAGAAGCAGCGTCTTCAAGCAGGTGATAACACGATCTACCTGTCAACCTCACCTGAGAATCGGATATTGACTCTGGGGTCTACAACATGATTGCCAATATATGTGCTGTTCTAGGAAGACCAAGGATAAGGATCGTCAAAAAATAAGATTTGCCATGAAGATCAAGTCATATCGTTCTGTGATTCTAGCCGCCTTTCTATACGGAGGTAAAACATGGACAATCTATAGAAGGCATGTCAGACAACGTTACTATTGTAGTGTAAGCTGTCTCCGTCAGCTGCTCGGGGTCAGCTGGTGGGACGGGGTACAAAACTGAAGGTCTCAATAGAGTCAGGCTCTTGGGCCTCAGTACCGCTGAAGGTCTAAAAAGAGTCAGGCTCTTGTGCCTCAGTACCGATGAAGGTCTCAATAGAGTCAGGCTCTTGGGCCTCAGTACCGATGAAGATCTCAATAGAGTCAGGCTCTTGGGCCTCAGTACCACTGAAGAACATTTAAGATCGATGGGCTGGGCGCGTTGTCTGCATGCACGATAAATGTGTTGCTAAATAGCTGTCAAGAACCAGGCAAATAGATGTCGAGGACCAGGCAAATAACTGTCCAGGCAAACAACTGTCCAGTATCAGGCAAACGGTCGTCAGGGAATGGTGGAAAACGATACGGCTCACTGAAAGTATTCAGAACAGTTTCCTCACTGATGTCTCCTCGTTCGTGATGCTTGCTCCGGACCGCTCAGTCCTGCACACCGTCATATCTCACTGTGCTCACATTGCCTAGCAAAGAATCATCGTTCTGGCGCAAACAAATGGAAATGCTCGATACGACAGGACGCCGCACACGTTCACAGCACGTGCGGTCAAGTTTGCCAATCAGATCGGAATGTACAATCAAGTGGGGTCACAGCTAACTACATATAACTTGTACTGTCAGTTAACTCAATCCTTGTTTCTTATCAATCTGACACTGTCCTATCAGATACATCAGTTAGAGAATGTCCTATCAGAAACATGTCAGAGAATGTTCTATCAGAGACATCAGTCAGAGGATGTCTTATCAGAGACACCATCCAGAGAATGTCCTTTCAAAGATAGCATCCAGAGAATGTCCTATCAGAGACACCATGCAGAGAATGTCCTATACGAGACACCATCCAAAGAATGTCCTACCAAAGACATCAGCTGTAAGCCGGGGGCCAGTTGTATATTATTTTCTCCCTGATTCCGTCTCTAGGACAGAGGTACTATTACAGCACGTCTCTGGTACGGCTAGAGAGATGACGCTCGTCTGGTCAGTCTGTGGGGGATCTCTCAGCATGCCTGTATGTTGGATAGAGAGCCTGCTAGCCGAGCCTCAAGCCATGGTTATCTGTCTTATCAGTATTAATTAGTAGTGAAAGAGAGCCCTAATTATTCCTCCTCAAACATTCCGTTCCTGTGGTCTGCCACAGGTAGCAACGCTTACCGTCTGATCCTCTAAATAAAATCAAATGATGGATGACAACAACGACATTAAATGACTTTTGAAACCCAAGTTTTTTTAATATTTGTCATTTTGCCTACGGGCTGAAGACCATATCTCCCTTATTCATGCCATTCAATCCCAACCCTCCGTCCCCATCTACACTAACCTTGTCCGGTCTTCCTGTGAGTAACTGTGGTCAGGATGCATTCATAAATATACTCATTAACCGCATTTTCGTCCCTCAGATAATAGCCCTGCCCTGTCCCTCATACGTCACAGTGCACGTTATGTATTCTCTGGTAACATGTCATCAAAATCTAACAAAGATTGAGGTTCTCTATCCGTGAACTAACATAGCCATTTATCTCTTTAATAAACCCTCATTTAGCTATAAATATATTTTAAATATTTTTCCCGGAGACAGGGATTCCCCGAGCGGAGTTGACATGGATAAATTTGCAAAAAGTTGTAGATCAATGGCTTTACGTCATCTAATCAAAGTTGACGTCATTGACATATGTACTGCTGGAGGAGGGGGCGACTGGATTAGCTGTGTTAATTTATGCTCTTTGTTAAATGTCAAATCTAAAGAGTTTTTGCTTTTGGTTTAATTGTATGTCTTGTGGGCTAGATGATTCGTTCGATGAGATCCGTTACAAGCCACAACTACCAAAGACAAGGATATCCAGGGGAATCAGTCAACCGGACATGGTCAGACAACTGTCAGTTTGGGCAGTTGAGGGCTACTATCGTCATGTGGACAGAATCTGGCCCCTACTGGAGTCTGGTTAGACCGAACTCGGTTCTCATTTTATAATTTGAAAGAACAATTGAAACAATCTACACAAGATAAAACAGGATGCAGAGTTGGCCTCAGGGTGTGTTCCTTCCCGTAAACACGGTTTCCTGCAAAGAAGCGGAGGTGTGGCACCAAATAGGTCGGATATGTAGAATGTTTAACATTTATGATCCCAGAGTATAGACTTAAAAAAGGGAAAGCTGTTACTTTCTTGAGAGGGCAAAAATAACTTTCAAGCACAGTCACTCATTGTAAGTACTGTTCTCATGATGAGACGTTCTTGTCGCGTGGGTACATCAATGTGTCGAAACATATTCTCAAGGACGCTACAAGAATGCTAACGAAGCCAGATATGGTCGTCCTGTTAAGATTGCAACACACGCATCTTAGTGGCAGGTACGGGGTGGGGGGGGGGGATGTGCCGAGCTGACAGGGCTGTTAAACATAGACGGTGTAGCAGCTGTAGTAAGGTGTTCGCGTTGTTTATCCAACAACGTAATGCATGTTCCCGCCTTGGCGGCAGATGTTTTGCGAATAACAAAAGAGACTAAAGGTGTAGGGCAAATGTGGCTGTGACAGCAGAGCAGACTTCCTTGCTACAGGTTTTGATGAGCTGATAGAGCGATGGGACGATGGTGGCGATGATGTGGCGATGATGGTGGCGATGATGGTGGCGATGATGCCCAGAATGAAGGGACAATGCCAGTGTAGTCATAAATGGTTTTCAGGTTCCTACTTCATTTACGGTCTATTTACTGACTTCCTAGTTACTGTGGGCAACATTGTCTCACGTATAGTTACTGTGGGCAATCTAGTCTCACGTATAGTTACTGTGGGCAATCTTGTCTCACGTATAGTTACTGTGGGCAATCTTGTCTCACGTATAGTTACTGTGGGCAATCTTGTTTCACGTATAGTTACTGTGGGCAATCTTGTCTCACGTATAGTTACTGCGGGCAATCTTGTCTCACGTATAGTTACTGTGGGCAATCTTGTCCCACGTATAGTTACTGTGGGCAATCTAGTCTCACGTATAGTTACTGTGAGCAATCTTGATTCATGTATTGTTACTGTGGGCAATCTTGTCTCGCAGACAGTTATTATGGACAATCCTGTCTTACATAAAATAGTCAATCTAAATAAAACCATACGGAAAATGCAAAGTGCAAGGCCTTCATTTCATTAAAGTGCAGGTTCTAAGGTACACTAAGCGACACGCTGGCAGGTTCTAAGGTACACTTAGCGACACGCTGGCAGGTTCTAAGGTACACTAAGCGACACGCTGGCAGGTTCTAAGGTACACTAAGCGACACGCTGGCAGGTTCTAAGGTACACTAAGCGACACGCTGGCAGGTTCTAAGGTACACTTAGCGACACGCTGGCAGGTTCTAAGGTACACTAAGCGACACGCTGGCAGGTTCTAAGGTACACTAAGCGACACGCTGGCAGGTTCTAAGGTACACTAAGCGACACGCTGGCAGGTTCTAAGGTACACTAAGCGACACGCTGGCAGGTTCTAAGGTACACTAAGCGACACGCTGGCAGGTTCTAAGGTACACTTAGCGACACGCTGGCAGGTTCTAAGGTACACTAAGCGACACGCTGGCAGGTTCTAAGGTACACTAAGCGACACGCTGGCAGGTTCTAAGGTACACTAAGCGACACGCTGGCAGGTTCTAAGGTACACTAAGCGACACGCTGGCAGGTTCTAAGGTACACTAAGCGACACGCTGGCAGGTTCTAAGGTACACTAAGCGACACGCTGGCAGGTTCTAAGGTACACTAAGCGACACGCTGGCAGGTTCTAAGGTACACTAAGCGACACGCTGGCAGGTTCTAAGGTACACTAAGCGACACGCTGGCAGGTTCTAAGGTACACTAAGCGACACGCTGGCAGGTTGTAAGGTACACTAAGCGACACGCTGGCAGGTTCTAAGGTACACTAAGCGACACGCTGGCAGGTTCTAAGGTACACTAAGCGACACGCTGGCAGGTTCTAAGGTACACTAAGCGACACGCTGGCAGGTTCTAAGGTACACTAAGCGACACGCTGGCAGGTTCTAAGGTACACTAAGCGACACGCTGGCAGGTTCTAAGGTACACTAAGCGACACGCTGGCAGGTTCTAAGGTACACTAAGCGACACGCTGGCAGGTTCTAAGGTACACTAAGCGACACGCTGGCAGGTTGTAAGGTACACTAAGCGACACGCTGGCAGGTTCTAAGGTACACTAAGCGACACGCTGGCAGGTTCTAAGGTACACTTAGCGACACGCTGGCAGGTTCTAAGGTACACTAAGCGACACGCTGGCAGGTTCTAAGGTACACTAAGCGACACGCTGGCAGGTTCTAAGGTACACTAAGCGACACGCTGGCAGGTTCTAAGGTACACTAAGTGACACGCTGGCAGGCAGTAAGGGCTATTTGGAACGAAAGTAACGCTTCATCAAATGATGAGATCATACTGTGTCATGCTGGCCCGCCATGAAGACATATTGTGGATGAGGTAAGACTGCATCTAATGACTAGGGTACGCTGGGAACTAGTGGCCAACTGTGGAGACTGTTAAACTCTGAAGGCAAGAGCCGGCAGGTGTTATAAGCTGGTGGTTGCCAGCCATTGAGTTCTAGATGTCAGTTCACTGGGATGAAGAAGCTCACCTGTACTATAACCTAGGCGTCCAGTCAGGCTAAGACTGGTTGGTTACCTGTACCATAACCTAATCGTCCAGTCAGGCTAAGACTGGTTACCTGTACCATAACCTAGGCGTCCAGTCAGCCTAAGACTGGTTACCTGTACCATAACTTAGGCGTTCAGTCAGGCTAAGACTGACCACGACACTGACCTCTTCCCAGCCCTGATCTGGCGCGAGAGACGCAAATCGAATGTTTATAACAGGAGACAAGAAAAGACAACCGCATTTAACTCCAATTAATTTTGTTCATAAGGGCAATGATTTCGCCGTCACATTCAGACACGAGTTATCGATTCTTGTTGAAAGGGCTGAAAACATGAAAGGGCTGAAAACATGAAAGGGCTGAAAACATGAAATGTGCAAAACATGAAATGATTGCAAAGACAAGCCAAAAAACATGACACTAAGACAGGAAGCGGACAGGACAAAACTGGCTAATTACAATAATGGACTCTAAAATGGATGAGATGATCAAAGGTGTTCTTGAGCGGACGCTAATTGTGGCGCATTAATGATGTGGTTATATGGTACGAGGTAGACCAAGTGACTAATGGATAAATAATAGCATAACAATTCTAAACAATGCAAACTCACAACAGCTAAAGCAATATCCTTGGTCGGGAAGTAGAGCTGTAAGCTTACTAACTAAGATTATCAGGTTCAAACAAAACAACGAACAACAACATTGAGCAATCAACTTAAATCAGTGATGTTAGCACGTAAACTCCATGTCCATTTACAGTACTGACGCTTACGGTGAAAGAAAACCTGAAGGTCAATATTTACAGGTATACTTCTCAGATCTGTCTATTTTACATGGGATTTCTTAGCTTGTGGGATTACGTGGCGAAGTAGTTAAGCCGTCGGTCTCGTGATCAGGTGGTGTGGGTTCGACTCCGGACTCCGCCGTCTTTTTCACGGGTGCTTGATGCGGAGTCCCCTGCATCTCGTGGTCGCCCCCTAGTCGTCTTGTCCTTGACTTGCCACTGGGGTCAGGCGGCTCGAGACGAGAGAGTGAGGAAAAAAAGTAGCGCAGTTAATCCTTACTAAAAAATAATGCTAGCAAAATAAATTATGCCATCATAGTCATGGACGGCGGCCTTTTTCTAAGCCTATAAAGGTATACTTCTCAGAACTGTCTATATTACAGGGTACGTCTAATCCTACCTTTAAAGGTATACTTCTCAGAACTGTCTATATTACAGGGTACGTCTAATCCTACCTCTAAAGGTATACTTCTCAGAACTGTCTATATTACAGGGTACGTCTAATCCTGCCTCTAAAGGTATACTTCTCAGAACTGTCTATATTACAGGGTACGTCTAATCCTACCTCTAAAGGTATACTTCTCAGAACTGTCTATATTACAGGGTACGTCTAATCCTACCTCTAAATGTATACTTCTCAGAACTGTCTATATTACAGGGTACGTCTAATCCTACCTCTAAAGGTATACTTCTCAGAACTGTCTATTTTGACTAAATGTTTTCCTTTCCGTAGAGATGACTAAACACATTCAGGTACTTGATACCCTTCCAATTGTAATGTGCTAGTAATAGGGCCCTTTAAAGATCTGCCATTCTCTCGCGTGTGTGCTCCAACGTGTGCATGTACTCACGGCACTAATCTGGCTCCAACCTTCACTTTTTAAATAGAAAGAAACAAATTATTGACAATGTTCTTAATAATTAACTCCACCCCGACGTTACTAAAGTCGCCACAATTATGGAGGCCGCAAGACGTCACACATATGGAGGCCGCAAGTCGCCACAGTGATGGAGGTAGCAAGTCGCCACAGTGATGGAGGCCGCAAGTCGCCACAGTAATGGAGGCCGGAAGTCGCCACCTCAATGGAAGCCGCAAGTCGCCACAGTAATGGAGGCCGCAAATCGCCACAGTAATGGAGGCGGGAAGTCGCCACAGTAATGGAGGCCGCAAGTCGCCACAGTGATGGAGGCCATTCTGGATAATGTGGGCGTGACAACACATTCTGGTAAGCACAAAAAAGATATGGTGCAGATTCTGTTTGAGATTAACGATAGTAGGCTGAGAGATCTGTGAACGCTGACAGAAGACGCTGACGGCAGTAGGGCTGAGAGTTCTGTGAACGCTGACAGAAGAGACTGACGATAGTAGGGCTGAGAGTTCTGTGAACGCTGACAGAAGAGGCTGACGGTAGTAGGGCTGAGAGTTCTGTGAACGCTGACAGAAGAGGCTGACGGTAGTAGGGCTAAGAGTTCTGTGAACGCTGACAGAAGAGGCTGACGGTAGTAGGGCTGAGAGTTCTGTGAACGCTGACAGAAGAGGCTGACGGTAGTAGGGCTGAGAGTTCTGTGAACACTCCCAGGGCCAACATGCGTACCCTAAGTGTCGGTTTGACCGAATCTGTTCTCACTTATTCTTCCGTACGCGCTCTGTTCGTTACTCCATTCCAAATCCAATGCCATTCAATTGTGTTACTACCTTCTAATCTACGATCCTGACAGCGTGAGCTAGCTGCAGACTAGTCATGTTTATATATGTTCCTAAACACACAGACAAACACACGCCGACATACACAGACATACACACACAGACACACACATACACACAGTCACATTCACTGACACACACACGGACACACACTCACGCACTCACGTACACGGACATTCACACACAGACACGCACAAATACACACTACACTTACACCACACATGCAAACACGCACGTATACTCACACACTCAAAACAAGCACAAGGACATGCACACACACAGACAGACACACACTCTCCATACACACAGACACACACTCACCCCACACACACTCACCACACACACACACACTCACCACACACACACACACACTCACCACACACACACACTCAACACACACACACACACTCACCACACACACATATTGACGAACTAGTCTCGTGATGCATGCGCACATAATGTAGGACATTATTGCAACTGACAAATAAGAGCTTGTCCTCCTTCTGTAGATCACACGTTAACCCTTTCCCTAGCCTACTTCAGTCCACAATCCTCACTTTGTCCGACCCAGTCCTCACCCCACCCCACCTCTGTCCACAATCCTCACTTTGTCCCACCCAGTCCTCACCCCACCCGACCTCTGTCCACAATCCTCACTTTGTCCCACCCAGTCCTCACCCCACCCCACCTCAGTCCACAATCCTCATTTTGTCCCACCCAGTCCTCACATCACCCCACCTCTGTCCATAATCCTCACTTTGTCCCACCCAGTCCTCACCCCACCCCACCTCTGTCCACAATCCTCACTGTGTCCTACCCAGTTCTCACCCCACCCCACCTCTGTCCACAATCCTCACTGTGTCCTACCCAGTCCTCACCCCACCCCACCTCTGTCCACAATCCTCACTTTGTCCCACCCAGTCCTCACCCCCTAACAGAACAATCGAAAAAAGGAAGTCATATCGCAATCTCAAATCACACTGTTCACATCCCACTATTCTCCCTAAAGACCTAATCTAGCACACTGCATATACGACCTAATCTAGCACACTACACACAAAGATCTAATCTAGCACACTACACACAAAGACCTAATCTAGCACACTGCATACACAGACCTAATCTTGCACACTGCATACAAGACCTAATCTAGCACACTGCATATAAGACCTAATCTTGCACACTACACACAAAGACCTAATCTAGCACACTGCATCCAAAGACCTAATCTGCCACACTGTACAAACATAAATACTCTTGCACACTGCATACAAAGACTTAACCTAGCACACTGCATCCAAAGACCTAATCTAGCAAACTGCACCCAAAGAGCTAGTCCAGCACACTGCATCCAAAGACCTTGTCTATCCCAATGAATCCAAAGACCTAATCTATCACAGTGCATCATAAAACCTAGTCTATCACACTGCGTCCAAAGACCTAATCTAGCACACTGCATCCAAAGACCTATTGTACTTGTACAGACATGAAATGTATGCGTACATTATGGCCAGATAATCAACAAGGTCCTTACAGGCAGAAACAAACCAAGATCTCATTGACTTTATTCTTTACTCATGAATATAATCGATTCACGCGCTGTCAAACTGCAAACAAACTACATCATCGATGTGTGATCAACAGATGTCCAATCATTATTTTAGGAGCATCAAATCAATATTCACCTGTGAGTCACGGTTGGGAACATCAAATGTGTTATTTGCTTCGTTTTGACACCTGGCACAGTGTCATTAGTGGAGGGAATGTGTTATTCAAACATACATGTCGTCTTCAGATTCAACAGCTTTACGCATCATCATTATGGCTAACTGATCAATAGAATGACTCAACACATGATGGTAATCGATCATTCTATCCTGGGCCAAGGGTAATCGATCATTCTATCCTGGACCAATGGTAATCGATCATTCTATCCGGGACCAATGGTAATAGATCTCTATATTCTGGACCAATGGTGACGGATCACTCTATCCTGGACCAATGGTAACTGATCACTTTATTCTGGACCAATGGTAATCGATCACTATATCCTGGAACAATAGTAATTTGGCACTCTATTCTGGACCAATGGTAATCGATCAATCTATTCTGGACCAATGGTAATCGATCACTCTATTCTGGACCAATAGTAATCGATCACTATTCTAGACCAATGGTAATCGATCACTATATCCTGGAACAATAGTAATTTGGCACTCTATTCTGGACCAATGGTAATCGATCACTATATTCTGGACCAATGGTAACGGGTCACTCTATCCTGGAACAACGGTAATTTGGCACTTTATTCTGGACTAATGGTAATCGATCAATCTATTCTTGACCAATGGTAATCGATCACTCTATTCTGGACCAATAGTAATCGATCACTATTCTAGACCAATGGTAATCGATCACTCTATTCTGGACCAATAGTAATCGATCACTCTATTCTGGACCGATGGTAATCGATCACTATTCTAGACCAATGGTAATCGATCACTCTATCCTGGACCAATGGTAATCGATCACTCTATCCTGGATCAATGGTAATCGATCACTCTATTCTGGACCAATGGTAATCGATCACTATTCTAGACCAATGGTAATCGATCACTCTATTCTAGGCCGATGGCAATTGTTCACACTATATTGTGCCACTGGTATTCGGTTACACTATCCTGGAGCGAGTACCACATATTTGAGAACTGAATAAATCATAACAGATAACCCAGAAAGATATTCAAAGGAAAGGATAGATTAGACTACAACAAGTTTTTTCAACGGACAGTCGCCTACAAGAGGACACAACCACATATGGATTAAAGGGAGGTCCAGATTAGAAACCACGAGATATTATTTTAGTGAATGCTTGGAATGTATTGTCACAGGAAATAGTGGAGGCAGTGCAAATTAATGTTTGAATAATAGATTGGATGCGCATACGTATTTTTAGATCAAGTGAATGTAAAATAAACTGGTTGTATACATACTCTGCACTGTCTTCTAAACTAGTATAAAGAAGTTAAGTTTAAGTTAAGTTTTAACAGGTCACGTGACAAAAACAGGCACGATCAGCTGGCGGCTTGTTAGTTTGAATAGTTACTGGATTCAGCTGTCCTCTAGGGGTGTGTGATATAGCCAGCAAGAACTGGTTTCTGAAAGCTTCATTTTCTTCATGTCTGTTGCCTGACAAACCGATCCTATCATAAGGTTCAAGTTCTTGCGAACTATATTGCTTTACCCACCCCTAATTTAACAACTGGAATACGGGAGCCCAAGTATCCATTCCTTGGAGTGTGACGGCAGGACCGAGTCACCAAATGTCGAAGTATCCTGCCATTCTTGCATCAAGAGAATGTCCACAAAGCCAGATGAGCTTCGCCACTCTTTCCTAGTGCATGTGTCCAGCATCTCTGAGCTCGTCAGCCTCTATACCTCCTGCATCTCTGAGCTCGTCAGCCTCTATACCTCCAGCATCTCTGAGCTCGTCAGCCTCTATACCTCCAGCATCTCTGAGCTCGTCAGCCTCTATACCTCCAGCATCTCTGAGCTCGTCAGCCTCTATACCTCCAGCATCTCTGAGCTCGTCAGCCTCTATACCTCCAGCATCTCTGAGCTCGTCAGCCTCTATACCTCCAGCATCTCTGAGCTCGTCAGCCTCTATACCTCCAGCATCTCTGAGCTCGTCAGCCTCTATACCTCCAGCATCTCTGAGCTCGTCAGCCTCTATACCTCCAGCATCTCTGAGCTCGTCAGCCTCTATACCTCCAGCATCTCTGAGCTCGTCAGCCTCTATACCTCCAGCATCTCTGAGCTCGTCAGCCTCTATACCTCCAGCATCTCTGAGCTCGTCAGCCTCTATACCTCCAGCATCTCTGAGCTCGTCAGCCTCTATACCTCCAGCATCTCTGAGCTCGTCAGCCTCTATACCTCCAGCATCTCTGAGCTCGTCAGCCTCTATACCTCCAGCATCTCTGAGCTCGTCAGCCTCTATACCTCCAGCATCTCTGAGCTCGTCAGCCTCTATACCTCCAGCATCTCTGAGCTCGTCAGCCTCTATACCTCCAGCATCTCTGAGCTCGTCAGCCTCTATACCTCCAGCATCTCTGAGCTCGTCAGCCTCTATACCTCCAGCATCTCTGAGCTCGTCAGCCTCTATACCTCCAGCATCTCTGAGCTCGTCAGCCTCTATACCTCCAGCATCTCTAAGTTCGTCAGCCTCTATACCTCCAGCATCTCTGAGCTCGTCAGCCTCTATACCTCCAGCATCTCTGAGCTCGTCAGCCTCTATACCTCCAGCATCTCTGAGCTCGTCAGCCTCTATACCTCCAGCATCTCTGAGCTCGTCAGCCTCTATACCTCCAGCATCTCTGAGCTCGTCAGCCTCTATACCTCCAGCATCTCTGAGCTCGTCAGCCTCTATACCTCCAGCATCTCTGAGCTCGTCAGCCTCTATACCTCCTGCATCTCTGAGCTCGTCAGCCTCTATACCTCCAGCATCTCTGAGCTCGTCAGCCTCTATACCTCCAGCATCTCTGAGCTCGTCAGCCTCTATACCTCCAGCATCTCTGAGCTCGTCAGCCTCTATACCTCCTGCATCTCTGAGCTCGTCAGCCTCTATACCTCCAGCATCTCTGAGCTCGTCAGCCTCTATACCTCCTGCATCTCTGAGCTCGTCAGCCTCTATACCTCCAGCATCTCTGAGCTCGTCAGCCTCTATACCTCCAGCATCTCTGAGCTCGTCAGCCTCTATACCTCCTGCATCTCTGAGCTCGTCAGCCTCTATACCTCCAGCATCTCTGAGCTCGTCAGCCTCTATACCTCCTGCATCTCTGAGCTCGTCAGCCTCTATACCTCCAGCATCTCTGAGCTCGTCAGCCTCTATACCTCCTGCATCTCTGAGCTCGTCAGCCTCTATACCTCCAGCATCTCTGAGCTCGTCAGCCTCTATACCTCCAGCATCTCTGAGCTCGTCAGCCTCTATACCTCCAGCATCTCTGAGCTCGTCAGCCTCTATACCTCCAGCATCTCTGAGCTCGTCAGCCTCTATACCTCCAGCATCTCTGAGCTCGTCAGCCTCTATACCTCCAGCATCTCTGAGCTCGTCAGCCTCTATACCTCCAGCATCTCTGAGCTCGTCAGCCTCTATACCTCCAGCATCTCTGAGCTCGTCAGCCTCTATACCTCCAGCATCTCTGAGCTCGTCAGCCTCTATACCTCCAGCATCTCTGAGCTCGTCAGCCTCTATACCTCCAGCATCTCTGAGCTCGTCAGCCTCTATACCTCCAGCATCTCTGAGCTCGTCAGCCTCTATACCCGTCCCTGACGATTAGGGATAGGACAAGACCGCACCACTTATCGAGTCGTCCATGGGATCGACAATGCAACACCTGGCTGAGGCATATCGTCTTCACTCAATGTGGCCTTCACGCTGTCGTTGACTCTGCTGCCAACCGTGGCCATGGACGATAAGAGCGACGTGTCCTGGACCGATTACTTAACTTGATTCAATCAATGTCCAGCGAACGAAGAAGAAGAAGAAGAATCAATGTCCGATACCAGTTAGCCAAAAGCTACCTATCTGTTCTGTAAATCCGACCTGGCCAGTTCTTGCCGTACCCCGTGTCATCCATGATCTGTCTTATGTACTCTCAATTGGCTATTCGTAGTAGTGCATGTACGACTTCCTTCCTGCCCTATCAAAGCCTTGCGAAGCTGCAGCACTACAGTGTTGTTCGACAAAATTGTATCAGTTCACACCTAGCCCTCCCATCCGTATAGGGCCGGCCCTTTGTCTTTGGCGACGGTGGAAACTGTTTAGCTATTCACAGGTAAAGTTGTAATAGGGGGCGTCTCCACCATAACTTTCTTGGGTGTATGCCAACATTACTGATACAAACATGAGACAGAAATAATATATATTTGTAACCACCTCAAATCTTTTGTTTTCTGCCAGTTTCTGGTGTAACCACCTCAAATCTCTTGTTTTCTGCCAGTTTCTGGTGTAACCACCTCAAATCTTTGCCCGTCTAACAGCTTCTGGTGTAACCACCTCAAATCTTTGCCCGTCTAACAGCTTCTGGTGTAACCACCTCAAATCTTTGCCCGTCTAACAGCTTCTGGTGTAACCACCTCAAATCTTTGCCCGTCTAACAGCTTCTGGTGTAACCACCTCAAATCTTTGCCCGTCTAACAGCTTCTGTATATTCTTGTCTTGTCCGTCACTCGTTGAATGAGAACATTTACCGATGCAAGAGACCACTGTACAACATCAACAGGTGTAAAAAGACAATGCAGATATATAGAGGGAGTATTTGGGCAGTCTTCTCGTGATACCTTGATCTGACCCTAGTCACGACGCCAATTTCCAAGGTTTGTGATTTGAAGGTTCGTCACCAAAATGGCCTTGACATTCCAACATCAATAGGAGGTCTAGGAAGCGTTGCCCCGGGATTCAATACAAGGCCAACCTGTCATGACCTCACATTTTCTTTAGGTTTGAGCTTAACAATCAATCGCACAAAACAAACCATACATAATCAATATGCGATCAATCAGTCACACAGAACAAGCCAATATATAATCGATATTCGATCAATAAGCCACACATAACTAGCCAATATGTAATAGATATTCGATCAATAAGCCACACATAACTAGCCAATATATAATCAATATGCGATCAATAAGCCACACACAACTAGCCAATGAAAAATCAATATGCGAAAAAACCCACACATAACCACCCAATATATAATCAATATGCGATCAATCAGCCACACATAACTAGCCAATATATAATCAATATGCAATCAATCAGTCTCACAGGACTAGCCGATACATAATCGATATGAGATCAATCAGCCACACATAACTAGCCATACATAACCGATATGCGATCAAGACAACCAATATGGCGACACTCTAACGATCAGCATTAAGCAAGTAGCAGCCTGGGTTTTCTTGTAATTGCAGAGAGCTGGCCAAATGACCACCTCTCCTTACGTCTCTTGTCTCCTGACTGTCTGTAGTCGGGAACTTCATGTAAGTACAGACATCGGCCCAAATGACCACCGCCAGTTACATCCCTGCAAACGGCTCCTGCACTCAGTCATTATTCGCAGACACCGCCCCAAATGATCGATTCAAATTGTTTCTCGTTTTTACTCTCCTCAATTATCTACACAATTCTAGGTCGTTAATGCAACCACTGAAATATGGGCATTTATTTGGTTTTTGTTTCTGAGAAACTGACGGAAGAAAATTTAATCAAGTAAAATCGGGACTTGATAACGGGAAAACAATCAATATAACCCAAACAACAAGGGTAGAGACAGGTAGGCCGGCCCACAATTTCAGTTGAGGGAGAAGAAATGTCTTCCATGTTGGCATGCCTCCACGAGCAGGTGGTGAGTTGAGGGAGAAGAGATGTCTTCCATGTTGGCATGCCTCCACGAGCAGGTGGTGAGTTGAGGGAGAAGAGATGGTCAGGTAAACACTTTACAAGAAGAGATCGCACAATGACAGTTGACCTGGTTACCATCGCCGCCAAAGGCAAAGTTCAAGTCATATATTGCTGGGCTGCAACCTCACCAGGGCTACTCATCCGAAGAGAATAGCGGAAGGACAATTACTGCGCATAGCCAAGTTAGAGGGGGGCTGGAGAAATGCATGGCGCAGTGCTTCAAGCTGCACCGCATATTGAATGTACATACAGAGAGACAGGTCTGATAGCCTACCCTAGACTATAAACTCAAAACACAGACCCTAGTCTATAAACCCCAAACATAGACCCTAGGCTATAAACCCCAAACATAGACACTAGGCTATAAACCCCAAACATAGACCCTAGGCTATAAACCCCAAACATAGACACTAGGCTATAAACCCCAAACATAGACCCTAGGCTATAAACCCCAAACATAGACACTAGGCTATAAGCCCCGAACATAGAGTTTTTTAAAATCCTCATAGACAATTTAAGTAACTTGGTTCAGCACGGTATTGAGAAACACACGAGCAGAATACATTCAATGACCGCTTGAGTGACAGCAGACAGACCTTAGCCTGTACCTGTCGGCACGTGCATGCATTTCTGCCATATTGATGACCATGACCCCAATATACCGACAGGTGTGTGTTAGTGTCAGACGATAATCAGCCAAGGCCCAGAAGGAAAGTTGCTGTGACAGGAAAGTTGTTTCACTTAGCTGGAAGGGGACCGTTGTTGGCACTGATTGTATGATATCACTTCTATACACGGGATGGACGCAAGTGATGCCCTAGCTGGGAGAGGAAGTGGTGATCATCCATTCTAGCTTGATGCTCCTAGTGCATGCGTCATAAAACCAGGAGTATCATACATACATACATACACACATACACACATACACACACATACACACATACACACACATACATACACACATACACACATACACACACATATATACACACATATATACACACATATACACACACACATATACATACACACACATACACACACATATACACACACATACACACACATACACACACATACACACCCATACACACATTAAAAACGCATGCATACACATACACACCCACATACACACACATATACACACATACACATACATACACACACATATACACATACACACATATACACATACACACACATACACACACACACCCACATATACACACATACACACACATACATACATACATATATACATACATACATACATACATACATACATACATACATACATACATACATACATACATACATACATACATACATATATACATACATACATACATGCATACATACACACATTACAAAACACATACACACACATACACACAAATACAAAAACATACACATACACATAATACGTGAGCCAAATATGTTAGGGCATCTAGAAAACTAAAAAGCTATGCATTTAGAGCATTGCCTTGAAGGTAGTCGGTTACAGTCAGATTCTTGAGAAATGTAAGCAACATAAAATACTTGTCAATAACGGATGTACCGGGTGTAAAGATGCAGATACTAAACAATGGAGGAGCAGAAAACACATGAACCTGAAACCTGCAGCGGAATATCAAGACATGTTGGAGGGTTCCATCCAATTGGCTCATCTTACTCCTTGGAGTAACTCAACCACCGAACCACAAGCAGTAAAGTATGGACAATCTGAAAGATGCAATTGACTTATGCTTAAACAATAAATTAATACAAAAACTGTCGGTGCCATTGATGGAAGGTCATTCATGATACCGTCTGACAGTGCCAAGGAGTGGGAGTGGCACATAGTTACAGTGAGTGGGTGTGGGACATAGTTACAGGGAGTGGGACATAGTTACAGGAAGTGGGACATAGTTACAGGGAGTGGGAGTGAGACATAGTTACAGGGAGTGGGTGTGGGACATAGTTACAGTGAGTGGGTGTGGGACATAGTTACAGTGAGTGGGTGTGGGACATAGTTACAGTGAGTGGGTGTGGGACATAGTTACAGGGAGTGGGATAGAGTTACAGTGAGTGGGTGTGGGACATAGTTACAGTGAGTGGGTGTGGGACATAGTTACAGTGAGTGGGTGTGGGACATAGTTACAGTGAGTGGGTGTGGGACATAGTTACAGTGAGTGGGTGTGGAACATAGTTACAGGGAGTGGGTGTGGGACATAGTTACAGTGAGTGAGTGTGGGACATAGTTACAGTGAGTGGGTGTGGGACATAGTTACAGTGAGTGGGTGTGGGACATAGTTACAGTGAGTGGGTGTGGGACATAAATACAGTGAGTGGGTGTGGGACATAGTTACAGTGAGTGGGTGTGGGACATAGTTACAGTGAGTGGGTGTGGGACATAGTTACAGTGAGTGGGTGTGGGACATAGTTACCGGGAGTGAGTGTGGGACATAGTTACAGGAAGTGGGTGTGGGACATAGTTACAGGGAGTGGGTGAGGGACATAGTTACAGGGAGTGGGTGTGGGACATAGTTACAGTGAGTGGATGTGGGACATAGTTACAGTGAGTGGGTGTGGGACATAGTTACAGGGAGTGGGAGTGGGACATAGTTACAGTGAGTGGGTGTGGGAAACGTTACAGGGACTGGGAGTGGAACATAGTTACTGGGAGTGGGTGTGGGACATAGTTACAGTGAGTGGGTGTGGGACATAGTTACAGTGAGTGGGTGTGGGACATAGTTACAGGGAGTGGGAGTGGGACATAGTTACAGTGAGTGGGTGTGGGAAACGTTACAGGGACTGGGACGGAACATAGTTACAGTGAGTGGGTGTTGGACATAGTTACAGGGAGTGGGAGTAGAACATAGTTACAGTGAGTGGGTGTGGGACATAGTTACAGGGAGTGGGAGTGGGACATAGTTACAGGGAGTGGGAGTGGGACATAGTTAAAGTGAGTGGGTGTGGGACATAGTTACAGTGAGTGGGTGTGGGACATAGTTACAGGGAGTGGGAGTAGAACATAGTTACAGTGATTGTGTGTTGGACATAGTTACAGGGAGTGGGAGTAGAACATAGTTACAGTGAGTGGATGTGGGACATAGTTACAAGGAGTGGGAGTGGGACATAGTTACAGTGAGTGGGTGTGGGACATAGTTACAGTGAGTGGGTGTGGGACATATATACAGGGAGTGGGAGTGGGACATAGTTACAGTGAGTGGGTGTGGGACATAGTTACAGGGAGTGGGACATAGTTTCAGTGAGTGGGTGTGGGACATAGTTACAGGGAGAGGGACATAGTTACAAGAAGTGGGACATAGTTACAGGGAGTTGGACATAGTTACAGGAAATGGGACATAGTTACAGGGAGTGGGAGTGGGACATAGTTACAGGGAGTGGGAATGAGACATAGTTACAGGGAGTGGGTGTGGGACATAGTTACAGGGAGTGGGACATAGTTACAGGGAGTGGGACATAGTTACAGGAAGTGGGACATACTTACAGGAAGTGAGAGTGGGACATAGTTACAGGGAGTGGGACATAGTTACAGGGAGTGGGAGCGGGACATAGTTACAGGGAGTGGGACATAGTTACAGGGAGTGGGAGTGGGACATAGTTACAGGAAGTGGGACATAGTTACAGGGAGTGGGACATAGTTACAGGGAGTGGGACATAGTTACAGGGAGTGGGACATAGTTACAAGGAGTGGGAGTGGAACATAGTTACAGGGAGTGGGACATAGTTACAGGGAGTGGGACATAGTTACAGGAAGTGGGACATAGTTACAGGGAGTGGGACATAGTTACAGGGAGTGGGACATAGTTACAGGGGGTGGGACATAGTAACAGGGAGTGGGATATAGTTACAGGGAGTGGGAGTAAGACATAGTTACAGGAAGTGAAACATAGTTACAGGGAGTGGGAGTGGGACATAGTTACAGGGAGTGGGATATAGTTACAGGGAGTGGGAGTAGGACATAGTTACAGGAAGTGAAACATAGTTACAGGGAGTGGGAGTGGGACATAGTTACAGGGAGTGGGACATAGTTACAGGGAGTGGGGCATAGTTACAGGAAGTGGGACATAGTTACAGGGAGTGGGACATAGTTACAGGGAGTGGGAGTGGGACATAGTTACAGGGAGTGGGACATAGTTACAGGGAGTGGGGCATAGTTACAGGGAGTGGGACATAGTTACAGGGAGTGGGACATAGTTACAGGAAGTGGGACATAGTTACAGGGAGTGGGACATAGTTACAGGGAGTGGGACATAGTTACAGGGAGAGGGACATAATGACAGAGAGTGGAAGTAGGACATAGTGACAGAGAGTGGGAGTGGGACATAGTTACAGGGAGTGGGCGTGACACAAAGTTACAGGGAGTGGGCGTGACACAAAGTTACATGACTATAACCAGTGTCTTCAGACTTAGGACAGCCGTTTGAACTGTTTATCTCGTGTAGTGACACATTCTTAAAATGTTTCCCATGTATGCCTACACCAACCGGATATAGAATATTGATCCGGCAGTGAAGTTTCGACATCGGACACGATTGGCCAGTGAAATAAGATGGTGCCACTGGCTAGACGTTCTGGCGACATTCTGGCTGCAAGAACCAGGCAAGAACTAGGAAAGTACGTTGGATCTGATCTTTCCAGATGATTGGTTATCATTAGCTTCCAGTTTGACTGCCATTCGTCTCATATTAAAGTTAATTTTATTGTATCTTGTTAACGTTTCATCTTCATTATTATTTCTGATCTAGTTTATGTTACTATTTTCAGCATTCAGCATTTCGATTAGTTAGACTGCATTCTGCGATATTGTTCTTTGGCCTGGTCGCTGATTAAGATCTAGGTCATTGCAATGAGATGACCAGATAAGTGGTTTGTGCCAAGGAAGGACGCAATCAAATTCAGCAAGACAGTTATCTCCACGTGATGAAGATGGAAAAAAGAAAACCAAAAAACGCACGCACGCACACGTGAATACACACACACACACTCACACACACACACACACACACACCTTGTCGCTCCCTCATCACATGACAGCTCATCCAACCGTAGAAAAATGAAACTACTGGCTCTTGGAGTATGTTCGAAACATGGGATTGTAATGAGCACTTGTCACGTAGGATTGTAATGGCGCTTGTCACGTGTATTTAATGAGCACTCGTCACGTGGGATTGTAATGAGCGCTTGTCACGTGTATTTAATGAGCACTTGTCACGTGGGATTGTAATGAGCGCTTGTCACGTGTATTTAATGAGCACTTGTCACGTGAGATTGTAATGATCACATGTCACGTAGGATTTTAATGAGCACTTGTCACGTGGGATTGTAATGATCACTTGTCACAGTTTTCTATACGTTAGTCACAGAGATGGGCGGGATGACATTGCAGGAAAGTTGTAATATTGTTGAACGGTAGTTGTACCTCTTCCCATCTTCTGTCCATCACTCCCCTACCTCCTCCCATCTTCTGTCCATCACTCCCCTACCTCCTCTAAGTTTCTGTCCATCACTTCCCTACCTCCTCTAAGTTTCTGTCCATCACTCCCCTACCTCCTCTAAGTTTCTGTCCATCACTCCCCTACCTCCTCTAAGTTTCTGTCCATCACTCCCCTACCTCCTCTAAGTTTCTGTCCATCACTCCCCTACCTCCTCTAAGTTTCTGTTCATCACTCCCCTACCTTCTCCCATCTTTTGTCCATCACTCCCCTACCTCCTCTAAGTCTTTGTCCATCACTCCCCTACCTCCTTTCACTTTATTATCTCATTTTGAATGGCGTGTTTCTCTCTCGCATGGTTGACTTTTCTTGATTTTGATGAGTGGGCAATTCTTGTATGGTTTTATGTTTCCATGGACACGAGATAAAGTGAAACCATATAAATCAAAAATAGGAGAAAGGGAGACTTAAATAAGTATGGACAGGATTTCAGAATACAGGAGAGGGACGATAGTTGGAGTATGAAATGTCGTAGAGAGAGAGACAGAGAGAGAGACAGAAAGAGAGAGACAGAGAGATAGTGACCAGTGGCAGGAAAAAGTGAGGATGAAAAAGAGAAAGACAGAAAAAGAAAGTGATAGAGAGAAAGAGAGGAAATTAGAGAAAAATAGAGAGAGAAAAGAGAGAGAGAGAGAGAGTGAGAAAGAGAGAGAAAGAGAAAGAATGAGCCATAGATAAAGAGAAACAGAGAAAGAAAGAGAGTGAAATAAATGCAAGTGGCAGGATGAAGTGTGGTGGAGAGAGAGAAAGAGAGAGAAAGAGAGAACATTGAAGGAGAGAGAGTGAGGGAGAGATAAAGAGAGAACAAGAGAGAGAAGAAGAAAGATATAAAGAGAGAGAAAAAGACAGAAAGAGAAATAAAGAAAAGGCGAGAGAGAAAAAGAGAGAGTAAGAGGGAAAAATAGACAGAAAAAGAAAGATAGAGAAAGGCCAGTAGCATGAGGAAGTGTGACGAATGAGAGAGAGAGAGAGAGAGAGAGAGAGAGAGAGAGAGAGAGAGAGAGAGATAGAAAAGTGAGTAAGAGAAAGAGAAAGAGAAAAATAGAAAACAGTGAGAGAGAGAATGAAATAGCGAGAAAGAGAGAGAAAAAAGAGAGTGAAAGAAAGAAAGAGAAAGAGAGATTCAGAGAAGGAGTGAGAAAGAAAGAGAGAAAGAGATTCAGAAAAAAGGGAGAAATAGAGAAAGAGTGAGAAAGAGAGACAGTGTGAGAGAGAAAAAGAAAAAGATATAAAGAGAGAAAGAGGACAAGAGAGAGACAAAGCGAGAGAGTGAGAGAAAGAGAGTGAGAGAGAAAGAGAAAAACAGAGAGTGAGAGAGACAGTGAAAGAGAGAGAGAAAGAGATAATGAGAGAGAGAAAGAAAGAAAGAGAGAGAGACAGGATGCACTGGCAGGAAGAAGTCTGCATGATGACGTATGCTCCTAACAGCTGACATGCGTAGTAGATGAAGGAAAGGAAGACGATTTATCCGTGTAGGTATGGATGGATCTAACATGGCTGTTGTATGCTTTCGTCTCCCTTATCTGATGTCTGTAACGACAGCGTCGTAAAAACCCTGTTGTTATTGTTGTTGCATGCCCACAAGAGGAGATTACTGTTTTGTAAGCCCTGAAACGGACGTTAACTGGAGGGTTGCAGTAGCTTTCCTCACATTCCGAGCGTGCTGATGATGGTGGACCGGGTCTTCCAGGCGGTTGCGCTATGCTTAGCTTCATCTGCGTGTCGTTCACCACTACAGAGATCACGTCGGCTACTACGGGGATCACGTCGACTACTACGGGGATCACGTAGTTCCCTCTTCACGTCAGCCACCCTGCCATGAAAACAGCCCGTTTCCAGGAAGAGCTGCGAAGAAGCCGAGGTGAGGGTCTTGGCCAGTATGGTGTGCCTGACCCTGACTAACATGTCTGACCAGTATGTTGTGCCTGACCTTGACTAACATGTCTGACCAGTATGTTGTGCCTGACCCTGACTAACATGTCTGACCAGTATGTTGTGCCTGACCTTGACTAACATGTCTGACCAGTATGTTGTGCCTGACCCTGACTAACATGTCTGACCAGTATGTTGTGCCTGACCCTGACTAACATGTCTGACCAGTATGTTGTGCCTGACCAGACGTTATTCTTTTTGTCCTAACAAAGCACGTAAGGTCATCTAATAATGATGGATGATCCCCGTAGTATCGAGCGGCACGCAAATAAAGCCAAGTATAGCACAACAGACTGGAGGACCTAGGTCCACATTCATCAGCACGTGTGGGGAAAACTATTGGTACCCGACACTTAACGCATTCTCTAGGGCGCACGAAATAGTAGACATTATCGTCATGGGCATTAAACGACAACAACAGCAGCAGCAACAATAGCTACCACCGACGACGACAATAACGCCAACAACAGTGATGATTTACCGGAACACGAAAATGAAACTGCTAGCCGCACTCACACCCCACTCGAGACGTGTCAAGTGGTTATGTTATTTACTCCTCCTTGTCGAGTCAAGTAATCCAACTGGAGCCTACATCAACAACTTGAAGCAGATCTTCCGAGGAGGACTTCAAGGACAACCAGAAATGAATAACACGAATCTGTTGGATGACGGTGGAAGACGCCTGGATACTTGGAAGGAAGCGTGCTCTCCTAAAACTCACTTAACGTTTGGTCAATATTGGCCGTTCCTTTTAACCTGCCCGAGCAAACAGCGCCTGGTCCTGGACACGTCAATAAAGTGATGTCTAATCTCAGTGGAGCAGGTCGGACAGAAAATATCCGGATTCTGACGAGTGCTCCTTCCAATAGCCAATTAACGTCATTTCCTTAATCTCTATGGAGCCTGAACTTGCTCAATTTGATGGACAGCAGTCTGGATAATCAGTCTCTTAGTACGTTATGTCTTGCGTTATTATCATTCTGTTCATATCTCTCTGATATACGAGCACTCATTCAGGATGTTGATTTCTCTCTGATATACGAGCATTCACTCATTACTAAATGATTTCTGGTTCATTAATAGATTGATTGATTAATGTTGATCTTGATCGATCTATTTATGATTAGTTTAATTCAGAAAATGTTCTGCTTTATATTTAATACATGCTTAAGTCAAAACTATACAAGACAACTGGCATGAACATTCTTAAGTAAACAACAAGATGGCTATCTAATGAACATGATATCTAGAGTATGCTATACGTTAACACATGGCTTGTCTGAAGACGGAAGGTTTGTGTGAGAGGCTAAGATGGTATACAATGATATCAATTGGCAAGACACATCAAGAGATGGACAAAGTGTGGGATGTCAGTTTGTGCTGTCAATGTCACTGGGGGGATTTCTGGACACGATGTTACAACCTCTCTGTCGGCATGGATGCTAATATGAAGAAGAATAAAAATGAATTGGAAGAGAAAAGAAGATAAAGAATCATGTCAAAATGAAAACTGGACAGAAGGAAGATATGAGTTCATAAAACTGGACAGAAGGAAGATATGAGTTCATAAAACTGGACAGAAGGAAGATATGAGTTCATAAAACTGGACAGAAGGCAGATATAGGTTAATAAAACCGGACAGAAAGAAGATATAAGTTCATAAAACTGGACAGAACGCAGAAAAGTTAATAAAACTGGACATAAGGATAATATAAGTTCATAAAACTGGACAGAAGGAAGATATAAGTTCATAAAACTGGACAGAAGGAAGATATAAGTTCATAATACTGGACAGAAGGCAGATATAAGTTCATAAAACTGGACAGAAGGAAGATATAAGTTCATAAAACTGGACAGAAGGAAGATATAAGTTCATAATACTGGACAGAAGGCAGATATAAGTTCATAAAACTGGACAGAAAGAAGATACAAGTTAATAAAACTGAACAGAGGGAAGATCTGAGTTCATAAAACTGGACAGAAGGAAGATATAAGTTCATAAAACTGGACAGAAAGAAGATATAAGTTCATAAAACTGGACAGAAGGAAGATATAAGTTCATAAAACTGGACAGAAAGAAGATATAAGTTCATAAAACTGGACAGAAGGAAGATATAAGTTCATGAAACTGGACAGAAGGAAGATATACGTTCATAAAACTGGACAGAAGGAAGATATACGTTCATAAAACTGGACAGAAGGAAGATATACGTTCATAAAACTGGACAGAAGGAAGCAGACACATATTACAATGTAGAAGAAATGAAAAAATGGGGCAATAGAAGAAAGTGTAGATTAGATGAGGAAAAAATGGGGCAATAGAAGAAAGTGTAGATTAGATGAGGAAAAAATGGGGCAATAGAAGAAAGTGTAGATTAGATGAGGAAAAAATGGGGCAATAGAGGAAAGTGTAGATTAGATGAGGAAAAAATGGGGCAATAGAAGAAAGTGTAGATTAGATGAGGAAAAAATGGGGCAATAGAAGAAAGTGTAGATTAGATGAGGAAAAAATGGGGCAATAGAAGAAAGTGTAGATTAGATGAGGAAAATAATAATGGTGATGATATCGGCAAGGCAAGCACATGTTTAGAAACAAATGAACAACACGCTCAGCGGACTCAATGTTAGGTGTCCGTCTCGGATTTGGGAGGTCGCGGGTTCGAGTCCCGGTAGATACCGAGATTGTTTCACGGGGATCTTCTAGTAACAATTCCCCTGATCTTTGGGTAGTGAGATCGGACTCCCGTGTAAGTGTCGAGCACGTTAAAGATCCATTGGCAGTTAGAAATCGAAACGACTAGGATTAACGGTCGCTGACCGGACAAAATTAATTCAGATTCTAGTTAAAACTCTAGCCAAACTGGCCCAGGCCTTGTAGGCCGTAGGAAGTTTGAAAATAACCACTTGGGATAACCAAAGCCTTCGCTACCTGGCAACAACCATTAACATGCCTGTTTGAACACCAGGGTTCCAAGAATGCCAAGAACAACACGCACATTATGAAGGTCAACATTTGAGAAAGTGTCACACAAATATGATAATGGTTTCAATATTGTTGTCAAGAAAGAATTAAGAAAAGAGAAGAAATGAAAGGATTTCATAGAGACCTTTCATTACATAACATATTGCATTGATTGTTAGAATTATAACGATCACCAAGTTATCAGTCCGTCGGTCAGCAGGCAAGACAATCAGTTATGTGAATTTGAAACATCGTTATTGACAGAGAACAATGATTAAGGAAAATGAAGAAGACCTACGACTAGAACAAAATAGATCGTAATCCACCGTTTCACACGAAATATTTTCTGTACAATAAATCATTGAGATATATGAAACCATAACGCGATAAATGTAACGTTAATCAGGTGTGGATATGCCTGGCAGGCACTGAACAACGAATGAGTTGAAAGTACAGCAAGAAAAATGGAAGAGTGCACTCTACCCTTCCGTTGTTCACAATCTGTGTCCAGTCAACCATAGACTGTACCAGGCATGAACGACACGAGGGGCTCAATATAGCGTCATGCTAGACAGTTCCCGTTGGGAGAATGTTACATGCATCATTGATAACCCCAGCCTTCATATCAGTGGACCATGTTCGTGTCTCAGTGATTGGCACTCGATTGGTTACCGCAGTGGGTACATCATGCAAGCGCGGTCAATCAATCCGATGTGGTTGCTACATTTGATGATGTGAAATGGCAGGATTAATGCAACCAAATGGATGTCTTATGTTTCCAGATCAGGTTACCTGCCTCAGACGATCAGCGGAACCACCAATGTCAAAGCACTTCAGGCTACCAGCCGCAGAAATAAGTCTCAACACTAGTTTGTCGCATAGCAGATACTGTCGCCGGGGATGAAGCGTTTCAATATTGACTTGGTCTCAGTTTCTGTGAGGAAAGATGGATGGAGTGTGACGGACCGACCAGTACATTATCTAGCTGTCTTGTAAGCTATAGCTTTGAGTAAGTGAGGCAACTTTTTATAGCTTGGTGTTCAATTAGAAAGAGTATCTAACCATCACCTTCACCTTGACTTTGCTTTCCCTAAGTCAGCTCATCCTGGCGGGCACACCTGGATAACCAGCTCTGCTCGAACATCCTCCCTATTTGCATATTTTTGCTGGAATATTTTCACCTGGATAGTTTCACCTGGACTCTCTCACCTGGACCCTCTCAAGTTCACTCTCTCAGCTGGACTCCCTCTAACTATCTATCTATCTATCTATCTATCTATCTATCTATCTATCTATCTATCTATCTGTCTGTCTGTCTGTCTGTCTGTCTGTCTGTCTGTCTGTCTGTCTGTCTGTCTGTCTGTCTGTCTGTCTGTCTGTCTGTCTGTCTGTCTGTCTGTCTGTCTGTCTGTCTGTCTGTCTGTCTGTCTGTCTGTCTGTCTGTCTGTCTGTCTGTCTGTCTGTCTGTCTGTCTGTCTGTCTGTCTGTCTGTCTGTCTGTCTGTCTGTCTGTCTGTCTGTCTGTCTGTCTGTCTGTCTGTCTGTCTGTCTGTCTGTCTGTCTGTCTGTCTGTCTGTCTGTCTGTCTGTCTGTCTGTCTGTCTGTCTGTCTGTCTGTCTGTCTGTCTGTCTGTCTGTCTGTCTGTCTGTCTGTCTGTCTGTCTGTCTGTCTGTCTGTCTGTCTGTCTGTCTGTCTGTCTGTCTATCTATCTATCTATCTATCTATCTATCTATCTATCTATCTATCTATCTATCTATCTATCTATCCATCCATCCATCCATCCATCCATCCATCCATCCATCCATCCATCCATCCATCCATCCATCCATCCATCCATCCATCCATCCATCCATCCATCCATCCATCCATCCATCTATCTATCTATCTATCTATCTATCTATCTATATATATATATATATCTATCTATCTATCTATCTATCTATCTATCTATCTATCTATCTATCTATCTATCTATCTATCTATCTATCTATCTATCTATCTATCTATCTATCTATCTATCTATCTATCTATCTATCTATCTATCTATCGCGGTCTTTCTCTGTCTGTCTCTATCTCTGTCTGTCTTTCTGTCTGCATCTGTCCGTCTCTGTCCTAGTGCATTATATTGTACCTGGTCCCTCAGTCCACCCTTACAGTAAACGATTCTCTCCCTTCGTATCTCTGAAGCCACCCCAGATGGGCACGGCCATCCTTTGTACCGGTGTACGGTTGCCCAGCCCACATGGGAATACCCCGCATTAAGAGAACTAAGATGAAGCTATCCGTTACTACCTTGATCGTACAGATCTGATTGGTGTTTTCTCGCCTGCTCATCTTAAGGTTTGAACGCAAACTGTTAGTGGCATGGGTGTTCTTGGTGTGGTCAAGCTGTCACGTTCGTAGTGTTGGCACGATCAACCTTTGGTGTTTCTAGTTGTGTGACTTGACTTGACTTGACCTGTCTTGACGACCTATCGTGACTTGACCTATCTTGACTTGACCTATCGTGACTTGACCTGTCTTGACTTGATCTGTATTTACTTGACATGCCTTGACTTGACTTAACCTGTCTTGACTTGACTTGACTTGACCTGTCTTGACTTGACCCATCATGACTTGACCTGTTTTGCCTTGACCTGCCTTGACTTGACCTGTCTTGACTTGACCTATCATGACTTGACATGTCTTGACTTGACCTGTTTTGACTTGACCTGTCTTGACTTGACCTATCATGACTTGACCTGTTTTGACTTGACCTGTCTTGACTTGACCTATCATGACTTGACCTGTCTTGACTTGCCTTGACTTGACCTGTCTTGACTTGACCTGTCATGACTTGACCTGTCTTAACTTGACCTATCATGACTTGATCTGTCTTGACTTACCTTGACTTGACTTGACCTGTCTTGACTTGACCTGTCATGACTTGCCCTGTCTTGACTTGACCTGTCATGACTTGACCTGTCTTGACTTGACCTGTCTTACTTGACTTGTCTTGACTTGATCTGCCCTGACCTGTCATGACTTGACCTGTCTTGACTTGGCCTGTTTTGACTTGACCTGTCTTGACTTGACCTGTCATGACTTGACCTGTCTTGACCTGTCTTGACTTGACCTGTCATGACTTGATCTGTCTTGAATTAACCTGTCTTGACTTGACGTTTGAGTGTCTTGTTTGCGAGCTGGTCCCGCACACACGAAGTTGCTTGATCGTTGTTCATTAAGATTTGACCTCATTGTTTAGAGAGGTCGATGTTTCTGGGACATAAACGTACCGGGCACAGTTCATTAATCCAGATGAGAAATGAGTTCTCATGAAGCCCCAATATCAAAAGCAAATCATGAGAAGGCAATGAGCCTCGGAAACTCAGGAAGGATATTAATCCAAACATTGTGATAATTAGTGAATCAATTAATGAACATGCAATTCTGTAATCAGAGATTAATATGATCTTTTGTTTGGGGATATTTTCTCCTCATCCGGAAAACTAAAGAAGGAGGGGATGGTGGATATGTGGCCAGTAAGCTACTAAGGTAGAAGGGGTCCCAACACTTGTTCGCATACTTTGACAGGTGTGGAAGTAATGGTTTGTTCCCACAAAATCTATAAAAAAGGACAGATCAAAAGACACACTAAACATACGTAACAATATATAAGGACATTTGGAACAGATTAACATAAGAACTACTTAAATACAGAGTAGCAAAACTGAGAGGACCCAGAGTCTGGTGGTAGAGAAACGTACCACAGCACGCCACGAAGCGATACATTGACCTGCTAACGGGCCAGACTGCAGATTAGAAGGCCATCTGTTGAACACATGAAAACTTGGACTAACAGTACTGTGTTCAGAAGAAACAAATAGAAGTACACAACCCCCTCCTCCCCCCACCCCCCAGAATATCCCGTGTCTGCCTTATCCATGAGAGGTGCACAGTGGTAGCATGATCATCTCGAACCAATGTAAGGATAGATTGCATCGCAAAGTGAGAGACTTGAGAGATATAGGTCTGGTTATTTGAGAGTGATTCTCGTGAAAGGGCACGGAGAAGCCGGCTGGAAGGTGCGATAATAGTCCATTAAGACAAACGGATAAACATGACATAAATATAGACAGACATAATTATAGACATATGGCAGGCAGATAGACGGGCGGGCTGGCGGGAAGACAGACAGAAAGTTAGACAGACATGTTTATAGACATATGGCAGGCAGAAAGACGGGCGGGCGGGTGAGAAGACAGACAAGGGACGGAAGACGGAAAGACAGAAGACGGACAGACGGACGGAGGTATGGATAGTCATAACATGGAGTGAGCATGCGTTCGGTGCGTGTGTGCGGGCGAGTGTCTGCGGGCGAGTGTGTGTGGTGTGTGTGTTCGGGCGAGTGTTTGCGGGCGAGTGTGTGTGGTGCGTGTGTTCGGGCGAGTGTTTGCGGGCGAGTGTGTGCGGGCGAGTGTGTGTGGTGTGGTGCGTGTGTTCGGGCGAGTGTGTGCGGGCGAGTGTGTGTGGTGTGTGTGTGTGGTGCGTGTATTCGGGCGAGTGTGTGTGGTGTGTGCGGGCGAGTGTGTGTGGTGTGTGTGTGTGGTGCGTGTGTGCGGGCGAGTGTGTGTGGTGTGTGTACGTGTGTGAATGCGTGTGTGTATATGTGTGTTTGCGTGTGTATGTGTGTATATATGTGTGCGTGCGTGTGTAAGTGTGTGAATTAATACAATAAGCGAGAATACACAGAATTGGAACACTTTGATCTCCTGTTATCCTATAACAAAGACACCCTCCCCCCCCCCCCGCCCCAATTTGCTCCCTCCATCCGCCCTCACATTCTTCCTTTTTCATGTCCCATATTTTCTGTCCACGTCCGATTTACAATCTCCTTCCATTTCAAAGACATTCTTCCTCTCATTCGTTCCTCTTTCTTCTTCTTCCTTGTTGTCATTCATTCTCTCATTGCTGCTAGCTAGCCCCATGAAACTCTTTGCAAGTTGCAGGATGTTGCCCGGAGAACGGAGTGTGTTGTGTTGTAGTTTACAGCTTGTTTGCGATATTTGCACCTTTTGGTCCGACACACTCTACCAGAAGGCATTTTTGGGTTACGGGTTAGCCTTTCGTCTTCCATCCCTTCTCCTTAGTCAGTCTACTCTGTTGCAGCTGGAGCATGGGCGTTTAGGGCAGGGGTGATTGGGCCAGCCACTCTGGGAACAAAGGTTACCTGGATACGTGCCAAGGTCACTCACCGTCTGGACACTAAGTAAGTTGACTAAGGAAACGAGGGGTTAGGGGAAAAGAATTTGTCTGGTACAGGTGGGGGTTAGAGCTCACCGCTTTGGCTTTCCGAACCAGCGTAGTGGGGGTTGGTGACCGCAGTCTTTTGGGCGATATCAGGAAGCGTCAACCAGTGGTTGGTTGAGTCTGTATGTCCCTATGCTAGTGTTTCGATGACTCAAGCTGTTTCTGTATGGTCCCTAAATGTTGCGTGTGTGCGTGTATGAAAGGTTATAGCTCATAAACCCTCCGAGGTTGACCTACAGGTAAATAGACTGCATCCCATGTCATTAGTCTTCATACCAGAGTAGCTTTCCCTCATTTGCGTGTTGAAATTATAGTTTATCTGTAGTTAACATGTACTTCTCTGATGAAGTGTATGTGGCTTGGGCCTCTACAGGGTGATGTAATCGGCCCACTGCCCATCCCTTCGAGAGAGTGAATAGCTGATTGAACAGTGGACCGGAAGTACAAGAGAGAAACCTGCCCAACACTACACATTATGTATATATGGTGAAGTATAGCAGCGTACCTCCCTTTAAATTATGTACCACAAATTACTTTCCCTTATTAACCTCAAAAATTCACTGGTAATCCTTAGAGAAGTATTCTGGAATTTTATTGAACAAAATAATATATGAATTAAATTGCATCATGATAGTTCAAACTTTAGATTTCATCGTACCAGCAAGAACTAGAGGCAAACGGTCGACGGCGTGGACTAGTGGTTAAGTGACACGACTCACAACCCAAAGGTGCTGGGTTCGATCCCCATCACAGTACCAGCCGTTACCCTGGGAAAGCAAGCCCTTAGAAAATGCAGTAGAAAGCAGACCCTTACATAAATGCATGCTGAAGTCGATTGCACTGGGCTGACAGGCGCAAAATAAAACCCACAGTGCAACGCACAACGCCGTTGGGATTAAAGAAATAAGGCGAACGCAAAACAAAACCAAATCGACAAACGCATCTTAGATAGATGGTTACCCTGCCTTAAATTTGTCCAAGGTTCTTTTCTCTGTCAAATCTAATCTATTCGTCAGTTTTATCTAACAGAGAATGTTCAAGTCGCCCTTGCTGCTCCTCGTCTCTTGTATCTCTTGTAACTTCTTGAACTCTTGAAGTTTCGTCTCCTATGTTCAGGTTCCGCTGGGGAATAGACCGTTCTCTGGACGGATCAGTTCTCCTATTGTTTATCTTCACATCTCAGAATGTGACTCTCCCTGGAATCACAAAGCTATTGATCAGTTCGTTTGCCTCGCCGAGCGTTGTCTAACAATGCAAACAAACAAACACGTACACTGAAGTGTAATCTGGTTTGGGCTGTCAGAAACTTCGTCAACTCTGTCCATCTTTGAGAGATAATGAGATAATCTCACGCTTCTCATCCGAAGCCTCGAATCACTCCACCGATCTGTTTGTTACAATGATACATTCACTTGAATGTGTGTCACAAACTCCTCCCTCTGTTCTTGTTTGCCGAGGGAAGCTATTTACGTCACCCAACTTGTGGGACATGGGACGAACCGTGGCCACTCTCCATTACTAGCTAGATATAATCCGTACATTTATTTCCAACTCTACACTTCACAAAAACCTATTCTCTTCCTTTGACATATCCTTAAAAAAGTTCTTGATGATTTACAACATTCCTCGAGTCTGATATCCAACTCGTGCTTGGTGCGTGCTGACCTCGAGTCTGATATCCAACTCGCGCTTGGTGCGTGCTGACCTCGAGTCTGATATCCAACTGGCGCTTGGTGCGTGCTGACCTCAAGTCTGATATCTAACTCGCGCTTTGTGCGTGCTGACCTCAAGTCTGATATCTAACTCGCGCTTGGTGCGTGCTGACCTCAAGTCTGATATCTAACTCGCGCTTGGTGCGTGCTGACCTCGAGTCTGATATCCTACTCGTGCTTGGTGCGTGCTGACCTCAAGTCTGATATCCATCTCGTGCTTTCTGCCTGCTTGCTGTAGAACAAATAACTGCACGACCCATATCTATGTGTCCCCACCGCCAACAATAACAATGTCTGAACTGGAGAAATGATTGACAAGTTGACGGGCAATGTTCACACTTATATCACGTGCTGGACTCACTTTGTCAAGTTATCCACGAGAAACGTCTGATAACAACATGATATTATCTTGCAAAAGCTTCTTACGATGTAAGACAGTCTAGGACACCAACTCGTCTTCAGTGTCCGGACAAGGAAAAAGCTTCTCTCGCTTTAGCTCTTGTACACGGTTCTAAAGTATAAACCAATTTATTCCTTAGAGAGATCCTCTTCTGGTATCTTCCTTTGACCTATTACTGTTACTTCTGTCTAAGCTCCCTTAGGACCCCTGGCCCTTGAGACCCCTGGATCTTGGTCCCCTTTGACTGTCCCACAGCTACTATTTAATTTTCAATCTGTAATCATGGTTTTAATCCAGCATGCCACCGTTCTGATGACAAGTACGCAAATGTTGTATAAACTTATTTCAGTCTCTTGTCTGAGAGCGCCATGCAGCTACAAGATATTTACTAAGATCAACTCTCAACATCAGTATCAGACGTAGGCGTGGAATAAATATGAAGGAATAGACAGAACGTGTTATCGAATGTAAGTAAAGGAACAAACTTAAGAGGCTGTGACTCCAAGCAGATTTCAACATGGAGAGACCGACCGTCAGAACAGGCAACTTTTGCCGGGCTTTTATCAACTGAAAACACATTCTTCAGATCCAGAACAAACAGTTATCCGCTATCAGCTTCCTGTATCCCACATGGCCCGTCATTCCTGTATCCCACATGGCCCGTCATTCCTGTATCACACATGGCCCGTCATTCCTGTATCACACATGGCCCGTCATTCCTGTATCACACATGGCCGGTTATTCCCGTATCACACATGGCCCGTTATTATTTAAGTTGCATGCTTGAACCCACACCAATCAGTTGCAATTGCCAAGAGTTGGACTGTAATTCACCACACAAAGGTTGAACAGAAGACACGGTAAACATTAGCCAACACGGTAAACATAATGTAACATACCACACATAATCCAACACTGGAAACATAATCCAACATACCACACATAATCCAACACTGGAAACATAATCCAACATACCACACATAATCCAACACTGCAAACATAATCCAACATACCACACATAATCCAACACTGCAAACATAATACAAAATGGCAAACAGAAGTATGTGAACGTCATCATTGGGAATGAGACAAATAGTGAGACAGGTCTCAGGTATACTCAGGTAGCAGTGGGGGGGGGGGGGGGGGGTAGACAATGAGGAGCATACATAGGTAACAAGGGGAGAGGTGCATAATCAGGTAACAAGGTCAGACATACAGACATACGGACATGCAGAGAGAGGGACATACCAGACATACAGACATACGGACATGCAGAGAGCGGGAGATGCCAGACATGGGCGTGGGCCTCTGAATGTGTAGGGTCACCAAAAGGTCAATGTTCGTGTCCGTCTGTTGACATACATACCAGATGCCCCGCCCATCTGCACACGTTAAAATATCTACGATATCATTGGAGGAGGTACGACACCTGATTTCTGTGTTGTGTCAATTCGGTCTTCTCCTTAGAGAGGATGTCAATGACCTTCACTTCCCTTTCAACGACTCGGAGCGTCTCTGCATCCGCTGTTCTACTGTTCAGTTCCTTATAGCCATGTAGCATGGTTGATGTAACCATGCTGTTGACTGTACGAACTGATGACTGACGAACTGTTGACTTGTCGTTTCTCATCTATTGAAGTTTGACTTTGATCAAACTGAAGCTGAACTATGCTACTGATGTTCTTGATCAAATCTGACCATTACTTTTGTTGGAGTTTAGCACTTCTTGGAATAAAGTGATATTTTTGACGGGATCATTTCCTGTTTTGAGGTGATTTGTTTAGAAAAAGGTTCCCAGAATGTGTTGGGTTTTTGGTCTATAAGTGTACAGGCCTACTTCCTCGCTTGCTTCGTTGAGCGTATAGGCACTGCCCAGTCTCACGAGCTCTGTCACTCAGGATGACCATGTCGTTAGCAAACCGTAAGCTGCTTGAACATTTCCACGTCACTACAGTCTTTATCTTCTCAATTGAGTTTTTTACAGACTTCCTCAGGGGCAGCTGTGAAGAGATTGTATCACACGTCGAACGTCGCGTTATTTAGGTCAGTTGATTGGCTGGTAGAGAAACCATCATTGATCGCTTCTATCAATAAACCTGTACACTCTTTTCACCAATACCTTCATTTCTCCGGGCATGTGCACTGCAGTTATTTCTTCTCCTTTGGCGTGTGTCTTCAACAGGACGTTCATGGCTCGGTATGTCGTATTTTATAACGAGCTGCAAAACGATTTATGCAAGCCATTTCTAGGATCGGGTTTGCCATCCCTCTTCGATTCCTAATCTCTTAGCCAGTTTGCATGGTTGCAGTCTGTTTCCAGGCTCGCGACTTGGAAGCAGAGTAAGATCTTGGTCAGTTATGGGTCACTGACCCTGATGCAAGAAGCCATCTATGAGCCGTTGATTGATGTCAGCTCATCCACTGTGCCCATCCTCGGCCCCATGCGGTCATGTTAGTGCTGTCCAAGGCTGTCCAAGGTTCAAGGCTGTCCAAGGTCCAAGGCTGTCCAAGGTCCAAGGCTGTCCAAGGCTGTCCAAGGTTGTCCAAGGCTGTCCAAGGTCCAAGGCTGTTGAGGCTGCCCAAGGTCCAAAGCTGTCCAAGGCTTCCAAGGCTGTCGAAGGTCGAAGGCTGTCCAAGGCTGTCCACTGTCCAAGGCTTCCAAGGCTGTCCAAGTGCCAAGGCTGTCCAAGGCTGTCCAAGGTCCAAGGTTGTCCAAGGATTTCCAAGGTCCAAGGCTGTCCAAGACTGTCCAAGGCTGTCTATCGCTGTCCAAGGTCCAAGGCTGTTGAAGGCTGTCCAAGGTCCAAGGCTGTCCAAGGCTGTCCAAGGATGTCCAAGGTCCAAGTCTGTTGAAGGCTGTCCAAGGTCCAAGGCTGTCCAAGGTCCAAGGCTGTTGAAGGCTGTCCAAGGTCCAAGGCTCTCCAAGGTCCAAGGCTGTCCAAGGCTTCCTAGGCTGTCCAAGGTCCAAGGCTGTCCAAGATCCAAGGCTGTCCAAGTTCACAAAGCACAAGGCCATATGGACTCATCGTGCTGGCGTTGTATCACACCTCTGAATGACTTCCGCAGGGATTCCATACCGTCGTGCTGGCGTTGTATCACATCTCTGAATGACTTCCGCAGGGATTACATACCGTCGTGCTGGCGTTGTATCAGATCTCTGAATGACTTCTTCAGGGATTCCATACAGTCATGAGGATTTTCCTGATTCTAAGACCCCTATGGCATCTACTATTCATTCCAATCCTATCCACGGTATCGGCATACCGTCCGTATTGGTTGGTTTTTGTTCATTAACTATATCCTTTGTAGTGACGATATCTGTGTAATACCGCTTCCATTCCACATGCATTTCCTCTGTATCCATGGTTATGTCTCCAACATTCTAAAGATATTTCATCTGGGACTTGCACTGGTGGAGATCTCTACCTCATTTGATTGTCTTGGCTCGGCTACTCTAACCACTTTTTGCTATCATGTTGCTCATTATGCGCTCTGCGCCTGTGTCTGTTCTGTTCTTTCAGCTCGTCCTCACTAAGCAGGTTACAGTCGTTCGGCCATCTGTTCGTACTACACTTTAAGTAGCTCAGCTAAGGCGCTACACTGTAAGTAGGTCAACTCAGGCGCTACACTTTAAGTAGGTCAGCTCATGTACTACATGTTAAGTAGGTCAGCTCTAGCGGTACATTTTAAGTAGGTCACCTCAGGTAGTACACGTTAAGTAAGTCAGCTCAGGTCCTACACTTTAAGTAGATCAGCTCAGGAGCTACACTCTAAGTAGGTCAACTTAGGTACTGTGTGGCAGTGTCGGGCGTTTAGAGTTGTGTACGACTTATCCTATGAACAATGTCCCGGTCACTCGGACCAAAATAAGAAATGTGGCGGAGTCTAGGTTTAGCTGAGTAGTATACTTATCTCAAGAGTTACAACATGTAACATGTATCCACACCACGACACGACTTCACACAGTAAACACTAATCTTGACCGAGAAAAAAAACAACATCGTTTAATAATTGTTAAAACACAATATTTACAAAAAGAATAAAGTAGATCTAAACTAAATAAGCGTTATATATATAAATATATATATTGAACTACATAGGAGGTTTTAAGCACTAGATTTCATGTTTCCACGAAGGACATGATACCCAGGCTCTGGTGGCTGCTCTCCCTTTATCTGCACACTCAACACACAATCGGGTTACGTACTCAGTCGTTCTGTGCATTCACATATAATCAGATCACTTTCAATCAGGTGATCTGAACATCCAGATACAATCGGTTCACGTGTGCTCAGGTGATCTTTGCATACATATGTAATTAGATGACGTCACTTATAGTCGGATCAAGTACTCACTTGTGGTCACGCATTAGATCTATGCAAACACAAATAATCAGGACTCATCGTTCCAAGAGTGCCCTGCATATACCACACACACACATTCAGATGAACACAAGAAGTAAGTCTACTCCCTGTGGGCATTAAGCAACAACAACAACACCAACGAAAACATATTAGTGACATGTCAAGTCTGGATGTGATAACCTACGTTCACTGTCAAGGCGCAGAGCAAGCTGCTCCTTCCACCAAAATCTTCCTCCTCCCCCATCCCTCTTCCCAGATACCACCCCTTCTCATCCCTCCTCCCAGAGACCACCCCCGTCCCATCCCTCGCCCCAGCGACCCCCCTCTATCCCTTCCCCCAGCGACCATCCTCTATCCCTCCCGCAAGCGACCCCCCTCTCATCCCCCCCCCAGCGACCCCCCTCTCATCCCTCTCTCCAGCAACCCCTCTCATCCCTCCCCCCCCAGCGACCACTCCTCTCATCCCTCCCCCCAGCGACCGCTCCTCTCATCCCTCCCCCCAGCGACCGCTCCTCTCATCCCTCCCCCAGCGACCGCTCCTCTCATCCCTCTCCCGAGCAACCACCGCCCCCCCCCAGCGACCCCCTCTCATCCCTCCCCCCAATGGGAAGGTTTGAGCCAACCTACCTGAGATGTATCAGTCAGTGGCGTATCTTCAGCCGACTCTGAGAGAGATGTGCGGCGTCTGCTCGTGATCTGCGGCAACCGTTTGATGGCTGCGTCACACACAGGTCGAGGTCCCAAGGTGGTTATCGGTGCCAGTACACTGCAATTAATGCAGCGCTTACGACACGCTCCAGATAACCGGTTGTTCGACCCGTGCCGTGAAAGTGTTACACCACGGAGCAGACAAATGATTGGGAGCAGACAATAACACGGGCACGCTGGGATAATCCATATCAAATGATATGTTTTTCTGGCTCGCACATTTGGAAGAACTCGCCGTGGGAAAGAGATTATATGTTTGAAGATGAGGGTTGTGGACGGGGGAGGAGTGATAGAAGTGAGTGGGTTAAGGAGGAGTGATATAGCTGGCTGGGTTAGGGAGGAGTGACAGAAGTGAGTGGGTTAGGGGGGGGGAGTGATAGAAGTGAGTGGGTTAAGGAGGAGTGATATAGCTGGCTGGGTTAGGGAGGAGTGACAGAAGTGAGTGGGTTGGGGGGGGGGGGGAGTGATAGAAGTGAGTGGGTTAAGGAGGAGTGATAGAAGTGGCTTGGTTAGGACGGAGTGATAGAAGTGAGTGGGTTAAGGAGGAGTGATATAGCTGGCTGGGTTAGGGAGGAGTGACAGAAGTGAGTGGGTTAGGGGGGGGGAGTGATAGAAGTGAGTGGGTTAAGGAGGAGTGATATAGCTGGCTGGGTTAGGGAGGAGTGACAGAAGTGAGTGGGTTAGGGGGGGGGAGTGATAGAAGTGAGTGGGTTAAGGAGGAGTGATAGAAGTGAGTGGGTTAGGACGGAGTAATAGAAGTGGCTGGGTTAGGGAGGAGTGATAGAAGTGGCTGGGTTAGGACGGAGTGATAGAAGTTGCTGGGTTAGGACGGAGTAATAGAAGTGGCTGGGTTAGGGAGGAGTGATAGAAGTGGCTGGGTTAGGACGGAGTGATAGAAGTTTCTGGGTTAGGACGGAGTGATAGAAGTGGATGAGTTAAGGAGGAGTGATAGAAGTGAGTGGGTTAAGGAGGAGTGATAGAGGTGGCTGGGTTAGGGGGGAGTGATAGAGGTGGCTGGGTTAGGGAGGAGTGATAGAAGTGGCTGGGTTAGGGGGGAGTGATAAAAGTGGGTTAGGGGGGAGTGATAGAAGTGGCTGGATTAGGGAGGAGTGATAAAAGTGGGTTAGGGGGGAGTGATAGAAATGAATGGGTAAGGGGGGTGTGATAGAAGTCAGTGGGTCAGGGGGGTGTGATAGAAGTAGCTGGGTTAGGGAGGTGTGATAGAAGTGGCTAGATTAGGGAGGAGTGATAGAAGTGAGTGGGTTAGGGGGGAGTGATAGAAGTGAGTGGGTTAGGGGGGAGTGATAGAAGTGAGTGGGTTAGGGGGGAGTGATAGAAGTGAGTGGGTTAGGGGGGAGTGAGCAGAGACAAGCAGGAGACACGAGTGACGAAAACGAATTACAGAGTGAGAATGTGCAGGATACAATGTGGTTGTAGAAACAAGAAAAATGTGCAAATTAGCTGGGATGGAGAGATGTAATTGGACTGAATAACTATGAAGGAATAGACAGAAAGTGTTATCGAATGTAAGTAAAGAATAAACTTAAGAGTATGTGACACCCAGCAGATTTCAACATGGACAGACAGACCGTCACAATGGGCAAACTTTGCCGGGCTTTTATTAACCAAAAACACATTCTTCAGATCTAGAACAAACAGTTTTCCATTATCAGCTTCCTGTATCCCACATGGCCCGTCATTCCTGTATCACACATGGCCCGTCATTCCTGTTTCCCACATGGCCCGTCTTTCGTGTATCACACATGGCCCGCGTTTCCTGTATCCCACATGGCCCGTCATTATTTAAGTTTCATCCTTCAAACCAATCGTTTCAATACATTCCCAAAAGTTGGACTGCAATCTACCATACATAAGTTGAACTGAAGACACGGTAGACATAATCCAACACGGTAAACAGGAAGTATGTGGATGTCATCATTAGGAATGAGACAATTAAATAGGGAGAGAGATCTCAGGTCTACTCAGGAAACGAGATGAGGAGAAGGGACAAGGAGGAGCATACACGGGTAATAAGGAGGGACAAGGAGGAGCATACACAGGTAGAAAGGGGCGGGGGAGGCATACTCAGGTAAACAGGTCAGACATACAGACATACGGACATGCAGAAAGAAGGACCTACAGACAAAGGAACTTACAGAGAGAGGGACATACAGAGAGAGGGACCTACAGAGAGAGGGACCTACAGAGAGGTATTTAGATAGAGGGTCTTGCACAGGGTATGCACGCAGAGTGGCATACCTACATAGGAGAATACATCCCGGGACATACACACACAGGGACATACAGATAGGGACATACAGACACAGGGACATACAGATAGGGACATACAGACAGGGACATACAGACACAGGGACATACAGATATGGACATACACACACAGGGACATACCGATAGGAACATAAAGACAGGGACATACCGACACAGGGACATACAGACAGGGACATACAGACAGAGGGACATACAGACAGGGACATACAGATATGGACATACAGACAGGGACATACACACACAGGGACATACAGATAGGGACATACAGACAGGGACATACAGACAGGGACATACAGACACAGGGACATACAGACAGGGACATACAGATAGGGACATACAGACACAGGGACATACAGACACAGGGACATACAGATAGGGACATACAGACAGGGGCATACAGAGACAGGGACATACAGATAGGGACATACAGATGGGGACATACAGACACATGGACATACAGACAGGGACATACAGACACAGGGACAAACAGACGGGGACATACAGACAGGGACATACAGATAGGGACATACAGACAGGGACATACAGACAGGGACATACAGACACAGGGACATACAGACAGGGACATACAGACATACGAGCGTAACTTGTCATGGATTGGACAATGGCGTTATATCTAGGTAGAAAGTTACAGGGTCACACTGACTCATATAATAGATATCATGAAACACGTAAGCGTTTCATTGACTCATGTAATAGATTTCATGAGCAACGCTAGTGTCACAATGACTCACTCAAGCATTATATGCCTTGAGAGTCAGAAGCGTCCCACTGACTCATGCATTAGATACCACGAGAGACAAACTTATTCATATATTATTGGTTAGCTATGTTACATAAGACAAAATGTGTTGTACTGTATTTTGCTCCTTACAGAACAGTGGTTCCGGCTGTTGCTTCCATTTTAAAATGTTGGCTTCAATTCCCATATGGTCAATACCTGAGCGGATCTGCACGTTTGGAGATGTGAATTGTGGCTCAACCACTTGACAACACACCCTTTAGCCAGAATTATATGTCGTAACTTGTTTATCAGGTTCTGTCATTTGAGGAGAATTGGTTTGTCATGTTCTGTCATTTGAGGAAAATTAGTTTGTCATGTTCTGTCATTTGAGGAAAATTGGTTTGTCATGTTCTGTCATTTGAGGAGAATTGGTTTGTCATGTTCTGTCATTTGAGGAAAATTGGTTTGTCATGTTCTGTCATTTGAGGAGAATAGGTTTGTCATGTTCTATCATTTGAGGAAAATTGGTTTGTCATGTTCTGTCATTTGAGGAGAATTGGTTTGTCATGTTCTGTCATTTGAGGAAAATTGGTTGGTCATGTTCTGTCATTTAAGGAGAATTGGTTTGTCATGTTCTGTCATTTGAGGAAAATTGGTTTGTCGTGTTATGTCATTTAAGGAGAATTGGTTTGTCGTGTTATGTCATTTAAGGAGAATTGGTTTGTCATGTTCTGTCATTTAAGGAGAATTGGTTTGTCTGCGGAATACAGATGGTAGTGGCAGTGATCTCATTATGGTGGAAAAATTCTCTCACAAATAATTGGATAAAAATATCACGTTTGGTTAAATAAATCGTTATCCAATTGTTGGATAGTTGGGTTAGAAATGGTTGAATACAAATCGTACACATAATTGGATACATTTCAAATAAATAGTTACGTAAATATGTCAAAGATGGTGAAATATGTTCATTATTTGCTATCCATCATTATGTGCTATCGTTCATTATGTGCTATACATCATTATGTGCTATCATTCATTATGTGCTATACATCATTATGTGCTATCGTTCATTATGTGCTTTACATCATTATGTGCTATCGTTCATTATGTGCTATACATCATTATGTGCTATCGTTCATTATGTGCGACCAATTTCTTATTATTGACGGGTTAAATCTTTCATTAATGTTTGAATAAAGCTCTAACTGATAGTGGGAGACATCTCTTTTTGATGTTTATTTACAAATGTTATTGATAGAGGGATAGATCTCTCATTTGTGGATGGACAATCCCTTGGCAGGTGGATGGGCAAGTCTCTGATTGATGAATGGGAAAGTCTCTGATTGATGGATGGGCAAGTCTCTGATTGATGGATGGGCAAGTCTCTGATTGATGGATGGGAAAGTCTCTGATTGATGGATGGGCAAGTCTCTGATTGATGGATGGGCAAGTCTCTGATTGATGGTTGGACAAGTCTCTGATTGATGGTTGGACAAGTCTCTGATTGATGGTTGGACAAGTCTCTGATTGATGGTTGGACAAGTCTCTGATTGATGGTTGGATAAGTCTCAAATTGATGGTTGGACAAGTCTCTGATTGATGGTTGGACAAGTCTCTGATTGATGGTTGGGCAAGTCTCTGATTGATGGTCGGACAATTCTGTTTGGAGTCAGCTGTCATTGATAATAGGATAAATCTGAATAATAGTTAAATATATGACATGTGATGAAATGCATCTTTAGAGCAAGCCAACATTAGCCAGATTGAAATGATGTCACAAGGAGACTTTGACTGTGTCCCTTCTCAAACCAGATATGTCACAATCAAATATTTGTTTCCACTATATAGATCTTCGGTTCTTGTTTTTAAATTCGTCGATAACTTTCGTGCCAGTTAAGATTCTGTGCAATTAATTATTGTTAATCGTTCCTCACCCCTCCCTCCATCTTCTTTCTCGGTCTCAATCCTCCCTCCATCTTCTATCTCGGTCTCTACCCTCCCTCCACCCGTCTCTGTCTCTACCCTCCCCCCACCCCAGTCTCTGTCTCTACCCTCGTTCCATCTTCTATCTCGGTCTCTACCCTCCCTCCATCTTCTATCTCGGTCTCTACCCTCCCTCCACCCCAGTCTCTGTCTCTACCCTCCCTCCATCTTCTATCTCGGTCTCTACCCTCCCTCCACCCCAGTCTCGGTCTCTACCCTCCTTCCATCTTCTATCTCTGTCTCTACCCTCCCTCCACCCCAGTCTCTGTCTCTACCCTCCCTCCACCCCAGTCTATGTCTCTACCCTCCCTCCATCCCAGGTCTGTCTCTACCCTCCCTCCACCCCAGTCTCTGTCTCTACCCTCCCTCCACCCCAGTCTCTGTCTCTACCCTCCCTCCACCCCAGTCTCTGTCTCTACCCTCCCTCCATCCCAGGTCTGTCTCTACCCTCTCTCCACCCCAATCTCTGTCTCTACCCTCCCTCCACCCCAATCTCTCTCTCTAGCCTCCCTCCACCCCAATATCTCTCTCTACCCTCCCTCCACCCCAATCTCTCTCTCTACCCTCCCTCCACCCCAATCTCTCTCTACCCTTCCTCCACCCCAATCTCTCTCTCTACCCTCCCTCCACCCCAATCTCTCTCTCTACCCTCCCTCCACTCCAGTTTCTGTCTCTACCCTCCCTCCACCAAAGTCTCTGTCTCTACTCTCTCTCATTCTCCCCCCCTTTCCATCCCCTCTTTATGTCTGTCCCCTGCCTTCACGCCCTCTTTTTCACTCACCTTTACCTCCCTCTTAGCACCAATCCCTCAATCTCACCTATCCCTCCACCGATCTCTCCGTCTCAGCCCTCCTTCTACCCACTCACTCTCTCCCTCCTACCCCTCCTTCCCTTCCGCTAACACCTCCCTCCAACCTCCTCTCTCTCTCTCTCTCTGTCTCACCCATCCCTCTAGTCCTCTCTCCCTTTCAGCCCTTTCTCCATCCCCTCACTCAAACCCTCAACTCTCTCCCTCCCTTGCCCCAACCCTTCCCTCCCTTGCCCTCAACCCTCCCTCCCACCTCTATCCCTTCCCTCCAGCCCTCAACCTCTCCCTCTCTTGCCCCCACCCATACCGCCAACCTCCATCCCTTCCCTCCAACCCTCCACCCTCTCCCTTGCCCCCACAAACTCCCCATTTTAAATCCACTCCTAACTACAACTGTGCACCTGCATGTTTGATGTACGCCGGCGTTTGTTGACCTCAGTTTTTTTGTTCAGCTTGTCCGAGATGTCATCTCCCTCTGACAGATCCCACAAAAAATCGCTACCTAGCCAATATTGAATCAAGTCTCTCAACCCGGTTACCGATCCTGGGAGTTGCGCAAGTCAGATGTTCGGGGAAATGGTTGAAACCAGCATGGCAATGTCAGAGACGAGAACAGCTTGCCAAGGTCAGAGACGAGAACAGCTTGACCCGGTCAGAGACGAGAACAGCTTGCCAAGGTCAGAGACGAGAACAGCATACCAAGGTCAGAGACGAGAACAGCTTGCCAAGGTCAGAGACGAGAACAGCTTGCCAAGGTTAGAGACGAGAACAGCTTGCCAAGGTCAGAGACGAGAACAGCTTGATCCGGTCAGAGACTGTTTAGAACATCATGACAAGGTCAGAGACTGTTGAGAACATCATGACAAGGTCAGAGACGAGAACAGCATGCCAAGGTCAGAGACGAGAACAGCTTGCCAAGGTCAGAGACGAGAACAGCTTGCCAAGGTCAGAGACGAGAACAGCATGCCAAGGTCAGAGACGAGAACAGCTTGCCAAGGTCAGAGACGAGAACAGCTTGCCAAGGTCAGAGACGAGAACAGCTTGCCAAGGTCAGAGACGAGAACAGCTTGCCAAGGTCAGAGACGAGAACAGCTTGCCAAGTCAGAGACGAGAACAGCTTGCCAAGGTCAGAGACGAGAACAGCATGCCAAGGTCAGAGACGAGAACAGCTTGCCAAGGTCAGAGACGAGAACAGCTTGCCAAGGTCAGAGACGAGAACAGCTTGATCCGGTCAGAGACTGTTGGGAACATCATGACAAGGTCAGAGACTGTTGAGAACATCATGACAAGGTCAGAGACGAGAACAGCATGACAAGGTCAGAGACTAACAGAAAACGCCAGTTGAAAGCCATATGTTCAGACCAGGGACTGACAGCTCAGAACACTGCGAAAACATAACGTTCTACGTGTATTGGCACCAATCGCGCTTGAGATGTATTTGCAGGAAGTCTGAGCCAAAGCTTGCATGTGCGTTAGCAGTTATTATGTATACCCCAATATGTTGTTGATGATAATGTGGACAACTTCATCCATATCATTAGTTAGACTCTCTTTACTACATGCCTGGTACGGCATATTGGACCTTCTCTTGTTCCTGCAATGATGGGCTTTCAGGTCCACACAGGGCCACATTTATGATTCAGACTCACACAGGGCTACCGGCATGATTCAGGACCGAACAGGGCCACCTTCATGATTGAGGTCTGCAGGCCATAACTGCAGTTCCAAAAAGTAGTTGTTGTCTGGGGTATAGTTAGATTTCTGGTTTCGCTAGGGGGAGTCACGGACGTCTAGTCAGGTGGGGAGGAGACGGACGTCTGGTCAGGTGGATAGGAGACGGACGTTTGGTCAGGTGGATAGGAGACGGACGTTTGGTCAGGTGGGGAGGAGACGGACATCTGGTCAGGTGGGGAGAGGAGACTAACGTCTGGTCAGGTGGGGAGAGGAGACTAAAGTCTGATCAGGTGGGGAGAGGAGACTTGACGTTTGCTCAAGTGGGTAGAAGAGACTAACGTCTGGTCAGGTGGGGAGAGGAGACTAACGTCTGGTCAGGTGGGGAGAGGAGACTAACGTCTGGTCAGGTAGGGGAGAGGAGACTAACGTCTGGTCAGGTAGGGAGAGGAGACTAACGTCTGGTCAGGTGGGGAGAGGAGACTTGACGTCTGCTCAAGTGGGTAGAGGAGACTAACGTCTGGTCAGGTGAATAGAGGAGACTTGACGTCTGCTCAAGTGGGGAGAGGAGACTAACGTCTGGTCAAGGACAGGTGGGGAGAGGAGACTAACGACTGGTCAGGTGGGGAGAGGAGACTTGACGTCTGCTAAAGTGGGGAGAGGAGACTAACGACTGGTCAGGTGGGGAGAGGAGACTTGACGTCTGCTAAAGTGGGGAGAGGAGACTAACGACTGGTCAGGTGGGGAGAGGAGACTTGACGTCTGCTAAAGTGGGGAGAGGAGACTAACGACTGGTCAGGCAAAACATGTAAGTTAGTGTCAGGCAAAACATACTGATCAGACATGTTAGTCACGGTCAGGTAAAACATACTGATCAGACATGTTAGTCACGGTCAGGTAAAACATACTGATCAGACATGTTAGTCAGGGTCAGGTAAAACATACTGATCAGACATGTAAGTCAGGGTCAGGTAAAGCATACTGGTAACATGTCCTAGAAATCAGTGTAAGTATTCCTGTTCTGAAAGTCTCAACATTCTGCTACTTGTTGGTTTATGCTAATTTATTCACCGCAGACTCAAGTTCTTCTTATTTCTGAAGTCATGTTTTTCGGATTTCTTAAGTCATATTTGTTTCTGTTTCTCAAGTCTAAATGACTTTATAATTCTCAAGTCATTTTCTTCATGTTTCTCAATAGTAATTCTCTTCCTATTCCACATTTGTCTTTCTATTTCTCAGTAGTATTTTTATTCCTATTTTCCAATAGTCATTTTCTTCAAATTTCAAGTCACTTTCTTCTTATTTCACAAGTCATTTTCTTCAAATTTCGAGTCACTTTCTCCTTATTTCACAAGTCATTTTCTTCAAATTTCAAGTCACTTTCTTCTTATTTGACAAGTCATTTTCTTCAAATTTCAAGTCACTTTCTTCTTATTTGACAAGTCATTTTCTTCAAATTTCAAGTCACTTTCTTCTTATTTGACAAGTCATTTTCTTCAAATTTCAAGTCACTTTCTTCTTATTTGACAAGTCATTTTCTTCAAATTTCAAGTCACTTTCTTCTTATTTCACAAGTCATTTTCTTCAAATTTCAAGTCACTTTCTTCTTATTTGACAAGTCATTTTCTTCAAATTTCAAGTCACTTTCTTCTTATTTGACAAGTCATTTTCTTCAAATTTCAAGTCACTTTCTTCTTATTTCACAAGTCATTTTCTTCAAATTTCAAGTCACTTTCTTCTTATTTGACAAGTCATTTTCTTCAAATTTCAAGTCACTTTCTTCTTATTTCACAAGTCATTTTCTTCAAATTTCAAGTCACTTTCTTCTTATTTCACAAGTCATTTTCTTCAAATTTCAAGTCACTTTCTTCTTATTTGACAAGTCATTTTCTTCAAATTTCAAGTCACTTTCTTCTTATTTGACAAGTCATTTTCTTAAAATTTCAAGTCACTTTCTTCTTATTTCACAAGTCATTTTCTTAAAATTTAAAATCACTTTCTTCTTATTTCACAAGTCATTTTCTTCAAATTTCAAGTCACTTTCTTCTTATTTGACAAGTCATTTTCTTCAAATTTCAAGTCACTTTCTTCTTATTTGACAAGTCATTTTCTTCAAATTTCAAGTCACTTTCTTCTTATTTCACAAGTCATTTTCTTCAAATTTCAAGTCACTTTCTTCTTATTTGACAAGTAATTTTCTTCAAATTTCAAGTCACTTTCTTCTTATTTGACAAGTCATTTTCTTAAAATTTCAAGTCACTTTCTTCTTATTTCACAAGTCATTTTCTTAAAATTTAAAATCACTTTCTTCTTATTTCACAAGTCATTTTCTTCAAATTTCAAGTCACTTTCTTCTTATTTGACAAGTCATTTTCTTCAAATTTCAAGTCACTTTCTTCTTATTTGACAAGTCATTTTCTTCAAATTTCAAGTCACTTTCTTCTTATTTCACAAGTCATTTTCTTCAAATTTCAAGTCACTTTCTTCTTATTTCACAAGTTATTTTCTTCAAATTTCAAGTCACTTTCTTCTTATTTGACAAGTCATTTTCTTCAAATTTCAAGTCACTTTCTTCTTATTTCACAAGTCATTTTCCTCAAATTTCAAGTCACTTTCTTCTTATTTCACAAGTAAGTTTCTTCTAATTTGTCAAAAGTCATCATATCTATCCATTTCAAAATTGTTTTTCTCACTGTTTCTCAAGTCATTTTCTTTGTAATTCTAAATAATGATTTTATTCCTATTTCTAAGAAAAGCATGTTCTTCATTCTTTTCATTAGTAATTTCTAACCACTCTCAAAAGTCATTTTCTTTCAATTTCTAAAAAAACCATTTCTTCTTATTTTTTATTAATTAATTTCACACTTGCTATTTTCTTCCAAATTCCCAATAGAATTATTCTACCTATTTCTCAGTAGAAGGAACCTCCTTGTTGTCCAGACTAATGTTCCAGTTTCACATGTCGACCAGATACCATCTGTTCAGCATCTCCGTTGCCGCTACCCAAATGTCATGTTCTGGTTTCCATGTATAGTATATTCATGAACAGTTACCTTTAATGTTGGCCGTCCATTCTTTTTATGCTGAATTATTCTAAATCGACTTTCACTGCGATTTCCCAAAGTGCCATAGAAAAGCGAAACAAGTGGGCGGTGGCAGCGTTATCAAAGTTGGACACGTACAGAAATCGTCGTTAAACGCTATTCAAACAGCCACCGCTTGAAAGGGCGATTGACAACACGTCTCTATCTTCAGAGATTAAATACACAAAATCGATAATTCATACAATCCAACATTTATAAGGTCACTTCCGGCCTTACTGTTTAACTTGTGCAGGGAAATGTAGTTTTAAGGATATCAAAAGTTCGATATTTGATTCGTAACTAGGCGAGTGCAAACACATGGTTGTGTCCTTCAAATGGCGTCTAACAATCGTATACAAAGATTATCGAAGAAACAGGAAGCAGAGCTTTTATATTCCTAGATTTGATACAGAAATCTAGATGATCAATACAGTCATTATTGTAATAGCTAGCATTATCATCATAGTCTTGTATGTAGATTCTCTACACTTTTATAAAGCAGCGCCAAAGGATTTTTAAGGTAAGGGGATTATGGTTGCCTCTTTGAAGTTAGTCGAGCCATTAATAAATACTGGAATATAAGTAGCCTTCCATCTGGTACATGGGCACTAGTGGGTTAATTCGGGTTTGTGGGAGTCTTCATTGTCATGATAAGTAACATTTTCAGCGTCACTAAAACTAACAATACACGCCCATTATAACTAACTCTTTAGTGTCACTTAGACTAACATAGCAAACCCATTACAACTAACACAGACACTCACACTAACATAGCAAACCCATTACAACTAACACAGACACTCACACTAACATAGCAAACCCATTACAACTAACACAGACACTCACACTAACATAGTAAACCCATTACAACTAACACAGACACTCAAACTAACATAAAAAGCCCATTATAACTAACAGCGTCACTCAAACTAACATAACCCGCCTTTTATAAATATTAGGAAAAAGAAGAAGAAGAAGATGAAGCAGTAGAAGATTAAAAAAAAGAATAAGTAAAACATAAGAAAAACTACTACATCTTAGATCCCATAACATAGTTTTAGTTGCACAATAAATTGTATTTGTTTTTAATGTATGAAGTCTAGAAATTATGGGTGACATGTTGATGTTTGGTGTGATTTGATTGTAATCTTATCAAGAATGTACATTAGTCTTAGTCATAGTCTTAGTCAAAGTTCTAGTCTTAGTCTTAGTTCTAGTCATAGTTCTAGTCATAGTCTTAGTCTTAGTTCTAGTCTTAGTTCTAGTCATAGTTCTAGTTCTAGTCTTAGTCTTAGTTCTAGTCATAGTTCTAGTTCTAGTCTTAGTCTTAGTTCTAGTCATAGTTCTAGTCATAGTCATAGTCTTAGTCTAAGTCAAAGTTCTAGTCTTAGTCTTAGTTCTAGTCATAGTTCTAGTCATTGTCTTAGTCTTAGTTCTAGTCTTAGTTCTAGTCATAGTCTTAGTGTTAGTTCTAGTCATAGTTCTAGTCTTAGTTCTAGTCATAGTCTTAGTCTTAGTCAACGTTCTAGTCTTAGTCATAGTTCTAGTCATAGTTCTAGTCATAGTCTTAGTCGACCTGTACTCCTACAGGTGGATGCCCCCTGTGCAGGTCCCACCTAGTCGACCTGTACTCCTACAGCTGGATGCCCCCTGTGCAGGTCCCAGCCTCTGGTATGAGCTGGATGTTGCCGAACGAAGAATTTCGTGCTTAGCGGACTAGGCTCGAGCAGCGTATTACTCCGCAGCGTTGGGATAAGTGTCGCAGAGAGTGGCTAACTTAACCGATGTAGGAGTCTATCTTAATAGACTAGAGCAAAGTAGACCCGCAGCTTGTTAGCCAGACCATGGCCGGTGTTATCTCATGTCACACAGTTAGTCGTCTATTACGACATGATCTCTGTTGGGCAGTGGTTCTATTCTTATCTTTGTCATACACAAAGAGCCCGGCAGACCACTAGGGGCAGTGACCCTTCTCTGGCCCAAATCTAAATTCAAGAGAAAAACAATGGCAGTGCGCTATTTTTACCAAGATGGCGGATGTGGTTTTGAGGTGTCGTTAGAAGCGGAGTAGAAACATCTAGAAGTATATTTCTTTTGGACAAAAGTAATCAAACTTGCCTACCAGAATAATAAACAAAAAGGTAACATTTATTTTGTTAAATTTCCGACTTTTTAATCTTGTTGAATGTGACTTTAGTTCTCTCACTTTTTACCTGTTTGAATTTGAATTTAGTTCTCTCATATTTTATCTTGTTGAATGTGACTTTAGTTCTGTCACATTTTATCTGTTTTAATGTGACTAGTTCTCTCATATTTTATCTTGTGGAATGTGACTTTAGTTCTGTCACATTTTATCTGTTTTAATGTGACTAGTTCTCTCATATTTTATCTTGTTTAATGTGACTTTAGTTCTGTCACATTTTATCTGCTTTAATGTGACTATTTTTTAAATATTTTATCTGTTTGAACGAGATTAAAGGTGAGTTTCTCAAATTCGATAAAAAGCATAGCAGCATCATTAAATCACGCAGACCGACAATCTCAGGTTATCACTGATCACGCAAGACCCAGATTTTCTAGAGCTTGCCAGCTTGTACCAGTCTCAAGGCTGTCAGGAAATAGATTCACAATCAATGTATGACAATATTTTCACATTTCCTGTGTACTAGGACACATGTGAGTCAGTCAATCTATGTCATGTCTAAGCTCAAATTTCATGGTCTCAATCTGGTTGAGTGGACAAGACACCTGCATGACAATGGATGTCGGATCAATCTACATCCAGCCTACCCTACACATCCTCCATTTTCTCACAAACGACCCCGGTTACAGAAGTATGGCCCATGCGGGTCAGGCCCCAAATGAGCCAATCCTAGCGAGGAGTGTCGAGAAGGTCCAGTGTTGAAACACTTGCTCCCCGAGAGACGGATTCTGACGATCAGATAACCTCCTTTGTGACCGATCTGACGAGCATTGATTTATGATAATGATAATTCTGGTAACCCAACAATGGTTAGCCCCTCCCACGGAGACGGGGCGAGATGATCTAACTCTGCCAGGTTTCACATATAGATGGGCTGGTTACAGAACGCGAGAGACACATCTAGGCAGATGGAGAGCTGATGTAACAAAAACCAGAGCTCAGACACGGGCTTCCACAACACGGGCTTACACAACACAAGCTTACACAACACGGGTTTACACAACACGGGCTTACTCAACACGGGCTTACTCAACACAAGCTTACTGAACACGGGCTTACACAACACGGGCTTACACAACACGGGCATACTCAACACGGGCTTATTCAACACGGGCTTACTCAACACAAGCTTACACAACACGGGCTTACACAACACGGGCTTGCTCAACACAAGCTTACACAACACGGGCTTACTCAACACGGGCTTACTCAACACGACTTACTCAACACAAGCTTACACAACACGAGTTTACACAACACGGGCTTACTCAATACGGGCTTACTCAACACAAGCTTACACAACACGGGCTTTCTCAACACGGGCTTACACAACACTTGTTACAGAGTACTAGTCTTGCCAAGCTTGGCTTTAGTCGAACGAAACATGTAATTAACTCTTGTCAAGCCGTGCTCGGGTCGAATGAAACATGTAATTAACTGTCTGCAAACTAGCAACGTCATTGTATCAGCGCAGAATAGAGTGCGCACCTAATGCGTAAACAGAACAAATACACAGCAAGAGGATGCGCATACAATGCTTAAACAGAACAAATACGCATCAAGAGGATGGCATAAATGTACGTAAACAGAACAAATACGCATCAAGACGATGGGCATAAAATACGCAAACAGAACAAACACGAGCCAAAAAAAACCTCGAAATATCTTGGGAGCAAAATAAGACTGTGCTTGAAACGTCAACTGACTTGCTTTCTTAGCGCGTCTGGCTGACCTTGTAAACATAGAGTTGATTCATCTGCGTGCGTTGGACATTTGCGCATACAGCCAGATAGACAGGCAATCTCACACCACAGTGCATTGTAATTAAAAGTGTCTCATATAGACGGTTCCGTACCAGGAGAAGAAATAGCCTGAATAGATCTTGGCTATGGACACTTGACCAGCTTCCCAGACCATAACACCGTGTCTGGATACATGAACAGAGAGAGAGAGAGAGGGGGATACACGAACAGAGAGAGAGAGAGGGGGATACACGAACAGAGAGAGTGAGGGCAAACAGAAGACAGTCAGAGCTTCTAGAAACCTATTAATCATATGCCGTTTGATTTTTTTTTGTTTTATAATTTTGTGGGATTTCTTTCACATTGTATTTATAACGTGTCGGATACATGGAACTCTGCGCAGAACAATGCAACAGAAAGGAATCTGACCGTCAGAAGGTCTCAAAGCCTGCCACCTATTTGGTAATGAAACCAACGTGATATCCTCCTGTTTTGGGTTTTTTTTTCCTGCAAAACGTAAGGATTGAACCTCATGCCCCCTACAAATTTAAGGATTGAACCTAATGCCCCCTGCCAAGTTTAAGGATTGAACCTAATGGCCCCCTGCCAAGTTCAAGGATTGAACCTAATCTCCCCTGCCAAGTTTAAGGATTGAACCTAATGTCCCCCTGCCAAGTTTAAGGATTGAACCTCATGTCCCCCTACCAAGTTTAAGGATTGAACCTCATGTCCCCCTACCAAGTTTAAGGATTGAACTTCTTGTCTCCCTACCAAGCTTAAGGATTGAATTTCTTGTCTCCCTACCAAGTTTAAGGATTGAACCTCATGTCTCCCTACCAAGATTAAGGATTGAACCTCATGTCTCCCTACCAAGTTTAAGGATTGAACTTCTTGTCTCCCTACCAAGTTTAAGGATTGAATTTCTTGTCTCCCTACCAAGTTTAAGGATTGAACCTCATGTCTCCCTGCCAAACTTAAGGATCGCACCTACACCCCTTTTATGGTGCCAGAACGGTATCGTAACGACTTCCTTTAGCTTGAGGTGGTGGTGAGATTAGCATCCATTGTTCTAGTTTGAGGTGGTGATGAGATTAGCATCCATTTGTTCTAGTTTGAGGTGGTGATGAGATTAGCATCCATTGTTCTAGCTTGAGGTGGTGGTGAGATTTGCATCCATTGTTCTAGTTTGAGGTAGTGATGAGATTAGCATCCATTTGTTCTAGTTTGAGGTGATGATGAGATTAGCATCCATTTGTTCTAGTTTGAGGTGGTGATGAGATTAGCATCCATTGTTCTAGCTTGAGGTGGTGGTGAGATTTGCATCCATTGTTCTAGTTTGAGGTGGTGATGAGATTAACACCCATTGTCCTAGCTTGAGGTGGTGGTGAGATTTGCATCCATTGTTCTAGTTTGAGGAAAGGCCACAAGAACTGCCATACGATATATACAGGCAGTTGAGAGTTCGGGGCAACGCGCCTGGCGCTCAGCAGCTGCCATGAAAGAAGGCGTAATTTAAGGAGACAGACAGACGGTGATGTTGTATAGATATAGATGTGATTGGGCAGAGAGGCCTAGACGGTGATGTTGTATAGATATAGATGTGATTTGACAGAGAGGCTTAGACGGTGATGTCGTATAGATATAGATGTGATTTGACAGAGTGGCCTAGACGGTGATGTTGTATAGATATAGATGTGATTTGACAGAGAGGCCTAGACGGTGATGATGTATAGCTATAGATGTGATTTGACAGAGAGGCTTAGACGGCGATATTGTATAGATATAGGTGTGATTTAAAAAAGATAGGCCTAGACGGGGATGTTGTATAGATATAGATGTGATTTGGTAGAGAGGTATAGACGGTGATGATGTATAGATTTAGATGTGATTTGACAGAGAGGCCTAGACGGTGATGTTGTATAGATATAGATGTGATTTGACAGAGAGGCCTAGACGGTGATGTTGTATAGCTATAGATGTGATTTGACAGAGAGGCCTAGACTGTGATGTTGTATAAATATAGATGTGATTTGAAAGAGAGGCATAGATGGTGATGTTGTATAAATATAGATGTGATTTGGCAGAGAGGCCTAGACGGTGATGTTGTATAGATATATATGTGATTTGACAGAGAGGTCTAGACGATGATGTTGTATAGCTATAGATGTGATTTGACAGAGAGGTCTAGACGATGATGTTGTATAGCTATAGATGTGATTTGACAGAAAGGCTTAGACGGTGATGTTGTATAGATATAGATGTGATTTGACAGAGAGGCATAGACGGTGATGTTGTATAGATTTGGATGTGATTTGACAGAGAGGTCTAGACGGTGATGTTGTATAGATTTGGATGTGATTTGACAGAGAGGTCTAGATGGTGATGTTGTATAGATTTGGATGTGATTTGACAGAGAGGTATAGACGGTGATGTTGTATAGATATAGATGTGATTTGACAGGAAGACCTTGGCGGTGTACTTACAGAGTTCGCTGCGTCATTCTATGGGTGGTGTTCTTCGGGAAGTATTACAGCACACTGAGGTGGGAACATCTGTCAAGTATTGCAATAAATTGCATGTCGACAACACGGATTGATTCCAGCAAGTATCTGTCGTACGCCATACTGTATCTCTCACTTACTTGTCAGATAATAGGTGCAAACAAGACACCAAGGCACGATTTTAAGATTTGTATTCCACAGCGAAACTGAAAAGATTGAATCGGCCTATTAGAGGTCAGACAGGCTAGAGGAGACGAATAACTAGAATTTAGTTAGATATCAGATTATGTTGTTAGAGACAGGCATAACTAGAATTTAGTTAGATATCAGATTATGTTGTTAGAGACAGGCATAACTAGAATTTAGTTAGATATCAGATTATGTTGTTAGAGACAGGCATAACTAGAATTTAGTTAGATATCAGATTATGTTGTTAGACACAGGCATAACTAGAATTTAGTTAGATATCAGATTATGTTGTTAGACACAGGCATAACTAGAATTTAGTTAGATATCAGATTATGTTGTTAGACACAGGCATAACTAGAATTTAGTCAGATATCAGATTATGTTGTTAGAGACAGGCATAACTAGAATTTAGTTAGATATCAGATTATGTTGTTAGAGACAGGCATAACTAGAATTTAGTTAGATATCAGATTATGTTGTTAGAGACAGGCATAACTAGAATTTAGTTAGATATCAGATTATGTTGTTAGACACAGGCATAACTAGAATTTAGTCAGATATCAGATTATGTTGTTAGAGACAGGCATAACTAGAATTTAGTTAGATATCAGATTATGTTGTTAGAGACAGGCATAACTAGAATTTAGTTAGATATCAGATTATGTTGTTAGAGACAGGCATAACTAGAATTTAGTTAGATATCAGATTTTGTTATTAGAGACAGGCATAACTAGAATTTAGTTAGAAATCAGATTATGTTGTTAGAAACAGGCCTAACAAGAATTTGAATTTAGTTAGCTATCAGAATATGTTGTTAGAGACAGGCATAACTAGAATTTAGTTAGATATCAGATTATGTTGTTAGAGACAGGCATAACTAGAATTTAGTTAGATATCAAATTATGTTGTTAGAGACAGGCATAACACGAATTTAGTTAGATATCAGATTATGTTGTTAGAGACAGGCATAACTAGAATTTAGATATCAGATTATGTTGTTATAGACAGGCACAACTAGAATTTAGATATCAGATTATGTTGTTAGAGACAGGCACAACTAGAATTTAGATATCAGATTATGTTGTTAGAGACAGGCACAACTAGAATTTAGATATCAGATTATGTTCTTAGAGACAGGCATAACTTGAATGTAGATATCATATTATGTTGTTAGAGACAGGCACAACTAGAATTTAGATAGAAATCAGATTATATTGTTAGAGACAGGTACAACTAGACTTTAGTTATATATCAGATTATGTTGTTAGAGACAGGCACAACTAGAATTTAGTTAGATATCAGATTATGTTGTTAGAGACATTCACAACTAGAATTTAGTTAGATATCAGATTATGTTGTTAGAGACAGGCACAACTAGAATTTAGATATCAGATTATGTTGTTAGAGACAGGCATAACTAGAATTTAGATATCAGATTATGTTGTTAGAGACAGGCACAACTAGATTTTAGTTAGATATACGATTATGTTGTTATAGACAGGCATAACTAGAATTTAGTTAGATATCAGATTTTGTTGTTAGAGACAGGCATAACTAGAATTTAGTTAGATATCAGATTATGTTTTAGAGACAGGCACAACTAGAATTTAGATGTCAGATTATGTTCTTAGAGACAGGCATAACTAGAATTTAGATATCATATTATGTTGTTAGAGACAGGCAAAACTAGAATTTAGATAGAAATCAGATTATGTTGTTAGAGACAGGTACAACTAGACTTTAGTTATATATCAGATTATGTTGTTAGAGACAGGCACAACTAGAATTTAGTTAGATATCAGATTATGTTGTTAGAGACATTCACAACTAGAATTTAGTTAGATATCAGATTATGTTGTTAGAGACATTCACAACTAGAATTTAGTTAGATAACAGATTATGTTGTTAGAGACAGGCACAACTAGAATTTAGATATCAGATTAGGTTGTTAGAGACAGGCATAACTAGAATTTAGATATCAGATTATGTTGTTAGAGACAGGCATAACTAGAATTTAGTTAGATATACGATTATCTTTATAGAGACAGGCATAACTAGAATTTAGTTAGAAATCAGATTATGTTGTTAGAGACAGGCACAACTAGATTTTAGTTAGATATACGATTATGTTGTTAGAGACAGGCATAACAAGAATTTAGTTAGATATCAGATTTTGTTGTTAGAGACAGGCATAACTAGAATTTAGTTAGATATCAGATTATGTTGTTAGAGACCGGCATAACTAGAATTTAGTTAGATATACGATTATCTTTATAGAGACAGGCATAACTAGAATTTAGTTAGAAATCAGATTATGTTGTTATAGACAGGTACAACTAGAATTTAGTTAGATATCAGATTATGTTGTTAGAGACCGGCATAACAAGAATTTAGTTAGATATCAGATTATGTTGTTAGAGACAGGCATAACTATAATTTAGTTAGATATCAGATAATGTTGTGAGAAACAGGCATAACTAGAATTTAGTTAGATATCAGATTATGTTGTTAGAGACAGGCATAACATGAATTTAGTTAGATATCAGATTATGTTGTTAGAGACAGGCATACCTAGAATTTAGTTAGAAATCAGATTATTTTGTTAGAGACAGGCATAACAAGAATTTAGTTAGATATCAGATTATGTTGTTAGAGACAGGCATAACTAGAATTTGAATTTAGTTAGATATCAGAATATGTTGTTAGAGACAGGCATAACTAGAATTTAGATGTCAGATTATGTTCTTAGAGACAGGCATAACTAGAATGTAGATATCAGATTATGTTGTTAGAGACAGTTACAACAAGAATTTAGTTAGATATAAGATTATGTTGTTAGAGACAGGCACAACTAGAATTTAGATATCAGATTATGTTCTTAGAGACAGGCACAACTAGAATTTAGTTAGATATCAGATTATGTTGTTAGAGACAGGTACAAAAGGAATTTAGTTAGATATCAGATTATGTTGTTAGAGACAGGCACAACTAGAATTTAGATATCAGATTATGTTCTTAGAGACAGGCACAACTAGAATTTAGTTAGATATCAGATTATGTTGTTAGAGACAGGTACAAAAGGAATTTAGTTAGATATCAGATTATGTTGTTAGAGACATTCACAACTAGAATTTAGTTAGATATCAGATTATGTTGTTAGAGACAGGCACAACTAGAATTTAGCTGTCAGATTATGTTCTTAGAGACAGGCATAACTAGAATGTAGATATCAGATTATGTTGTTAGAGACAGTTACAACAAGAATTTAGTTAGATATAAGATTATGTTGTTAGAGACAGGCACAACTAGAATTTGATATCAGATTATGTTCTTAGAGACAGGCACAACTAGAATTTAGTTAGATATCAGATTATGTTGTTAGAGACAGGTACAAAAAGAATTTAGTTAGATATCAGATTATGTTGTTAGAGACATTCACAACTAGAATTTAGTTAGATATCAGATTATGTTGTTAGAGACAGGCACAACTAGAATTTAGATATCAGATTATGTTTTTAGAGACAGGCATAACTATAATTTAGATATCATATTATGTTGTTAGAGACATGCACAATTAGAATTGACGAGATATGGATCCGGGTTCATAGCACTGGGAAACTATCTAACTTGATGCCCTGACCCTATGAACATAAGATATTGACAGTTTATGCTGTATTGGTGTGAACCTATCAAGTTAGGGAAACAAACATATGTATTTTATGTTTGTGAAGAAATAGGCTTTCGTGTTGGATATACCTTTTTGTTAGCCGTGAGATGGGAAGTAATTCGGCCTAACGGAGATCACTCTGTCACAATAAGAACAGGTCAGCTATTCCACGATCAGGACAGCTAGTTGGCTTGAGTGGATCTGCCACAGTTTACTTAGGACATATAAGTCTAGAAAATACGATTAAACCATCTGCTAGATCAAGGGCCACGTCAACTGTTCCTAGATTTATAGTGTCAACCTAGATTTATAGTGTCAACCTAGATTTATAGTGTCAACCTAGATTTATAGTGTCGGTTTAGATTTATAGGATCGGCTTAGATTTATAGAGTCAGCGTAGATTTATAGTGTCGGCTTAGATTTATAGTGTCAACCTAGGTTTAAAGTGTCGGCTTAGATTTATTGTGTCAACCTAGATTTATAGTGTCAGCTTAGATTGATAGTGTCGGCTTAGATTTATAAAATTAGTTTATATTTATAGTGTCAACCTAGATTTATAGTGTCGGCTTAGATTTATAGTGTCGGCTTAGATTTATAGTGTCAGCCTAGATTGATAGTGTCGACCTAGATTTATAATATTAGTTTATATTTATAGTGTCAACCTAGATTTATAGTGCCATTCTAAATGTATAACGTCAAAATAGATTTAGTTTTACCATATATTTATACCGTCAACCTATATTTATAGTGTCAATCTAAATGTATAGCGTCAACCTAGATTTATCGAGACACATAACTGTATTGACCTGTGGAAGCCTATTATTGGTGAGAAGATAGAGATGGATGATTCATATCAGTTCATTAGACTTTGCTACATGTGTTCGGTGTGGTGGTGACTCCTCCATCGACCCATTGCGCGTCATCTTCTTGGCAGCCCAAGTCTGGATGGTATTTCATGATCATGTGTAATTGTAAAAGTTGCATGGCCAGGCTGTCTGCATGGCTGTACCAATTCAGCTGGCATGGTTCCATGAACCAGAACACATTGTAGTTACAGCTTGTTGTAGTCAGCGATCACTGGCGAGCGATAGCTCCAGTTCTGTAACCACTGTGTTTCTCGTCATCTCGTATTTCTATATTACTGCCATATTTCTCAGCCAGCACATTCTATAAGCTGACATTTGATTTATTCTTTAGAAATCTCCATTTATTAGGCCAGATTTAGAAACGGCTCCAGTTAGAGAAACTCATATTACCTTCGTTATCAATAAGGCTTAGACTTCTATTTCTTCTTTTATTTCTTCATCGACTACAACTTTATGTTCATGTTGTAGTCAGAGAAAGCTATTGTTCTATAAGAACAGTACCTAACACAGAAGTAGTCAGAGACAACTATTGTTCTATAAGAACAGTACCTAACACAGAAGTAGTCAGAGACAACTATTGTTCTATAAGAACAGTACCTAACACAGAAGTAGTCAGAGACAACTATTGTTCTATAAGAACAGTACCTAACACAGAAGTAGTCAGAGACAACTATTGTTCTATAAGAACAGTACCTAACACAGAAGTAGTCAGAGACAACTATTGTTCTATAAGAACAGTACCTAACACAGAAGTAGTCAGAGACAACTATTTTTCTATAAGAACAGTACCTAACACAGAAGTAGTCAGAGACAACTATTGTTCTATAAGAACAGTACCTAACACAGAAGTAGTCAGAGACAACTATTGTTCTATAAGAACAGTACCTAATATAGAAGTAGTCAGAGACAACTATTGTTCTATAAGAGCAGTACCTAACACAGAAGTAGTCAGAGACAACTATTGTTCTATAAGAACAGTACCTAACACAGAAGTAGTCAGAGAAAGCTATTGTTCTATAAGAACAGTACCTAACACAGAAGTAGTCAGAGACAACTATTGTTCTATAAGAACAGTACCTAACACAGAAGTAGTCAGAGACAACTATTGTTCTATAAGAACAGTACCTAACATAGAAGTAGTCAGAGACAACTATTGTTCTATAAGAACAGTACCTAACACAGAAGTAGTCAGAGACAACTATTGTTCTATAAGAACAGTACCTAACACAGAATTAGTCAGAGACAACTATTGTTCTATAAGAACAGTACCTAACACAGAAGTAGTCAGAAACAACTATTGTTCTATAAGAACAGTACCTAACACAGAAGTAGTCAGAGAAAACTATTGTTCTATAAGAACAGTACCTAACACAGAAGTAGTCAGAGACAACTATTGTTCTATAAGAACAGTACCTAACACAGAAGTAGTCAGAGACAACTATTGTTCTATAAGAACAGTACCTAACACAGAAGTAGTCAGGAAAAGCATTTGTTCTATAAGAACAGTACCTAACACAGAAGTAGTCAGAGACAACTATTGTTCTATAAGAACAATACCTAACACAGAAGTAGTCAGAGACAACTATTGTTCTATAAGAACAGTACCTAACACAGAAGTAGTCAGAGACAACTATTGTTCTATAAGAACAGTACCTAACACAGAAGTAGTCAGAGACAACTATTGTTCTATAAGAACAGTACCTAACACAGAAGTAGTCAGGAAAAGCATTTGTTCTATAAGAACAGTACCTAACACAGAAGTAGTCAGGAAAAGCTATTGTTCTATAAGAACAGTACCTAACACAGAAGTAGTCAGAGACAACTATTGTTCTATAAGAACAGTACCTAACACAGAAGTAGTCAGAGAAAGCTATTGTTCTATAAGAACAGTACCTAACACAGAAGTAGTCAGAGAAAGTTATTGTTCTATAAGATCAGTACCTAACACAGAAGTAGTCAGAGACAACTATTGTTCTATAAGAGCAGTACCTAACACAGAAGTAGTCAGAGACAACTATTGTTCTATAAGAGCAGTACCTAACACAGAAGTAGTCAGAGACAACTATTGTTCTATAAGAGCAGTACCTAACACAGAAGTAGTCAGAGACAACTATTGTTCTATAAGAACAGTACCTAATACAGAATTAGTCAGAGACAACTATTGTTCTATAAGAGCAGTACCTAACACAGAAGTAGTCAGAGACAACTATTGTTCTATAAGAGCAGTACCTAACACAGAAGTAGTCAGAGACAACTATTGTTCTATAAGAGCAGTACCTAACACAGAAGTAGTCAGGAAAAGCATTTGTTCTATAAGAACAGTACCTAACACAGAAGTAGTCAGAGACAACTATTGTTCTATAAGAACAGTACCTAACACAGAAGTAGTCAGAAACAACTATTGTTCTATAAGAGCAGTACCTAACACAGAAGTAGTCAGAGACAACTATTGTTCTATAAGAGCAGTACCTAACACAGAAGTAGTCAGGAAAAGCATTTGTTCTATAAGAACAGTACCTAACACAGAAGTAGTCAGAGACAACTATTGTTCTATAAGAGCAGTACCTAACACAGAAGTAGTCAGGAAAAGCATTTGTTCTATAAGAACAGTACCTAACACAGAAGTAGTCAGAGACAACTATTGTTCTATAAGAGCAGTAACTAACACAGAAGTAGTCAGAGACAACTATTGTTCTATAAGAGCAGTACCTAACACAGAAGTAGTCAGAGACAACTATTGTTCTATAAGAGCAGTACCTAACACAGAAGTAGTCAGGAAAAGCATTTGTTCTATAAGAACAGTACCTAACACAGAAGTAGTCAGAGACAACTATTGTTCTATAAGAGCAGTACCTAACACAGAAGTAGTCAGAGACAACTATTGTTCTATAAGAACAGTACCTAACACCTTGGGGTGTAGTAGGTGATACATTGGTGGGGGTGTGGGGGGTGAGACATTGGTGGGGTGTGGGGGGTGAGACATTGGTGGGGTAGGTGAGACATTGGTGGGGTGTGGAGGGTTAGACATTGGTGGGATGTGGTGCGTGAAACATTGATGGAGGTGTGGTGGGTGAGACATTGGTGGTAGGGGTGTGGTATGTGCCGGAAGTCATCGCTTTCACAAGGTGCACCATGTAGGAGTCATGTTAGCTATCGCGCATTTGTTTTGGGCTTAGTTTCCTGCTGCACACTCCTCGCCGACGGGTAGCAACGACCCCCTAATAAGGTAAAAAAGCGCTGTTAGGAGAGACAGCTCTGACTACAAACAGATGTGGCCTTGCAGGTGGGCTGGGGACAGTCAAAGGCTATGAAAGTTGCCGTTGCCAATCGGAAAGATGTAATAACAATATGACTGCACGCCTCCGTTTGCTTAGAGCGGTCAAGTAGGAGACAACCACGTTTGCGGGAATATCAATCTTTAGTGCACGGAGAAGAGACGGAGAGGAAGCCCGGGTAAGGGTCAAGGTCAACGGCTTATGTCTCGGAAATTGGAAATTGTATCCCCCTCTATGCACGAATTGAGAAATTGTGTTGCACACTATGGACGTGCCGGAACAGAGAAGTATAAAAGAAACCACCTGTTCACTTTCACCTGTTCACGTCTGTATCATGTCCTTCCTTCATGGACCCTATGTCTCGGGGACCAATCTGCAGTCTATAAATAACCACAAAACACAGCAGTTTGAATTGTTCACAAAGGCATAACTTGTTGACAACATCCGTTACAGCAGAGAGACATAAGGTATACAGGGGATACATCTACTTCTGCTCAAGCCTAAAACTGTCTAATTGATCTAATCCAGATGTTTGATACATAGCTCTCAGGTTGGTCAGTGACAAGTTCCAAGGTTTTGTTTACTCGGCTCACTAATACAACCACACCTAAGCTATCACCACCACCATATCTCCTACCACTGCTAAGCTATCACTACAACCATATCTCCTATCACTGCTAAGCTACCACTACAACCATATCTCCTACCACTGCTAAGCTACCACCACAACCATATCTCCTACCACTGCTAAGCTATCACTACAACCATATATCCTTTCACACCTAAGCTACCACTACAACCATATCTCCTTTCACACATAAGCTACCACAACAACCATATCTCCTGTCACAACTAAGCTACCACAACAACTATTTCTCCTTTCACACCTAAGCTACCAATACAACAATATATCCTTTCACACTTAATCTACCACTACAACCATATCTCCTTTCACACCTAAGCTATCACTACAACCATATCTCCTACCACTGCTAAGCTACCACCACAACCATATCTCCTTTCACACATAAGCTACCACTACAACCATATCTCCTTTCACACCTAAGCTACGACTACAACCATATCTCCTACCATTGCTAAGCTACCACCACAACCATATCTCCTTTCACACCTAAGCTACCACTACAACCATATCTCCTTTCACACCTAAGCTACCACTACAACCATATCTCCTACCGCTCCAAAGTGAACGAAGAATATGTACCGGGGAGTCGTGCCTTTGTCTGGTTGTATATTTCTGGACTGAGCTCTTCTCGATGTGTCACTCAACTACTCAACTACTGACGCACTCAGCTACTGACCCACTCAACTACTGACCCACTCAACTACTGACCCACTCAACTACTGACCCACTCAACTACTGACCCACTCAACTACTGACCCATTCAACTACTGACCCACTCAACTACTGACCCACTCAACTACTGACCCACACAACTCCTGACCCACTCAAATACTGACCCACTCAACTACTGACCTACTCACCGTGTACCAGAGTGGCGTCTCACCGTGTGTCGTCAGAGTGGGGTCTCACCGTGTACCAGAGTGGGGTCTCACCGTGTACCAGAGTGGGGTCTCACCGTGTACCAGAGTGGGGGCTCGCCGTGTAGACCCTCTTACATGCAGTAAAAGGGCATTGATAGCCTGTGTGGATTCAGCCTCTCGGACATATGGCACGGCCATTAACATCTTCGACCATTAGTTCGACAAAACTAATGACGAACAACGGTGGCGGGGGAATTCTGAATCACTGTCAATGACCAAGCGTATGAAAGAATTATTTAATTAAAATGGCTGAAGTTTATAACTGGCGATATGGCCACCACAGAGGAGCTAGGAATGAGAACTGATATGCTTAGCCAATTTGAAGATTTTCCAAAAATATATCTCGCCAATAGAATCAATTTAATGCGCATATTGATCCTTTTTGTGTACCAATATGATTGTGAAACATGGACATTATATGTCAAATTGGAGCGGGAAATACATGCCGTGAAGACGGAGTACGTCAGAATGACGCTTGGATGAAGTCAGAAATGTCGGGGCCTACAACATTGTCAGACAGTCTATCCAACCGTTTCTGTAACTCCTTTCAATTATTCAATCACCAAAGCTCTGCTGGTACGGCCACTACACAGGTACTAATAGTTTTTCTAACGAGGCACCTTCTCATGGTTTGACTAACGTGACACGTTCTCATGGTTTGTCTAACGTGACACCATCTCATGGTTTGTATAACGTGACACCTTCTCATGATTTGTCTAACGTGGCACCTTCTCATGGTTTGTCTAACGTGACACCTTCTCATGGTTTGACTAACGTGACAAACCGTTAGGGAACGGACGAAACACGACTTTACTTCCTGGCCACCTGCTGGCGATGGCGATGCACGTATTAACGGGGAAGACCAAACAACTCTTGCCGGTAAGGTCATCTATATTAGCAAATGATGGCATGTTTTGGACAAGAAGCTTTCTGAGAAAGATCACCTAAAACATTGGAAGAGAAGCGTCCACCTTGGAACCTGCAGTGTTTGGATATCGAAACGATTGAGAAGGATTTATCTTCTGATCTGACACGCCTGGTGATATGAACTTTGACTTGAGGGAGCATGACTGACAGGAGGCTGGTTACACAAGCAAACAACTGTACACATTTATACATTTACGAGAAATAGTTCCTGAAAAAGGTGTAGGAATATTGATTGCTAAATATAGCTTAGAAAGTGAATAAAACAGCAAAAAGAGACTTCGAAAAAAAACTTTCTCAGAGGATTAAAACTGATAGTAAAAGCTTTTCTTATGTCAGAAATACACAAAGAACGGAAGACAAAGCAGGCTCTCTCATAGACAGCACATGGAAAATAATAAGTGAGAATAGGGAGGCAGCTAGTCTAATCAATCAGTACTTTAGCACAGTCTACACAAAAGAGGACTGCTCGAAGATGCCAGTGCTCATATAAATTGCCCAAAGAGACATGGATACAGCGGGATTAAGATCAATCTGAATTTCGAAGGAAACTATTTTTATTTTTTTAATATAGGGGTTGAAAGTGGATAAATGTCCAGGTCAAGATGGTATTCATCCAAAATTACTGTTTGAAATTAGAGACCAACTAGCAGAACCATTGGCTGTATTATGTTTTCAATCACTTACAAAAGGGATTGTTCCACACGATTGCAAAGATGCAGGAGTGATCCCCTTATTCAAAAAGGGCAAAATATCAGATACAGCGAATTATAGACCGGTGAGTTTAACGAGTATAGTCTGTAAATTGTTTGAGTCAATAATCAAAGAAAACATTGTAATGCATTTAGACAAGTTTAATCTAATGAGAAATAGTCAGCATGGGTTTACCATAAAGTGATCGTGCTTAAAAAATCTATTAGAATTCATGGAGGAGGTTACTAAAATGATAGATAAAGGGCAGCCAGTGAATGTTATATATCTAGATTTTGGAAAGGCCTTTGATAGAGTTTCTCATCAAAGATTGTTTAGAAAAGATGAGTATGTTGCCAAATGGATTGAAAATTGGTTAATGGGAAGAAGGCAGAGAGTGGGCATAAATAAGGAGTACTCTGAGTGGTGTGAAGTAAAAAGTGGAGTGCCACAGGGCTCGGTTTTGGGACCAATTTTGTTCTTGATATATATAAACGATTTGGACATCGTTGCAAAATTCACTGAAGACATAAAACTATGCAGTAGTGCCTCATCTAAATCAGAAGTGGATATATTGAGGTCGGATTTAGATACATTTCGAGAATGATCTGTTAGCTGGTAAATGGATAAATGTGCAGATAAATCTACAGTCATCCACAAGGGTAGATCCAATATGGAATATATGTGACAGTTTCAGCTGGAGCATGGGCGTTTAGGGTAGAGGAATTTGGGCTGGCGACTCTGGGTATAAAAGGTTGACTGAATGCGAGCCACTTCGATAAAGTTAACAAACTTCAAAACCAAGCCATGAGAATTATAACAGGTGGCATGAAGTCAACGCCAATTGTAGAACTTGAAAAGATTACAAAACTGCAATCCATGACCGATAGAAGAGACTGCAGAGCCCAGCTGCAGTCAGAGAAACTCCGAAGACTGACGGACCATCCAATGTACCAGAGACTAAACAATTTGGGAAATGGGAAACTAAAGCGGAGAAACTTTGCAGAAATAGCCAAAGCAAAGATGCACGAATATCCCATAAACGCACTAACAACACCAAAACCCATCACTACTGTACGAAAACCTACCTGGAGGCAGGATATATTTCCAGAGGTGGTAGAAAATATACCAGGTATTGCAAACAAAAACTGCCAGACTGAAAAAGAAAGGAGAGACACTACCCTAAGCTTCATAACGAAAAGCTACCCAAGCATGGACTGGACCCATGCATACACCGACGGTTCTGTAACAAACACTACACAGAACGGAGGGGCAGGAGCATTCCTGAACCTACCAAATGGCAGAAAAATAACACTGTCATTCGCTACTGGTAAGTACACAAGCAACTTCAGAGCGGAGGCAGAGGCACTGAGGACGGCAGTGGAAGAAATGGTGACAAACAGTGAAAATGAGAGCCATATAGTCCTGCTGACAGATGGTCTCGCCGTAGTCACAGCGCTAAAAAGCCAGAAAAACACTGAGCTTAATGACTTAAGAGCAGCACTCTGCAAACTGTGCCAGCAGTCCGCACCAAAAAGGGTAGTGGTACAGTGGGTTCCGTCACACTGCAACATCCAAGGCAACGAGGAGGCAGACAGACTGGCAAAAGAAGGTGCAAGGCTACCACAAACAGATACCAGTATGACGTACGAAGAGTCAAAACGGCTTATCAAAGCCAGATACATGACCAAATGGGAAACCGAACATACTGGTTACACCAAAAACGATGTCTATTACCAGTTGAACCGAAGAGAGCAGGTCGTTGTCTTCAGACTTCGCACTGGCCACAACAGACTGAGGTACCACCTATTCAACAAATTGAAGATAGGGTGTACCGACGAATGCCCGTGCGGTACTGGTAAAATGACCACTGAACATCTGCTGCAGAACTGCCCGACATACGAGGATCAGAGAGAGCAGATGTGGCCATTGCCAGTGGAACTGCAAGACAAGCTCTATGGTAGTGGCGAGAGTCTTAGGATGACCGCCGCTTTTTTCGAAAAAATAATGGTTACTGTCTGACTGTGTACGCAGAAGAAGAAGAAGAAGAATGCGAGCCAAGGTCAATCACCGCCTCGACGCTGGGTCAGCAAAGGAAACGAGGGGTTTAGGTAGACGACTTTGTCTGGTACAGGGTGGGGATGGAGAAGGGGGCAAGGGGGGTGTTCGGAATGTTATGTGTTATGACAGGATAGTGTTTACTGTGTTGGGATCAAGATGCTGAGCAGCACATGAGCTGCAGTTGTTAGCGACCCATAGCTGACTGCTAGCGTCAGGGCCAGCGAACTATAGCTGCCAAGACCCTTCTACACATCCACGCGGTGATCCTGGATAACAGGCTGCAGCAGGGCAGACTGGCTAAGGAGAAGGGATCAAAGAGGGAATGCTAACCCGGTACTAAAAAAATGCTTTGCTGAAGTCGGATGTGTTGGACCGAAAGGTGCAAATATCGCAGCCAAGCACTAAACTATGACACAACGCATTCCCTTCTCTGGACTACATTCTGCTACTTAAGCCCTTTCAGGGTTTGGTAGTGGGAGATTGAAATCGAACGAAGAGGAAGAAGAAGAAGAAGTTTACTGTGTGAAGTCGTGTCCTGGTTCGGATACATATTGTAACTCTCTAGATAAGTAAACTACTCAGCTAAACCTGGACTCTGCCACATTTCTTGATTAGGTCCGAGTGATCAGGACATCTTTGATAGGATAAGCGCTAGGCAACGCCTGACGCTGCCATACATACTTCATTATGGGAGTTAGTCATTTTAAAAAGACAGAAAAGGAAAGCGACCTATGGGTTATAATCTATAATACAGGTAAAGGGAGTGAGCAAGTCAAGTTCGCAGTAAAAAAGGCAAATGCAGATATGATAAAAAGAAATATTAAACATAGGAGCAAGGAAGTTATAGTCAAACTGTATAAAGCTTTAGTTAGACCTAGATTGGAGTACTGTGTACAGGTGTGGAGTCCTTATCACAGAAGAGATATAAACATGCTGGAAAGGATAAAAAAAGAGCGAAAAAGCTGATTGTGGGATTCCAGAATTACAGTTATGAAGAATGACTCAGAAAAACCGGCCTACAGTCTAGAAAACAGAAGAATTCGAGGTGACAATACAGGTTTAAATGATAATAAAAGAAATGGATACATTAGACTATAGCAAGTTTTAAAAAAATTCAACCACTTACAAGAAAAAAGGACACAGCTCCAAATTAACTAAAGAAAAGTCCAGATTAGATATTAGGAAATATTTTTTTAGTCAGAGGATTGTAGATGTTCCTAATGCATTATCACATGAAATAATGGAGGCATGGTCAATTAATACCACTAAAGAATAGATTGGATGCGCATAATTTTTAGAGAAAGGAAAACCAAATGAAACTGATTGTATACAGACTCTGCAGATTCTTGTAAACCAAAATAAAGACGTTAAGTTAAGTTAGCATTTCGCAATAAGAAATGTGTGTCGATCGGCACAAGATTAGTGGATGCTGAGGCCAATCAAAATGTAAGGTAATAACAGACCTGGGAGAGAAAGACATAGTGTGATGTACCGGCAGCAATAAAACATATTTCATGAGAGCTGTACAGGCAGTGATAAAACATATTTCATGACAGCTGTACAGGCAGTGATAAAACATATTTCATGAGAGCTGTACAGGCAGTGATAAAACATATTTCATGACAGCTGTACAGGCAGTGATAAAACATATTTCATGACAGCTGTACAGGCAGTGATAAAACATATTTCATGACAGCTGTACAGGCAGTGATAAAACATATTTCATGAGAGCTGTACAGGCAGTGATAAAACATATTTCATGAGAGCTGTACAGGCAGTGATAAAACATATTTCATGACAGCTGTACAGGCAGTGATAAAACATATTTCATGACAGCTGTACAGGCAGTGATAAAACATATTTCACGAGAGCTGTACAGGCAGTGATAAAACATATTTCATGAGAGCTATACAGGCAGCAATAAAAAATATTTCACGAGAGCTGTACAGGCAGTGATAAAACATATTTCATGAGAGCTGTACAGGCAGCAATAAAACATATTTTATGAGAGCTGTACAGGCAGTGATAAAACATATTTCATGAGAGCTGTACAGGCAGTGATAAAACATATTTCATGAGAGCTGTACAGGCAGCAATAAAACATATTTCATGAGAGCTGTACAGGCAGCAATAAAACACATTTTATGAGAGCTGTACAGGCAGTGATAAAACATATTTCATGACAGCTGTACAGGCAGTGATAAAACATATTTCATGACAGCTGTACAGGCAGTGATAAAACATATTTCATGAGAGCTGTACAGGCAATGATAAAACATATTTCATGAGAACTGTACAGGCAGCAATAAAACATATTTCATGAGAGCTGTACAGGCAGTAATAAAACATATTTCATGAGAGCTGTACAGGCAGTGATAAAACATATTTCATGACAGCTGTACAGGCAGTGAGAAAACATATTTCATGACAGCTGTACAGGCAGCAATAAAACATATTTCATGAGAGCTGTACAGGCAGTGATAAAACATATTTCATGAGAGCTATACAGGCAGCAATAAAACATATTTCATGAGAGCTGTACAGGCAGTGATAAAACATATTTCATGAGAGCTGTACAGGCAGTGATAAAACATATTTTGTGAGAGCTGTACAGGCAGTGATAAAACATATTTCATGAGAGCTGTACAGGCAGTGATAAAACATATTTCATTAGAGATGTACAGGCAGTGATAAAACATATTTCATGACAGATGTACAGGCAGTGATAAAACATATTTCATGAGAGCTGTACAGGCAGTGATAAAACATATTTCATGATAGCTGTTCAGGCAGTGATAAAACATATTTCATGAGAGCTGTACAGGCAGTGATAAAACATATTTCATGAGAGCTGTACAGGCAGTGATAAAAAATATTTCATGAGAGCTGTACAGGCAGCAATAAAACATATTTCATGAGAGCTGTACAGGCAGTGATAAAACATATTTCATGACAGCTGTACAGGCAGTGATAAAACATATTTCATGACAGCTGTACATGCAGTGATAAAACATATTTCATGACAGCTGTACAGGCAGCAATAAAACATATTTCATGACAGCTGTACAGGCAGTGATAAAACATATTTCATGGCAGCTGTACAGGCAGGCATAAAACATATTTCATGACAGCTGTACAGGCAGTGATAAAACATATTTCATGACAGCTGTACAGGCAGTGATAAAACATATTTCATGACAGCTGTACAGGCAGTGATAAAACATATTTCATGAGAGCTGTACAGGCAGTGATAAAACATATTTCATGAGAGCTGTACAGGCAGTGATAAAACATATTTCATGACAGCTGTACAGGCAGTGATAAAACATATTTCATGACAGCTGTACAGGCAGTGATAAAACATATTTCACGAGAGCTGTACAGGCAGTGATAAAACATATTTCATGAGAGCTATACAGGCAGCAATAAAAAATATTTCATGAGAGCTGTACAGGCAGTGATAAAACATATTTCATGAGAGCTGTACAGGCAGCAATAAAACATATTTTATGAGAGCTGTACAGGCAGTGATAAAACATATTTCATGAGAGCTGTACAGGCAGTGATAAAACATATTTCATGAGAGCTGTACAGGCAGCAATAAAACATATTTCATGAGAGCTGTACAGGCAGCAATAAAACACATTTTATGAGAGCTGTACAGGCAGTGATAAAACATATTTCATGACAGCTGTACAGGCAGTGATAAAACATATTTCATGACAGCTGTACAGGCAGTGATAAAACATATTTCATGAGAGCTGTACAGGCAATGATAAAACATATTTCATGAGAACTGTACAGGCAGCAATAAAACATATTTCATGAGAGCTGTACAGGCAGTAATAAAACATATTTCATGAGAGCTGTACAGGCAGTGATAAAACATATTTCATGACAGCTGTACAGGCAGTGACAAAACATATTTCATGACAGCTGTACAGGCAGCAATAAAACATATTTCATGAGAGCTGTACAGGCAGTGATAAAACATATTTCATGAGAGCTATACAGGCAGCAATAAAACATATTTCATGAGAGCTGTACAGGCAGTGATAAAACATATTTCATGAGAGCTGTACAGGCAGTGATAAAACATATTTTGTGAGAGCTGTACAGGCAGTGATAAAACATATTTCATGAGAGCTGTACAGGCAGTGATAAAACATATTTCATTAGAGATGTACAGGCAGTGATAAAACATATTTCATGACAGATGTACAGGCAGTGATAAAACATATTTCATGAGAGCTGTACAGGCAGTGATAAAACATATTTCATGATAGCTGTTCAGGCAGTGATAAAACATATTTCATGAGAGCTGTACAGGCAGTGATAAAACATATTTCATGAGAGCTGTACAGGCAGTGATAAAAAATATTTCATGAGAGCTGTACAGGCAGCAATAAAACATATTTCATGAGAGCTGTACAGGCAGTGATAAAACATATTTCATGACAGCTGTACAGGCAGTGATAAAACATATTTCATGACAGCTGTACAGGCAGTGATAAAACATATTTCATGACAGCTGTACATGCAGTGATAAAACATATTTCATGACAGCTGTACAGGCAGCAATAAAACATATTTCATGACAGCTGTACAGGCAGTGATAAAACATATTTCATGACAGCTGTACAGGCAGTGATAAAACATATTTCATGACAGCTGTACAGGCAGTGATAAAACATATTTCATGACAGCTGTACAGGCAGTGATAAAACATATTTCATGACAGCTGTACAGGCAGTGATAAAACATATTTCATGACAGATGTACAGGCAGTGATAAAACATATTTCATGACAGCTGTACAGGCAGTGATAAAACATATTTCATGACAGCTGTACAGGCAGTGATAAAACATATTTCATGAGAGATGCATGCCGAAATAGAACAGCTTTCAACCACAAGGTTTAGCTCAAGGAGGATGCATTAAAAACAAGAATGAGACATCTTGGTTGGTGATAAAACATAAATGTTGGACCCCACAAAAACAAGGTTGAGACATCTTGGTTGGTGATAAAACATAAATGTTGGACCCCACAAAAACAAGGTTGAGACATCTTGGTTGGTGATAAAACACAAATGTTGGACCCCACAAAAACAAGGTTGAGACATCTTGGTTGGTGATAAAACATAAATGTTGGACCCCACAAAAACAAGGTTGAGACATCTTGGTTGGTGATAAAACATAAATGTTGGACCCCACAAAAACAAGAACGGATTATTATTGATCATTGATAGTCCCAGAGCTCTCAGATGAGAAGTGCACATAGCAGTCAAACATATCAGCAAAGGGAACGCAACAAACAAAGTGAACATAGTCAATATAGCATGGGAGAGGCTCTAGGGCAAGTTGGTGGAGATACAAATCATTGATCTGGTAATGACATCAACAATACATGATCTGCACTGAGCAACCTGATTTTGGGGGTTTTAGGGTGCGTGGGTATTTTGGACAGAGGGGGGATGTTCAATGCCCACAATAAGCAACTTTACTCTTTTGTGGGCCCTGAAAAGGACGTTCAGTGGTGGGTTGTAGTAGCTTTCTTCACATCCCGAGCGTGCTGGTAAAGGTGGATCACGGTACTCTAGGCGGTTCTTCTATGCTTGGCTTCATCTGTGTGTCGCCCACTACTACAGGGATAATATCGTTCCCCATCTCGATAGCCAGGCTGCCTTGAGAACAGCCTGTTTGCAGGGAACGCTACATGGAAGAGAGATTGAGGCCTTGGTCAGTATATTGTGCCCGACCATGACACAACGCCCTGTCCAGCACGGTGTGCCTGACTGGGCTATTGTCTCAGTTCCCCAGGAACCTAATTACACCGGCCTTTATACCACTACCCAGAAAACGTCGTGCAACCAGATGTCCAGATGTTAGAACACCTAGCCGCACGAAGCCGACCATTAAGATACCGCATACAGTTATCAGTCAGTTCAGGTGAGGTGAGGTCAGGTCATGTCATGCTAGGTCAGATCAGGTCAGGTCGGGTCAGGTCAGGTCAGATCAGATCATGTGAGGTCAGGTCATGTGAGGTCATATCAGATCAGGCCAGATGAGGTCAGATCAGGTCAGGACAGGTGAGGTCAGGTCAGGTCGGTGAGGTCATATCAGATCAGATAAGGTCAGGTCAGGTGAGGTGAGGTAAGATCAGGTCAAGACGTGTCAGGTCGGGTCAGTTAAGGTCAGGTCAGGTAAGGTAAGGTCATGTCAGGTCAGGTAAGGACCGGAAACAATTAGGCGTAGAGTAGTTCAGGCAGTTCCGGGTGAGGAATTTGAATCTCGACGGAAGAATCGAGGAAGAAGAGAAATATTATTTATGTACAAGTATTGTACAAGTATTGTACAAGTATTGTACAAGAAAATTAGATAACATTGGAAAATGAATTTATAGACTTATTTACGTTTGTTTCCGTGCCTAGCCCTCTCACACAGTCATGGACCAGATCTCAGCTGCCAAGAGATCCGCAAATGTACATGCTTGTTGCATTCTTGGGCAGTTATACAGGTTTCCGGGTTCTTGGAAGGCTCAGAATTTGCAGCCATCATCCGCCGCATATTCCCTGGGATACTGGGACATCTGCTCTAAAGGTGACAATAGGCGGTCCAATAATAGGACATCTGCTCTAAAGGCGACAATAGGCGATCCAATACTGGGACATCTGCTCTAAAGGCGACAATAGGCGGTCCAATACTGGGACATCTGCTCTAAAGGCGACAATAGGCGGTCCAATACTAGGACATCTGCTCTATAGGCAACAATACGCGATCAAAGACTGGGACATCTGCTCTAAAGGCGACAATACGCAATCAAAGACTGGGACATCTGCTCTAAAGGCGCTAATACGCGATCAAAGGCTGGGACATCTGCTCTAAAGGCGACAATACGCGATCAAAGACTGGGACATCTGCTCTAAAGGCGACAATACGCGATCAAAGACTTGGACATCTGCTCTAAAGGCAACAATACGCGATCAAAGACTGGGACATCTGCTCTAAAGGCGACAATACGCGATCACAGACTGGGACATCTGCTCTAAAGGCGACAATACGCGATCAAAGACTGGGACATCTGCTCTAAAGGCAACAATACGCGATCAAAGACTGGGACATCTGCTCTAAAGGCGATAATACGCGATCAAAGACTGGGATATCTGCTCTAAAGGCAACAATACGCGATCAAAGACTGGGACATCTGCTCTAAAGGCAACAATACGCGATCAAAGACTGGGACATCTGCTCTAAAGGCGATAATACGCGATCAAAGACTGGGACATCTGCTCTAAAGGCAACAATACGCGATCAAAGACTGGGACATCTGCTCTAAAGGCAACAATACGCGATCAAAGACTGGGACATCTGCTCTAAAGGCAACAATACGCGATCAAAGACTGAGACATCTGCTCTAAAGGCGACAATACGCGATCAAAGACTGAGACATGTCACGAGCCTCTGATAATATAACCACCAAGGATGGAGCATGCAAGATGGAAATCAACAAGTGGATACGGTTGTTCAAAACTGTCTACATCAAAATAGGGTGGCATGTCTTTGATGACTGACGAGCGATAACATGTTATGTTTACTCGTCTTTGATGGATGACGAGCGATAACATGTTATGTTTACTCATCTTTGATGGATGACGAGCGATCACATGTTATGTTTACTCGTCTTTGATGGATGACGAGCGATCACATGTTATGTTTACTCGTCTTTAATGGATGACGAGCGATCACATGTTATGTTTACTCATCTTTGATGGATGACGAGCGATCACATGTTATAATTACTCATCTTTGATGGATGACGAGTGATCACATGTTATGTTTACTCACGTTTGATGGATGACGAACGATCACATGTTATGTTTACTCATCTTTGATGGATGACGAACGATCACATGTTATGTTTACTCATCTTTGATAGATGACGAACGATCACATGTTATGTTTACTCATCTTTGATAGATGACGAACGATCACATGTTATGTTTACTCATCTTTGATTGATGCCATTGTAAGCTGGGTATTGAATGATCGACTGGAGAAGAGAATTGCTGACTTTTTTATAGAAGAAGGGAATGTATCTCGACAAGAAGAAAGAAAATAAAGTCGTTGATACATTAGGTGTTCGACGATAATCGATGAAAGAACAATTTAGATATTTGGACCAAATGAAGGAACAAAATGGCTTTCTGAAAACAGCCTGGGAGGACAGATGAAGAGTGTACAATGTGAGAGGTAGGCAACGCTAGAGGTAGGCAACACTAAAGGTAGGCAACACTAGAGGTAAGCAACGCTAGAGGCAGGCAACGTTAGAGGTAGACAACGCTAGAGGTAGGCATCGTTAAAAGTAGGCAACGCTAAAGGTAGGCAGCACTAGAGGTAGGCAACGCTAGAGGTAGACAACGCTAGAGGTAGACAACGCTAGAGGTGGAGCGTGATGTTGTTGTCGAATGAGTAGGATCACACTCTTGTGCGCCTTGAGAAGGTAGTTAAGTGGCGGGTTGTCGTAGCTTTCCTCACATCTCGAGCGTGTTGATGAAGGTAGACTGAGGTCCTTCAGACAGGTGTGTTGTGCTTTGTCTCACCTGGGCGTTGCTCACTACCACAGTGATGACGTCGATTCATCACCTTGTTAGGAAGTTCTGCCGTGAAAACAGCCCGTTCTCCGAGAGGACCGTGAGGAAACCAAGGTGAGGGTCTTGGTCAGTATGTGTTGCCTGACCCTGACTAACATGCCTGACCAGTATGTGTTGCCTGACCCTGACTAACATGCCTGACCAGTATGTGTTGCCTGACCCTGACTAATATGCCTGACCAGTATGTGTTGCCTGACCCTGACTAACATGCCTGATCAGTATGTGTTGCCTGACCCTGACTAATATGCCTGACCAGTATGTGTTGCCTGACCCTGACTAACATGCCTGACCAGTATGTGTTGCCTGACCCTGACTAACATGCCTGACCAGTATGTGTTGCCTGACCCTGACTAATATGCCTGATCAGTATGTGTTGCCTGACCCTGACTAATATGCCTGACCAGTATGTGTTGCCTGAGCCTGACTAATATGCCTGACCAGTATGTGTTGCCTGACCCTGACTAACATGCCTGACCAGTATGTATTGCCTGACCCTGACTAACATGCCTGACCAGTATGTGTTGCCTGACCCTGACTAATATGCCTGACCAGTATGTGTTGCCTGACCCTGACTAACATGCCTGACCAGTATGTGTTGCCTGACCCTGACGAACATGCCTGACCAGTATGTGTTGCCTGACCCTGACTAATATACCTGACCAGTATGTGTTGCCTGACCCTGACTAACATGCCTGACCAGTATGTGTTGCCTGACCCTGACTAACATGCCTGACCAGTATGTGTTGCCTGACCCTGACTAACATGCCTGACCAGTATGTGTTGCCTGACCCTGAATAATATGCCTGACCAGTATGTGTTGCCTGACCCTGACTAACATGCCTGACCAGTATGTGTTGCCTGACCCTGACTAACATGCCTGACCAGTAAGTGTTGCCTGACCCTGACTAATATGCCTGACCAGTATGTGTTGCCTGACCCTGACTAATATGCCTGACCAGTATGTGTTGCCTGACCCTGACTAATATGCCTGGTCAGTATGTGTTGCCTGACCCTGACTAACATGCCTGACCAGTAAGTGTTGCCTGACCCTGACTAATATGCCTGGTCAGTATGTGTTGCCTGACCCTGACTAATATGCCTGATCAGTATGTGTTGCCTGACCCTGACTAATATGCCTGACCAGTATGTGTTGCCTGACCCTGACTAACATGCCTGATCAGTATGTGTTGCCTGACCCTGACTAATATGCCTGACCAGTATGTGTTGCCTGACCCTGACTAACATGCCTGATCAGTATGTGTTGCCTGACCCTGACTAATATGCCTGACCAGTATGTGTTGCCTGACCCTGACTAACATGCCTGACCAGTATGTGTTGCCTGACCCTGACTAACATGCCTGACCAGTATGTGTTGCCTGACCCTGACTAATACCTGACCAGTATGTGTTGTCTGACCCTGACTAACATGCCTGATCAGTATGTGTTGCCTGACCCTGACTAATATGCCTGACCAGTATGTGTTGCCTGACCCTGACTAACATGCCTGACCAGTATGTGTTGCCTGACCCTGACTAACATGCCTGACCAGTATGTGTTGCCTGACCCTGACTAACATGCCTGACCAGTATGTGTTGCCTGACCCTGACTAACATGCCTGACTAGTATGTCTTGCATGACCCTGACTAATATGTCTGATCAGTATATGTTGCCTGACCCTGACTAATATGTCTGATCAGTATGTGTTGCCTGACCCTGACTAATATGCCTGACCAGTATGTGTTGCCTGACCCTGACTAATATGCCTGATCAGTATGTGTTGCCTGACCCTGACTAATATGCCTGATCAGTATGTGTTGCCTGACCCTGACTAATATGCCTGATCAGTATCTGTTGCCTGACCCTGACTAACATGCCTGACCAGTATGTGTTGCCTGACCCTGACTAACATGCCTGATCAGTATGTGTTGCCTGACCCTGACTAACATGCCTGACCAGTAAGTGTTGCCTGACCCTAACTAACATGCCTGACCAGTATGTGTTGCCTGACCCTGACTAGCATGCCTGACCAGTATGTGTTGCCTGACCCTGACTAACATGCCTGACCAGAATAGGAACTAACTTCAAAAGGTTCTAAGAATTATTGGATTGTATAGAAATAAGTTACAATAGAATTATCTACACGACATTTCCTTCAAAGTTGCTCCCTTCGACAACTACACACTTTTGGCAATGTGCATACAACTGCTGGGAACATTCGTGTCCCATTCTTTGACATCTCTCAGCTGCTGGGAACATTCGTTTCCCATTCTTTGACATCTCTCAGCTGCTGGGAACATTCGTGGAACCCATTCTTTGACATCTCTCAGCTGCTGGGAACATTCGTGGAACCCATTCTTTGACATCTCTCAGCTGCTGGGAACATTCGTGGAACCCATTCTTTGACATCTCTCAGCTGCTGAAACCCATCCTCTGACCACTCTCTCAGCTGCTGGAACCCATCTTCTGACACCTCTCTCAGCTGCTGGAACCCATCCTCTGACCACTCTCTCAGCTGCTGGAACCCATCCTCTGACCACTCTCTCAGCTGCTGGAACCCATCCTCTGACCACTCTCTCAGCTGCTGGAACCCATCCTCTGACCACTCTCTCAGCTGCTGGAACCCATCCTCTGACCACTCTCTCAGCTGCTGGAACCCATCCTCTGACCACTCTCTCAGCTGCTGGAACCCATCCTCTGACCACTCTCTCAGCTGCTGGAACCCATCCTCTGACCACTCTATCAGCTGCTGGAACCCATCCTCTGACACCTCTCTCAGCTTTCTTATCGCAGGGGTGATAACGTCCTCAACATCCTTTCAGGGCTGGTTTCAGTCCAGGGAACAAGAAAACACCAGCCGGTGCCAGGTCGGGAGAACATGAAGGATGTTCCAATGTAATCATATTGTGCTTCATGAGGATCTCCTGGTGGCTAAATCTTGTTTCTTTCTGTTCAGTGGATAACATTTTGGAAACCATGTGTTGACAAACACGGACCATGTGAAGTTCATTGTGGAGAATACTGGGGCAACTTTCAACTGATATTCCAACTTCTGAGGCTATTTTCTCGACACCCCGTCTTCTGTCAGGACACACAACGTTTCGAACACGCTCAATGTTTTCATTGTTGATCGAGGTTGATGGTCGTCCACTACGTGCATCATCATCGACACTAACATGACCTTCACGGAACCGCTTGTGCCACTTAAATACTTGTGATTCCTTCATTTCGGTATCACCATATGCTTTATTAAGCAGTATTTGTGTCTCAGAGGGGGACTTCTCAAGCAAAACACAGAATTTGAGACTTGTACGTTGTTCAACCAAGGACATTTTCAGCTCCGACGATGCAACGAGCATAACACACAAACAAACTTCTGTAACTTCTGTTCGAGAGTATATGTGAAGGTCACGATTACATTGTCATTTCCTCAAGGTCACTTCCAACTTATAAATATATATTCTCTATAATATCATCTTTCATTCAAAAACGAGTCGACTAGTCCGGGAACTTTTTGAAGATACCCCTGACCAGACGTTAGTCTTCCTCCCCATAAGAGGGGGATATCAAGAGTCGTAGAGAAGCTTAGTACATTCTAGTACATTCTAGTACATTCTAGTACATTCTAGTACATTCTAGTACATTCTAGTACATTCTAGTACATTCTAGTACATTCTAGTACATTCTAGTACATTCTAGTACATTCTATCAACAGCTCAAGACACAGAAGTTAGGATATGTAGTAGCCGATACAAGATGTAGACAAGCTACTTGCGCTGACTGCTGGACAATGCATAGCATCACCCAATGACGCTTTTTGAGTGTTAATGAGGTATATATGTAAAAGGGCTGAGATCGTGAACCTTTAGAGAACACCCCTGTTGGACATAAAACATTCAAGAGAAAGCCATATTTAGACATATCAATCTGCTACCAATATCGACAATGAAATCAAAGATCAGTAATGGAGAAATTGACCAGCAAATGTTGTAGTAGCTGGAGACTTGGGAAGCAGCGTCAACCAACTATCCAATCAAATACATCATTAGCTCCACTTAGTAGCTAGCACTGCTTGCTTCTCTCATTGGAAAAGTATTTCTGTCTGTGAAGCAAATAGGGCGCACAAAAGCAACAACAACACCAACAACAACAATACAAATAACAACACCAACAACAACAACACCAACAACAACACCAACAACAACAACAACACCAACAACAATAACAACAACAACAACACCAACAACAACAATAAAAATAACAACACCAACAACAACAACAACACCAACAACAACAACAATAACAACAACAACAATAACAATAAGACCAACAACAACAACAACACCAACAACAATAACAATAACAACAACAATAACAATAACAACAACAATAACAATAACAACAACAATAACTGACTATGTTCTGATTTGAGTCTTTCTCACAAAGTTCATGTTTTACATCGTGGAAACGATGTCTGTCTGTATGCCTGCTGTGACCACATGATGTTTGTCTGTCTGCTGGGACCACGTGATGTATGTCTGTCTGCTGGGACCACGTGATGTCTGTCTGTATTCTGGGACCACGTGATGTCTGTCTGTCTGTCTGCTGGGATCATGTGACGTCTGTCTGTCTGTCTGCTGGGACCACGTGATATATGTCTGTATGTCTGCTGGGACCCCATTATGTCTGTCTGTCTGCTGGGACCACGTGATGTATGTCTGTCTGCTGAGACCACGTGATGTCTGTCTGTCTGCTAGGACCACGTGATGTCTATCTCTCTGCTCGGACCACGTGATGGCTGTCTGTCTGTTTCTGGGACCGCGTGATGTCTGTCTGTCTGCTGAGACTACGTGATGCCTGTCTTTCTGCTGGGACCACGTTATGTCTGTCTGTCTGCTGAGACCACGTGATGTCTGTCTGCTGGGACCACGTCATGTCTGTCTGTATGCTGCGACCACGTGGTGCTTGTGTTGTTGTTCAGGTACATGACAAGAGCTGTTTAGGTCCTCGGTCTATAAATAAGTTGATCAATCTCATCCCGCGTTTGTGTCGCTCAAACTGTTCTCTCTCCCAGCTGATCCCCGCTGCTCCTACTATCACCTGTTTCCACGTTATTCTCGTGCACGTAGCATGCACCACACATCGTAATTTCCCAACCCGTACCACACCCTCCTTCGCGGCACTCCAACGAGTCCAGGTTTGAAGTTCTCTCGGATTCAAGCACCTCAAACAAATGCCTCTACTTTACACTCTTCTCTCCTTCAACACCCTGACAAAAATGCCTCTACTTTACTGTTTTCTCTCCTTCAACCCCGTGATAAAAATGGGCCCACTTTGCTCTTTTCTCCGTCTTCTACCTCTTACAAATGCCCCCACTTTGCTGTTTTATGTCCCCTCCATGTCGCTCGTTATCCGTATTTCCTCATTCCTCTGTCACCAGATGTGAGCGCTTCACACATCAAGCTGCTGCTGACGAGGCCCGTCCTGTCGAGGCAGCCCACAGAACATCAATTCCATTTTCTAATCCATTAGTATGGTTTCACGGGCCTTTTATCCCAGCCTAGACCACCCACGGATGTACGCCCCCTCCCCAGACCACCCACGGATGTGCACGCTCCCCTCGCCTCTCAATGCACGCTGTAACTTGGCAAAGTCCAAATCTGGGAAACATTCCTTGAGACAAGATGGCGAGAGCTATTTGACAAATCTCATTTCGTTAACATTTCTCCGCTGCCATTCTCCTCATTTCTCCCCCCGTGTCTTTCTCTTCCTCTATTGCTGATTTTTTTTCGTTTCACGATCTTTCAAGTTCATCCCCGATTTGCTAAGTTCCATTTTTAATTGTGTCTTCTCCGATTGTGTCACGAAATGTGACCCTCTGTCTCATTGGTGTATAATTTTGACTACGTGTTTCCAAGTCTACGTGTGTCTTAGTCTACGTGTTTCCTTACTTACGTGTTTCCTTACTTACGTGTTTCCTTACCTACGTTTTCCTTACCTATGTGTTTCCTTGTCTACTTGAGAAAAAAGAGTAAAATCAGGGTCAGGTGAGAGAGAAGAGTAACATCAGGGTCAGGTGAGAGAGAAGTTACACGATTGTCAGGTGGGAGAGAAGTTACACGATTGTCAGGTGGGAGAGAAGTTACACCAGGGTCAGGTGGGAGAGAAGTTACACCAGGGTCAGGTGGGAGAGAAGAGTAACATCAGGGTCTCGTGGGAGAGAAGAGTAACATCAGGGTCAGGTGAGAGAGAAGTTACACGATTGTCAGGTGGGAGAGAAGTTACACCAGGGTCAGGTGGGAGAGAAGTTACACCAGGGTCAGGTGGGAGAGAAGAGTAACATCAGGGTCTCGTGGGAGAGAAAAGTTACATCAGGGTCAGGTGAGAGAGAAGAGTTACATCAGGGTCAGGTGACAGAGAAGAGTAACATCAGGGTTAGGTGAGAGAGAAACGTCAGGGTCAGGTGAGAGAGAAGAGTTACATAAGGCTCAGGTGAGAGAGAAAAGTAACATCAGGGTCGGGTGAGAGAGAAGAGTAACACCAGGGTCAGGTGGGAGAGAAGAGTTACATCAGGGTCAGGTGGGACATATTGGTCAAGGCCTCACCTGACTTCCTCGTTCGTGATCCCGGGAACATATATCCAACAAGCTGAGGAAGAAGACTGTAATCCCCATGGTATTGAACTTAGTGAGCAGCCTCACATTGCACTACAGCCAAGACCACACTACCAAATAAGCATTGTCAAAGCCTAACTCATCACGAGTCGCTTCGGAGAACAACAACACATGAGTCTATACAATTACCACATAACGATGATGTACGAGGCCTGTTCAAATGACACCGAACCAAACAACAAGTGAACATACGTAGGATGCGCAGGATGACGTCACTTCTGGTGTTAACAGAACATACCAACCGTCAAGTTTGCAACATGTTATTATCATCCGTATCATAGTTTCCTCAGCAGACCGTTGAAAACATGGCGAGTGTGATACGGAATCCGTTCAGAGTTGATCAGCGAGCGGTGATTCGGGTTCTAACAGCTGAAGGATGTCGACCAGTTGACATTCATCGCAGAATGCAGGCAGTGTATGGTGACAAAAGTGTGTCGAAGACAACAGTGAAGAACTGGACAACGATGTTTAAAGAAGGACGTGAGTTAATGCAACAATATGCGACTGACCTGGTCTCGGACGTGAGTTAACGCAACAATATGCGACTGACCTGTCCTCGGGAGATCTTTCGTTAACTCACGTCTTTCTTTAAATATCGTTGTCCAGTTCTTCACTATTATCTTTGACACACTTTTGTCACCATGCACTGTCTGCATTATGTGATGAATGTCAACTAGTAGACATCTTTTAACTGGTAACAGTTACAGCCGGAGCATGGGCGTTAATGGCAGGAGTGATGGGGTCGGCAACTCTGAGAACAAAGGTACCTGAATGTGTGCCAAGGTCACTCACCATCTCGACACTAAGTCGGTAAAGGAAAACGGGGGGGGGGGGTGGGGTTTGGGGGGGGGGGTTGAGGGAAAGAATGTGTCTGGTACAGGAAGTAGTTAGGAGATGACCACTCTGGCGTCTCTATTTAAGTAGTGGTGGACTAGTGACAGACAGAGGCCACCAGGTCTTGCTGTGAAACTTTAGATTAGCGGAAATATAGAGTGATTCGTTCCAATAACAACTAAGTGGATGTAGATCCAAACTAGAGCGATGGCTGAGTCAGACAACCCACAGAAGCCCATTGAATAGCTCTGATACTGCTTGAGACTATATAATACTAGACAACGTTTAACTGAAGCAGACTGGACATGTAGAAAGAGAGAGAGAGAGAGAGAGAGAGAGAGAGCGAGAGAGAGAGAGAAATAATTTAGCTAGGAGATTGTTTAGCTGGTCGACTTTATAGAGGAGCAATTGTTAGCCTGCTACTAGTTTAGCAGGCTGTTTGACGAATGTTCGAGGGATCGAATGAATTGCAGGGTTACTAAACCAGCATACGCATTTGACTCTTGGCCAGTGGCTCTATAAGGTGTGTGTTGGGCACCATGTGACTAGAATAGATCTGGATGTGTGTGTAGTGTGTGCAGGACACATAGGGAACGATGTATGTTCCGGAGTGTATGTATACGCAGATCGATGGAGTGTATGATCACATGTGAGTATACGTTAAATAGTTTGAAGAGTGAAATGTCAAGATCAGCTGCTTGAAGGGATCTGAATGTATAATGTAAGATCATCTGTCTGAGGAGATCTGAGTGTATAATGTAAGATCATCTGTCTGAGGAGATCTGAGTGTATAATGTAAGATCATCTGTCTGAGGAGATCTGAGTGAATAATGTAAGATCATCTGTCTGAGGAGATCTGAGTGTATAATGTAAGATCATCTGTCTGATGAGATCTGAGTGTATAATGTAAGATCATCTGTCTGAGAGGATCTGAGTGTGAGTGAATGCACAGAATACGATCGTGAAGACAAGTTTGTGAGAGTGTGGTGAGTGTGCAGATAAGGGGAGGAGAGGGTAGCGGGTAGAACTGGGTTGGATTAGTTAGGGGGTATATTCAAAAGCTAACGCTTACAACCTCCGCAATGAAGAATAATAATTTTAATAGATACGTTATAATTATTTAGTTAAGATGTATTTCCTGTGTTGTTTGTAATGCCATTTCGATCACTTAAATAATTCTGATTGAATGTGATTTTAATAAATATACCACCTGCTGTTGCTATGTTATTTGCTGTGTGTGGTCGTGAATGATGTGGATGCATGTGGTAACATTACAGATAGAAAAACCCCAGTGAAAATGGACTCTGCCACAGGCTGTTAGAAACCGAATCACCGCTCGCTGATCAACTCTAAACGGATTCCGCATGACACCCGCGCCATGTATTCAACGGTCTGCTGAGGAAACTATGAGCCGGATGATAATGAAATTTTGCAAACTTGATGGTTGGTGTGTGAGGTTATAACTAAAAGTGACGTCCTCATGCGAATCGTACGTATGTTCACTTATTGCAATTTGGTCCGGTTTCATTTGAACACGCCTCATTTACGGAACTGTCATTCTCATGCTAATGACTGCCGCCTTGCTCGTATAGTGTCCGGTGTCAAGTCCAAGTCCTTTACAATTGTTCATGTTGTTCGTTAAGTGATTTCGTTTATTCTATGACCATGACGAAGGCCTCATACCGTTGTCTGCTTGCGACTTTGAAATTATTTTGTAAAATAATTTGTTTTAAAAATTGCATCTCCACACTCTTCCGTTGCATTTCGACATCATTCACACGGGATTACATTCAACCACAAAGGAATACACCCACATACAATATCATGTTCACATTCGCAATCCAGAAGAACGTAGGAACACGAATGCCCCGCTATCCTGGGTTCGGTGTTTACCCATTGTCTCCCGGATTCTGTGTTAAACCGTCTCGTTTAGTTCCAACCAATTGTTTCCTGGTGGTTTCGATTCTTGATTATCGGGTCTTCCCACGTGGCCTTCGGGCTCGTCTCTACCTCAGTGAGTTCTAATCAAGCACAGTTTGGCTTTTTCTACAAAAAATCACTTCCCTCCACAGAGTTCGTCCTAGCCTCCTCCACTTCCCTCCACAGAGTTCGTCCTAGCCCCCTCCAGAGGGTTTGTCCTTGAACTATCCACTTCCCTCCACAGGGTTCTTACTAGCCCCCTCCATTTCCCTCCACAGGGTTCGTCATAGCCCCCTCCACTTCCCTCCACAGGGTTCTTACTAGCCCCCTCCACTTCCCTCCACATAGTTCTTACTAGCCCCCTCCATTTCCCTCCACAGGGTTCGTCATAGCCCCTCCACTTCCCTCCACAGGGTTCTTACTAGCCCTCCCCACTTCCTCAAATAGGGTTTGGGGACGGCGTGGCCTAGTGGTTAAGTGGCACGGCTCACAAGCCGAAGGTGCTGGGTTCGACCCCCATCACAGCACCGGCCTTTACCCCGGGGAAGCAAACCCTTATAAAATGCAGGAGGAAGCAGACCCTTACATAAAATACATGCTGAAGTCGGGTGCACTGGGCCTACAGGCGCAAAATAAAAACCACAGTGCGACGCACACCGCCTTGAGGATTAGAGAAATAAGGCCAACGCAAAAAAATAAATAAATAATAGGGTTCATCCTAATCCCCTCTTCTTCTCTCCCAATCGTTCGTCCTAATCCCCTCTTCTTCTCTCCCAATCGTTCGTCCTAATCCCCTCTTCTTCCCTCCAAATCGTTCGTCCTAATCCCCTCTTCTTCCCTCCAAATCGTTCGTCCTAATCCCCTCTTCTTCCCTCCAAATCGTTCGTCCTAATCCCCTCTTCTTCTCTCCCAATCGTTCGTCCTAATCCCCTCTTCTTCCCTCCAAATCGTTCGTCCTAATCCCCTCTTCTTCCCTCCCAATCGTTCGTCCTAATCCCCTCTTCTTCCCTCCCAATCGTTCGTCCTAATCCCCTCTTCTTCCCTGCCAATCGTTCGTCCTAATCCCCTCTTCTTCCCTCCCAATCGTTCGTCCTAATCCCCTCTTCTTCCCTCCCAATCGTTCGTCCTAATCCCCTCTTCTTTCCTCCCAATCGTTCGTCCTAATCCCCTCCACTTCCCTCCCAATCGTTCGTCCTAATCCCCTCCACTTCCCTCCCGAGAGATCGTTCTTAAATTCACTTAACTTAACGTCTTTATACTGGTTTAGAAGACCCTGCAGAGTCTGTATACAACCAGTTACATTTACATGACCTTGTTCTAACAGCTATGCGCATTCAATCCATTCTTAAATGCATTAAATGTCCCTACCTCCATTACTTCCCGTGGCAATGTATTCCAAACATTCACTACTCTCTGGCTAAACAAATATTTTCTAATATCTAATCTGGACCTCTCTTTAGTTAATATCTTTAGCCTCTTGTTCTTGTATTTGGATGTATTATGAAAAAAACTTGTTATAGTCTAATTTATCCCTTCCTCTGATAATTTTATAAGCCTGAATTAAGTCACCACGAATTATTCTCTCTTCGAGACACTGTAGGCCGGTTTTTCTCAGTCTTTCCTCATAACTGTAATTCTGGAATCGCACTGTCCTCTTTGTCGCTCATTTTTGTATCCTTTCTAGCATGTTTATATCCCCTCTACGATAAGGACTCCACACCTGTACACAGTACTCAAATCTAGGTCTAACTAAAGCTTTATACAGTTTGACAATCACTTCCTTGCTCCTATGTTTAATATTTCTTTTTATCATACCTAACATTATAATTGCCTTTGTCCCTGCTACCTGGACGTACTCACTCACCTTACCTGTATGATCTATTATAACCCATTCGTCCCTTTTCTTTGCTATCTTTCTAATATTGTTCTCCCCCGTTCTGTAATTATGTTCCATATTTGATCTATGCGTGTGACTGACTACACATTTATCTACTTTAAACTCCATTTGCTCTAACCCCTTCCACTTTTCTCCCAAGGGTTCGTCCTGTGCAACTCGACTTTCTCTCCACCAAACTTGAGCCATAATGGTTGATGTCATGTACCTGTGTTAGAGATGATACCTGTCCATATGGTTGTCATGTACCTGTGTTAGAGATGACACCTGTCCATATGGTTGTCATGTACCTGTGTTAGAGATGACACCTGTCCATATGGTTGTCATGTACCTGTGTTAGAGATGACACGTGTCCATATGGTTGTCATGTACCTGTGTTAGAGACGATATCTGCCCTCATGCTCCATCGTTTATCATCATCATCATCATTAGGCTGCCTAGCTCCCCATGGAACATAGGGCACCATCAGGTGGTCCGGTCTGTTCACATGCTGTCCCATCTGTTCACATGCTGTCCCGTCTGTTCACATGCTGTCCTGTCTGTTCACATGCTGTCCCATCTCACAAGCCCCCGGTTTCACTGACTTTATTCGACGGTTCACGGCCAGTTGTTTCTTGATTCTCCCACTGTTGCATTTTCCTGTGTGTTTTACCCCAGGGCGTGTCTGATTATGCTGTTTGTCTACATTCTGAGGGTGTGTCCTGCCATTCCTACATTCTCTTCCCAAGTTCTTGCTGTTTTGGCGCCATGATCTTTCTCACATATCTGTATTAGCGATTACCTCTGGTTGTCTAACTGGATACATGGAACGACGACACATGTCAACGAAAGTCTGCAGTCTGGATGTGATACCTGTAGTCATATGGCATGTCTCAGAGCCATACAGCAAAAAAAACTTGATATTCGTGTTAAACAGCCAAATGATGTTCTCCACCGAGACGGCTGCCGAGTTTCAAATGTGTCCAAGTGAGTTGAAAGCAAATTTGACGATCCCAATCTTGGCGCTAATAAATTTTTTTGTTCGCAAAATGTTATTGGTATATGTGCCATATATATGTGACGGACACATGTGCCAGAAATATGTGCCGATATATGATGGATATATGTGCCGGATATATATGTGATATATATGTGACGGACACATGTGCCGGAAATATGTGCCGGATGTTTGTGCCGAATACATGTTCTGGAAATAAGTGCCGGATACATGTACCTGATATATAAGCCCGATACATGTGCCGGATACACGTACAGGATACGTGTGACAGTCAGAGTTTGCAGTCTCAGTTTCACGTGCCATGAATTAGAACTCATTATGATTGTCAACACACTTCCCCATTATACACACAGTCAAACTATACATCAGCAACCCACTTCCCCATTATAGTCAAACTATACATCAGCAACCAAAGCAGGAATCTAAACTTGACCAAATGAAACACTGGAGGAATCTAAACTTGACCAATGGAAACAGCAGGAATCTAAACTTGACCAAAGTAAACACTGCAGGAATCTAAACTTGATCAAAGGAAACACTGCAGGAATCTGCACTTGAACAAAGGAAACAATGCAAGGATCTAAACCTGACCAAGGTCAAAATTAGCATTGACCCCAAACACTCACAGATCGCTCACTGGCACGCGCAAATTATCTCGCCCTGTTCTCGTCGCGCGAAAGTATCTTCTCTCCAGAAAATCATTCCATTATAGACTGGCCCTTGAGAAACTGACCCAGAAAAACTGCACTTCTTGTGGGCCATGTATCGTCCGTCTGGTCCACTCGCAAGTTTTGCTTGGACTTATCCGACACATATTGGTCGGTCTGTGGGCAGGCTCTGTGTGAGTGTGTGCGTGTGTGTGGGTGTGTGTGTGTGTGTGTGCGTGTGTGTGTGTGTATGTCTGCGTGTGAGTGAGTGTGTATGTGAGTGTATGTGTGCGTATGTGTGCGTATGTGTGTGTGCATGTGTGTGCGTGTGTGTGTGTGTGCGTGTGTGTGTGAGTGTGTGTGTGAGTGTGTGTGTACGTATGTGTGTGTGCATGTGTGTGTGTGAGTGTGTGTGTGTGTGCGCACGTGAGTGTGTGTATGTGTGCATGTATGTGTGTGTATGTGTGCGCGCGTGTGTGTGCGTGCGCGCGCGTGCGTGTGTGCGTGTGTGTGTGCGTGAGTGTGCGTGTGTGTGTGTGTGTGTGTGCGCGAGTGTGGGTGTGTGCGTGTGTGTGTGTGCGTGTGTGTGTGTGTGCGTGTGTGTGTGAGTGTGGGCCTGTGTTCGTGTGTGTGTGAGTGTGTGTGTGTGAGTGTATGTGTGCGTGCGTGTGAGTGTGTGTGTGTGTGTGTGAGTGTGTGTGTGCGTGTGTGTGTGTGTATGTCTGCGTGTGAGTGAGTGTGTATGTGAGTGTATGTGTGCGTATGTGTGCGTATGTGTGTGTGCATGTGTGTGCGTGTGTGTGTGTGTGCGTGTGTGTGTGAGTGTGTGTGTGAGTGTGTGTGTACGTATGTGTGTGTGCATGTGTGTGTGTGAGTGTGTGTGTGTGTGCGCACGTGAGTGTGTGTATGTGTGCATGTATGTGTGTGTATGTGTGCGCGCGTGTGTGTGCGTGCGCGCGCGTGCGTGTGTGCGTGTGTGTGTGCGTGAGTGTGCGTGTGTGTGTGTGTGTGTGTGCGCGAGTGTGGGTGTGTGCGTGTGTGTGTGTGCGTGTGTGTGTGTGTGCGTGTGTGTGTGAGTGTGGGCCTGTGTTCGTGTGTGTGTGAGTGTGTGTGTGTGAGTGTATGTGTGCGTGCGTGTGAGTGTGTGTGTGTGTGTGTGAGTGTGTGTGTGCGTGTGTGTGTGTGTGTGTGTTTGCGGGAGGCGTTGCCGGACAAGTTTGTAGAGGATGTCAATGGGAAGGTACAACTGGGAGTTGACGTGTGTTACTTTGAGTGGAGCTGGCAGCTACAGTGATGTAGGTTGTTGTCGGCTGTAGCAGTGTTAAATCACGTGTGGGTTGTTGTTGGTTAGATAACGCGGTTAAACAGCGTGTGGGTTGTTGTTGGTTAGATAACGGGGTTAACAAACGTGTGGGTTGTTGTTGGTTAGATAACGGGGTTAAACCACGTGTGGGTTGTTGTTGGTTAGATAACGGGGTTAAACCACGTGTGGGTTGTTGTTGGTTAGATAGCAGCCACATGTCGATGACCTAAAAAGGCATGACATATTAGAGACAAGCGATATAATTAAAATGTGTAGAGCACTTTGGTGCAGGGTTCCTTCCAGAAGGTTACTTGATGGAATGGCTGCATAGTCAGGCAAGATCTCAAACTGTGGCCCATAATGATAACAATGATTGATGACGATGATTGATGACGATGATTGATGACGATGATTGATGACGATGACAATCACGGACTACATTGGTTGAAGTAGGTCCGCTTAAATCATTATTTATATTGTTAAAAGAATGAACATAAGAACCAGCAGAGGCAGACAAGCAGACGATGTAGCCAGACTTCCAGGACGGAAGGGTGTCGTCGGCTTCGAGTACTGGAGGTCGTGGGTTCAAATCACGGTGGACATCGAGATTTGGTTACGTGAACTTTCTGAAATAACCCCGGATCTCTGGGTAGTAGAGATCGGACACCCGTGTGCAGTGTCCCGGACGTTAAAAATTCCTCGGCAGTTGGAAATCGTAAAGAGTAGGCTTAACAGCCGCTGCCCGGGAAATATCATGTTAAACATCTATCCAATCTGTTACAGAGTCCTCGCCGGTCCTACGGAGTTGGTGCATTGTGCTGGGAGTCTCCAAACTTCTGGAGGAGCACGGAGCACATGGGTTAATCCGTGTGCAATGACGTTGATCCTTTGACTGTCCTAAACGAAACTAAATTAAACTAAACTAAACTAAATTAAACTAAACGAAACTAAATTAAACTAAACTAAACTAAACTAATCAGAGAAGATGTTAGATATGAGAGCTGGTTAATGATTTACAGTATAACAGCGCAGCTGTGATGGGGGGAAGGGGTGACGTACGGAAGAGAACAGGCAACAAGCCGACCAACTTAAAGAGAACTGAGATTCTGGTACTCACATGCACAACATACTGACCAGGACGTCGAGTCAGGGTCAGGCACAATATACTAAACAGGACATTCCGTCAGGGTCATGCACAACATACTGACCAGGACGTCCCGTCAGGGTCAGTCACAACATACTGAACAGAACGTCCCGCCTGTGTTAACTGATAACAATCATGGATGTTGATGTAGACCTGATATCAATCCTGGATGCACAAGTGCACTTGACAACATTGAAAGCAATATTAATAGATATAATCATGCCATGTCTCCACTGGAGGACAACAAAAACACGGCCAATCAAATGGCAGTGTGCAGACAATAACCCGACACGTGATCTTATCAACTAAGTGATGTCACCTTTGGACAGAAAGTCGTATCAGTTAGCATTGATTATTTCAGTTGGAGACGGGGTGACGGAGTTTGGGTCCACTGATAAGACATCTGAGTAGTAGTCTGTCAACAGAGCTAGCAATATTTGGGGGAGGGAGAGGGCTGTTCAAGTCTGTCAACAGAGCTAGCAATATTTGGGGGAGGGGAGTGAAGGGATGTTCAAAAGTGTCATTAGGGCTCATTACAATGGGAGAGGGGAGGGGGGAGATCTGGTTAAGAGTGTTAACAGGTCTCGCACCAATCCTAAATCTATAAATGTGAAATTCTATTTGAAAGAATTACTAATTTCCGCTGTTCCATATTTCCGTTATTCCATTTCTGCTGCCTAATATGTCGCCGGCAGTCTGACCCTGAAAGAGAGGCAATTATGCGGTAGCAGTTACAAATTGTGTCCTTTAAAACTTATTGGATATATATTTGATGGAAGAAATTGTGCGAACAAATGCGACACTAGTCCTGGAGTAATAGGCGCCATAGCGATATTCATATTCGCCAGCGCGACCTGGATCGGTTGAACATTGGATCATACAGCCTTACAGCCTTACACTTCGTCTAATGATGCCATCTTTAAGGTCATAGGCTCAAAGGTCATGGAGACTGACACAATATGAGCGACATATGAAATGGGCGACTTATAAAATGTGCGACATATGAAATGTGCGACATATGAAATGGGCGACACATGAAATGTGCGACATATGAAATGGGCGACATATGAAATGGGTGACATTTGAAATGGACGACATATGAAATGGGCGACATATGAAATGTGCGACATATACAATTGGCGACATATGAAATGTGCAACATATAAAATGGACGACATATGAAATGTACGACATATAAAATGGGCGACATATGAATAGTGCGACATATGAAATGGGCGACATATAAAATGGGCGACATATGAGTAAGAATGTCCGGTCCAGGTGTAGGGTGCGCTAGGTTTTTATTTCGCGCCTGTCGGCCCAGTGCATCCGACTTCGGCATTTCTTTTAGGTAAGCGTCTCCTTTCTTCTGAATTTTCAAAGGGTTTGCTTCCCCGGGGTTTAGGTCGGTGCTGTAATGGGGAAGCGAGATCAGCACCTTTGGGTTGTGTGCCGTGTCCCTTACCACTAGCACACGCCGTCCCCTCATCAGCGGAACTTGAAGCCCTAACGATGACTGGACGAGAGAGTCCCCAGCTAGGCCAGCTAACTGCTACAATCAGTACCATAGCAGGAACTGGCGTGCACGATCAAGTGTTGAACGCTTTATTTCTAATTGTCAAGTGTGATGCCTCCTGGACTGGGCCCTAGAGAGGAGGAGACGTGCTGTGAGGACCATGGGCCATCAACTGACACCCACATGGATAGTTTGGAAGTTATACAGATCAATTATTGCTGACATACACAAACATAAACAAACACATAAACAATACTCACTAACAGAACACACAAACACACACACATACACACACACACAGACATACACAGAAACACACACACACACACAAACACACACACACACACACACAGACATACACAGAAACACACACACACACACAAACAGAAAATGCAACCGTGTTAGAAAACCGGAAGTGGAATAGCAAGAAGAGAATAAGATCAAGAGTTATTAGAAGTGCCATACATGTTTACAGGAAGGGGCTTGCTGTGTTTACAGGTAGGGGCTTGCTGTGTTTACAGGAAGGGGCTTGCTGTGTTTACAGGAAGGGGCTTGCTGTGTTTACAGGAAGGGGCTTGCTGTGTTTACAGGAAGGGGCTTGCTGTGTTTACAGGAAGGGGCTTGCTGTGTTTACAGGAAGGGGCTTGCTGTGTTTACAGGAAGGGGCTTGCTGTGTTTACAGGTAGGGGCTTGCTGTGTTTACAGGAAGGGGCTTGCTGTGTTTACAGGAAGGGGCTTGCTGTGTTTACAGGAAGGGGCTTACTGTGTTTACAGGTAGGGGCTTGCTGTGTTTACAGGAAGGGGCTTGCTGTGTTTACAGGTAGGGGCTTGCTGTGTTTACAGGTAGGGGCTTGCTGTGTTTACAGGCAGGGGCTTGCTGTGTTTATAGGTAGTGGCTTGCTGTGTTTACAGGAAGGGGCTTGTTGTGTTTACAGGTAATAGCTTGCTGTGTTTACACGAAGGGGCTTGCTGTGTTTACAGGTAGGGGCTTGCTGTGTTTACAGGTAGGGGCTTGCTGTGTTTACAGGAAGGGGCTTGCTGTGTTTACAGGAAGGGGCTTGCTGTGTTTACAGGAAGGGGCTTGCTGTGTTTACAGGTAGGGGCTTGCTGTGTTTACAGGAAGGGGCTTGCTGTGTTTACAGGAAGGGGCTTGCTGTGTTTACAGGAAGGGGCTTGCTGTGTTTACAGGAAGGGGTTTGCTGTGTTTACAGGAAGGGGCTTGCTGTGTTTACAGGTAGGGGCTTGCTGTGTTTACAGGTAGGGGCTTGCTGTGTTTACAGGAAGGGGCTTGCTGTGTTTACAGGTAGGGTCTTGCTGTGTTTACAGGAAGGGGCTTGCTGTGTTTACAGGAAGGGGCTTGCTGTGTTTACAGGTAGGGGCTTGCTGTGTTTACAGGAAGGGGCTTGCTGTGTTTACAGGTAGGGGCTTGCTGTGTTTACAGGTAGGGGCTTGCTGTGTTTACAGGTAGAGGCTTGCTGTGTTTATAGGTAGGGGCTTGCTGTGTTTACAGGAAGGGGCTTGCTGTGTTTACAGGTAGGGGCTTGCTGTGTTTACACGAAGGGGCTTGCTGTGTTTACAGGTAGGGGCTTGCTGTGTTTACAGGAAGGGGCTTGCTGTGTTTACAGGTAGGGGCTTGCTGTGTTTACAGGAAGGGGCTTGCTGTGTTTACAGGTAGGGGCTTGCTGTGTTTACAGGTAGGGGCTTGCTGTGTTTACAGGTAGGGGCTTGCTGTGTTTACAGGTAGGGGCTTGCTGTGTTTACAGGTAGGGGCTTGCTGTGTTTATAGGTAGGGGCTTGCTGTGTTTACAGGAAGGGGCTTGCTGTGTTTACAGGTAGGGGCTTGCTGTGTTTACACGAAGGGGCTTGCTGTGTTTACAGGTAGGGGCTTGCTGTGTTTACAGGTAGGGGCTTGCTGTGTTTACAGGAAGGGGCTTGCTGTGTTTACAGGTAGGGGCTTGCTGTGTTTACAGGTAGGGGCTTGCTGTGTTTACAGGTAGGGGCTTGCTGTGTTTACAGGTAGGGGCTTGCTGTGTTTACAGGAAGGGGCTTGCTGTGTTTACAGGAAGGGGCTTGCTGTGTTTACAGGTAGGGGCTTGCTGTGTTTACAGGTAGGGGCTTGCTGTGTTTGACCTGAAGGCTGGATGTTCGACATGTCGATGGAAGGGGCTTGTTGTGTTTGATCTGAAGGCTGGATGTTAGAGATATCGATGGAAGGGGCTTATTGTGTTTGACCTGAAGGCTGGATGTTAGAGATATCGATGGAAGGGGCTTGTTGTGTTTGAGCTGAAGGCTGGATGTTAGAGATATCGATGGAAGGGGCGTGCTTTGCTAGTAAATACAACCGTAGTGTAGTAATGGGACTTGATTAAGACAATATTGCGAACAGATATGATAATAATTTGAACTGTCCAACGGACGTAATGTCTATACGAGAAATGCTCATACGGGAATAGCGTTTAGGAATGTCAGATAAACGTCAGGAACATGGAAACAATAAACCGTTCCTTTACACACACCAGGAACCTGCTATCAAGGATCCGTTCCCTTACACTTACCAGGAACCTGCTATCAGTCATCCTTTCCCTTACACACACCAGGAACCTGATATCAATGATCCGTTCCCTTACACACACCAGGAACCTGATATAAATGAACCGTTCCCTTACACACACCAGGAACCTGATATCAATGAACCGTTCCCTTACACTCACCAGGAACCTGATATCAATGATCCGTTCCTTTACACTCACCAGGAACCTCATATCAACCAAAGGATATGAAACCAGAGACGTTTTGATGCTCTTGTAACTTTGACACACAGAAAGCACAAGCAACTTGTATAGTTAAAAAGCGACTTAGTTTCGTACGCATCAGGTTTACAGTAAGAGGCAAGCAGTCTGTGCGCTCCACCACCCGACCGTAACCACCAGTCATCAAACTTATTATGTAAGTGTTTTAACATTTGTAGTAGACACATTATTCTATACTTTTCTCATCTAGTGACGTAAGCATTCTATACTTTACTCATCTAGTGACGTAAACATTCTATGCTATACTTATCAAGGGACGTAAACATTCTATGCTATACTTATAAAGTGACGTAAACATTCTATGCTATACTCATCTAGTGACGTAAACATTCTATGCTATACTTATCAAGGGACGTAAACATTCTATGCTATACTTATCAAGGGACGTAAACATTCTATGCTATACTTATCAAGGGACATAAACATTCTATGCTATACTTATCAAGTGACGTAAACATTCTATGCTATACTTATCAAGGGACGTAAACATTATATGCTATACTTATCAAGTGACGTAAACATGTTGTGCTATACTTATCAAGTGACGTCAGCATTAAATGCTAAACTTATCTAGTGACGTAAACATTATATGTTTTTCTTATCTTTTACGATCGTAAGCCAAGCACAAACACATACATACCAAACAGATGAAGCCCTATCTCCCCAATCCCCAACATCTCCACAGAACCAACAACACAAAATGCCCCTGTCACTCCGCCAACAATCAAACAAAGTTACAAATCTCATTTGTTCCCTTCGGTTTTTGTTACTCAGAGCCAATCCTTGGATGTAACTGTTCTCTCCCGTTTATCACGTCAGCAATCCTCATTTGACCATGTTCTTTGGCTTGCTTTAATACAAGTCTCGATACGGCTTTAGGCGTCTTAAACCTGCCTTAGCGTCCATCTCCTGTCTTAATCCGGATCTCAGAAATTGATTTAAATTACAGCCCAAAAACGCCACGAGAGAGATGTCCTCTATAATGCTTTCAGTTTCTGACGGGAGATGCTGACTCATTTTTATTCAGTTTTTTCTGCTGGTTTTCATTTACAGAATGAAATAACCGTGTTGCTGATAAATCTCCAAAAATCTGGTCACACCGTCAGCTTCATCATCATCGAGAGACATGTCGCCTGGCGTAGGTCTTCAATTAACTTCTGGTCTCTAGTGCATATAAGCAATTTTGCTTGAGAAATGTTTATAAAATACAGTTCACATTTCAAGCATTGTTATGTTTCTCAATGTCATACATCACATTTCTTCCATACCTTGCTCCATTCTTCACATTCTCTCTCACTCTCTCTCTCTCTCTTTCTCGCTTTCTCTCTCTCTCTTTCTATCTTCCTCGAATTATGTTTCAATGATGTCCTGCACTGCTTACTTCCCCAACCAACTCCGCCCCACCCCACAATATTGAGTAAATAATTGTCTCAGATGTCCATAATAAATGTTAATGTGGCAGTAACATGGAGCATTACAATACCACTTCATCATTAACACATCACAGCTACATCACCCCTACACAATCAACGCATCATAGCTACATCACGATACATCACCATTACATCATCGCTACATCACAACTACATCACAGCTACTTCACTTCTACTTCACAGCAATGCCACAACTATATCACGGCTACATCATAGATACATCACCGCTACATCTCAGCTACATGATCAAAAAATCACAGTTACATCAGCACTACATCACAGCTACATCGCCGCTACATCACAGCTACATCATAGCTACATCACCACTATATCGCAGCTACATCACCACTACATCACATCTACATCGCAGCTACATCACGGTTACATCACGGCTACATCACAGCTACAGCACCGCTACATCACAGCAACATCACGGCTACATCACAGCTACATCATAGCTACATCGCAGCTACATCACCACTACATCACGGCTACATCACAGCTACATCACCACTAAATCACAGCAACATCACGGCTACATCACCATTGTAACAGTCCAAGCTGGATCACGGGAGTTAAGGACAGGGGTGATGGGGCCGGCGACTCTGATAACAAAAGTGACCTGAATATGTGCCAAGATCACTCACGGTCTCGACACTAAGTCCACACATGAAAGAAGGTGTTTAGGGAAAGAATGTGTTTGGTCTGGGGAGGGGGGAGGGGGAGGAGGGGTTAGGATCTGACTTTTCTGGCTGTCCGATTTAGGTAGTAGGATTTTGTGACAGTCACAGGCTGCCACGGAGTGCTATGACATTTAGAGTGACAGGAATTCGGAGTTATTCGTGCAATAACAACTAGTTGGAGGTAGATCCAAATTAGAGTCATGGCTAAGTCAGACAACCCACAGAAGACCATTGGACAGCTATGAACTTGTTTGAGACTATAAAATACTCGGCAAAGATGAACTCGGGATACTGACCTTTACAGAGAGAGAGAGAGAGAGAGAGAGAGAAAGAGAGAGAGAGAGAGATATAGAGAGACTAGCTAGCAGGCTGATTAGTAGAACGATTGTTAGGCTGCTAGTAGCTTGCAGATAACTTGGAGTTTCTGAGAGAGAGATTGAGTTGCAGGGTGACTGAACCAGCATACACCTTCGAGTTTCGGCCCTTCGCTGTATAAGTGTGTGTGTTGGACACCCTGTGACTAGAAGAGATCTGCATATGTGTGGTGCGTGCAGGACACCGAGTGAATGAGGTGTGTTCTAAAATATGTGTATGGACAGATCGACTGAGTGTGTGACCATAAGTGAGTACGTGATTTCGACTAGAAGGACGTCATTGAAGTATTTGTAAATTCACAGATCGCATGATGGTAATTGATCTGATTGTAATTGTGAATGGGAAGTAATTGTGAATGGGAAGTAATTGTGAATGTACAGGTTGCCCGTCTGAAGGGATCTGTGTGTAAATGAATGCACAGAACGACAGAGGACATAATACGATCGTGAAGATGAGATTGTGAGAGTGTGTTGAGTGTGTTGAGTGTGTTAAGTGTGTTGAGTGAGCAGCTAAGGGGAGGGGAGCGGCGCGAATACTGGGTTTATTAGTTGGAGGAAATATAATAGTCAGCATGGGAGGAAACAAAGAGGAGTTAATTGCACGAAGGGCAGCAGCAGGTAGACTGTTCCATGCAATAAACAGAGGTTTGCTCAGCAGAAGAGAAATAAGAAGGAAAACAAAGATGGATGTATACCGCTCGACCTATGTGCCTGTCCTGACATATGGATCTGAGTCATGGGCAATGACTACAGCCCAAGAAAGGCAATTACAAACTTCAGAAATGAGGTACCTAAGAAAGGCTGTTCAGGTGACGAAAAGGGACAAGATCCGTAACCAGACAATACGTAGCAATCTTGAAGTTCAACCCCTGCAGACACGAGTGGAGCAGTCCCAACTTCAGTGGTTTGGCCATGTCTGTAGAATGGAAGAAGATCGGATACCAAAGCGGTCATGGGAGATCAAAAGTCAAGGACGCAGACCCCGAGGACGTCCCAAAGTACGTTGGGAAGACAACATACGAAAGTCCCTAAGTGATAGAGGGCTGGATTGGAAAGAGGCCAGGAAAAAGACGGCGGATAGAGCAGTGTGGCGTTCTCTTTGGCAAACCTCTACACCTCACGGTAGAAGAGGAGCGACTAAGTAAGTAAGGTAGAAGACTCTACACCTCACGGTAGAAGAGGAGCTACTAAGTAAGTAGGAAATAATCAAAAGCTAGTGTTTACAACCTCCGCTGTAGTTCTATATAAAGATTATTTTGGTCAGATGTCATTTGTTCTTTTTGTTAATAGTGTTATTTTGTTAATTTTGTATTTTATTGATTTTTGTAATTAAATATGCCACGGGTATGTTGGAGAGTGTTAACTGTGTTAAGTCGTCTCGTTGTGTGGGTATATGTTGTAACATTTTAGATAAGTAACTGCTCGGTGAAACCTGAACTCTGCAACACCGTCACATGAACACCACATCACCCCTACATGATCTCCACATCACCCCTACAACTGCATCACATGAACACCACATCACCCCTACAACACCGTCACATGAACACCACATGACCCCTACAACACCGCTACATGAACACCACATCACCCATACAACATCGCTACATGATCACCACATCACCCCTACAATATCACTAGATGATCACCACATCACCCCTACAACATCGCTACATGATCACCACATCACCCCTACAATATCGCTACATGATCACCACATCACCCCTACAATATCGCTACATGATCACCACATCAGTTGATGTAAGCTGTAACATGCGGCCCGTCAGTTGATGTAAGCTGTAAAATGCGGCCCTCCAGTTGATGTAACCTATAACATGCGGCCCGCCAGTTGATGTAAGCTGTAACATGCGGCCCTCCATTTGATGTAAGCTGAAACACGCCTACCACGCTGCTCGCGCATCTAGGATCATTATTCAAGTGTGTGTTTCTATGTTCCAGAGAGTCCGCCTCCCTTCCCTACACTCTGGATGGGTTTTCATGCCGTTGAAATTAAAATGCTACTGCAACAGTTCCAGCCGGAGCAAGAGAGTTTACGACAGGGGTGATGTGGTTGACGACTCAGAACAAAGGTACCTGCATGCGTGTCGAGGTCACTCACCGTCTCAACAAAGGAAAACGAAGTTGGGGGCGAAGGATTTGTACAGGTAGGAACTGGCGTTCCGATTTGGTTAATGGGGGGTGAGTGACAGACGCGACGGCAGCGGAGCTTGCTGCGTTAGATGAGTGACAGGGGTTCATAGTAATTCGTTCTAATAACGACTGAATAGAGCCATCCCCATGAGATCCATTGATCAGCTCTGATACTTCTGGAGAGTATATAACACAGAGTCAAAGTTTAGCTCAGGTAGGCTGATTGTGAGGGGAGGAGAGCGAGAGAGTGACTGTAGATAGGAGTTCATTTAGCTCACCGATTTGGTAGAGGGGCGATTGATAGACTGTTGTACGAATGTTAGTGATAAAACAGGATCGCTCAAATAGGTGTGTGAGTTTTGTATTAATAGATAACCTGAACGTATGTTGTAAGTAGGGCACATTGTGAACGAGATATGTCCAGCTCGCCCGACTGAGTGGATTTCAGTGAGGAGTAGTTTTTGATAAGGTGTGTTGAGGACGCAGTTAAAGAGATGTGTTTCTGATGTGTGTAGGCAATAGAACTGGGTTTTTTGATAGTTGGGAATTCCATCACTAGCTAATGCTTACAATTTCCGCTCTAGTTAATATTGATATTAACATATATATAATATAGGAATATTTAGTTAAGATGATATGTATTGAATTGTGTTTTTAATTTCACTACTCATTTTTCTGGTATGAATATTATATAATAAATATGCCATCTGCTGTGTGCTATATTATTGCAGTGTGTGGTCAGGAATGATGTGGATTGAATGTGCTAATGTTCTAAGTTAGAATAAACCTAGGGCAAACAGTGGGAACTGCTACACTACACTGAGAGCTTGGCGTAAGACTCATCCGGTCTAAATCTTGTAGGGCACAAGCCTCAAGGGGTTTCACACACCTCACCATTAACATATTCGAATGTACGCACACGCACAAACACACACACACACACACACACACATACACACACACACACTCATATGTACAGAAATAAATAAGTAAAGAAAGAAAGACAGTCAGACAAAATGAATGAAAGAAAGAAAGAATGACAGAATGAAATAAAGAAAGAAAGAAATAGACGAGATAAAATCGCTATGAGCATCATTATGACTAACACTTGTCGCCTGACATACATCAACCATATATAGAACACACAATCAGTGACAGCCGCACGAGACAACTGATGGACAGAGCAAATACAGCGACCAGATGAGTCTAATCTCCTGTCTACCAAATGAATTGTTTTCAAATTTACAAACAAAATGGCGATAGTTAAAAGCTTTGTCAGAAATATGGGTTGTGGTTAGCACTGGCAAATACTTGGCATTCGCTCTCTTACTTAGACTCTCACATATATTACCTGCCTCTCTTCTGTGCATTTTCATAAAAATTAACTGTTTATCTTACAAACACTCTCCTACCACTCTCCTACCACTCTACCACCACTCACCTACCACTCTCCTACCACTCTCCCACCACTCTCCCACCACTCTCCTACCACTCTCCTACCACTTTCCTACCACTCTCCTACCACTCTCCCACCACTCTCCCACCACTCTCCTACCACTCTCACATTAAGTAGTTTCTCCTCATACGTACATTCTCAGAGTCAGATACAGTGTACCTTGTCACAACAAAATAGTAATCGATATACCACCACTACCACTACCACCACTACCACCACTACCACTACCATCACTACCATCACTATCACCACCAGTACCACTACCACCACCACCACCACTACCACTACCACCACTACCACCACCAGTACTACCACCATTACCACTACCACCACTACCATCACCACTGCTACCACCACCACCACTACAACTACTACGACTACCACAACCAGTACTACCACCACCACCACTACCACTACCACCACTACCATCACCACCACCACCACTACCACTACTACCACTTCCACCACCACTACTACTACTACTGTATGTGCACGTGACGGACGGGCATCGTCAGCCTACCACGCGATATAACATATCTGGTAGACATGCCCTCCATCTGATGCTGCCGTATGCCCTAGACTCATTGACCCGGTGTCCATCCTGGACAGCCTTCCTGTGATGGCCATCCATAACCACACGCCATTTTTGACAACGCTTTTCAAGACTGAGCTATTTAGAGGCAGGCGTTCCTTTACATCTCACAGGCAGACTCTCAAACACTCTGTCCTAAACACTCTCCTTCACACTCTCCCACACACTCTTCCACACACTCTTCCACACACTCTCTCCCACACTCTCCTACACACTCGCCTACACACTCCCCCACACACTCGTCTACACACTCCCCCACACACTCTCCTACACACTCCCCCACACACTCTCCTACACACTCTCCTATACAGACTACACACACAGACCATCACACACACTCTCCCATACAGACTCTCTCATTTAGACTCTCATACAAATACTCTAACACAGACTCTCTCACACAGACTCTCTCACTTAGACTATATCACAGGCTATCATTTAGACCCTCACACACAGACTCTCACACACATACACAGACCCTCAACACTCTCTTAATGGGCACAGGGCTCTGTCAGATAGACTCTGTTAGATAGAAGGAAAACAGTTGTTCCTCACATCACCAAAACGGACTTTGTGTAATCAGGTCTCCACCACCACCACTCCATCATTGATGGCAGGATCCCCTATTGTTCTACAGTACGTTGACCTTCCTGACTTGTTGAACATTTGAAAAGGATTAAAAGACAAGAATAGACTGGCGGCTGTTTGAGGAACCACTCTAGACAATAGCATGAACAGAACTTTCTGCCAACAAACCTGTCAGACACGAACAGAGTGATGCAAACATCTGATGTCAGGTCGATAGACTGCGGCATCTATTCACGTAACAGAAGAAAACAAACAGCAAACACAATCCCCTGACCACACAAACACGTGAGAAAAACAACAACAACAGTTTGTGTATTAACGTCAACTAAGTGGGGAAATGCTGACAAACGAACTGGGGATGAAATACAAGTGTCATGTCAGTACATTCAAGTGTAATCTTTGAGGAAAAGAGGAAAACAGAAAGGAAAGTAGAAGGTAAAGGAACAGGCATGGGAGATATTCTAATAGTAGAGGTAGTTGGTGTCTGAGAGGGAGGTAGTTGGTGTCTGATAGGGAGGTAGTTGGTGTCTGATAGGGAGGTAGTTGGTGTCTGATAGGGAGGTAGTTGGTGTCTGAGAGGGAGGTAGTTGGTGTCTGAGAGGGAGGTAGTTGGTGTCTGATAGGGAGGTAGTTGGTGTCTGAGAGGGAGGTAGTTGGTGTCTGAGAGGGAGGTAGTTGGTGTCTGAGAGGGAGGTAGTTGGTGTCTGATAGGGAGGTAGTTGGTGTCTGATAGGGAGGTAGTTGGTGTCTGAGAGGGAGGTAGTTGGTGTCTGATAGGTAGGTAGTTGGTGTCTGATAGGGAGGTAGTTGGTGTCTGAGAGGGAGGTAGTTGGTGTCTGAGAGGGAGGTAGTTGGTGTCTGATAGGTAGTTAGTTGGTGTCTGAGAGGGAGGTAGTTGGTGTCTGAGAGGGAGGTAGTTGGTGTCTGAGAGGGAGGTAGTTGGTGTCTGATAGGTAGGTAGTTGGTGTCTGAGAGGGAGGTAGTTGGTGTCTGATAGGGAGGTAGTTGGTGTCTGAGAGGGAGGTAGTTGGTGTCTGATAGGTAGGTAGTTGGTGTCTGATAGGGAGGTAGTTGGTGTCTGAGAGGGAGGTAGTTGGTGTCTGAGAGGGAGGTAGTTGGTGTCTAATAGGGAGGTAGTTGGTGTCTGATAGGGAGGTAGTTGGTGTCTGATAGGGAGGTAGTTGGTGTCTGAGAGGGAGGTAGTTGGTGTCTGATAGGGAGGTAGTTGGTGTCTGATAGGGAGGTAGTTGGTGTCTGAGAGGGAGGTAGTTGGTGTCTGATAGGGAGGTAGTTGGTGTCTGAGAGGGAGGTAGTTGGTGTCTGATAGGGAGGTAGTTGGTGTCTGAGAGGGAGGTAGTTGGTGTCTGATAGGGAGGTAGTTGGTGTCTGAGAGGGAGGTAGTTGGTGTCTGATAGGGAGGTAGTTGGTGTCTGAGAGGGAGGTAGTTGGTGTCTGATAGGTAGGTAGTTGGTGTCTGATAGGGAGGTAGTTGGTGTCTGAGAGGGAGGTAGTTGGTGTCTGATAGGGAGGTAGTTGGTGTCTGATAGGGAGGTAGTTGGTGTCTGAGAGGGAGGTAGTTGGTGTCTGATAGGGAGGTAGTTGGTGTCTGAGAGGGAGGGAGGTGGTGTCTGATAGGGAGGTAGTTGGTGTCTGATAGGGAGGTAGTTGGTGTCTGAGAGGGAGGTAGTTGGTGTCTGAGAGGGAGGTAGTTGGTGTCTGATAGGGAGGTAGTTGGTGTCTGATAGGGAGGTAGTTGGTGTCTGATAGGGAGGTAGTTGGTGTCTGATAGGGAGGTAGTTGGTGTCTGATAGGGAGGTAGTTGGTGTCTGATAGGGAGGTAGGTGTCTGATAGGGAGGTAGTTGGTGTCTGATAGGGAGGTAGTTGGTGTCTGATAGGGAGGTAGTTGGTGTCTGATAGGGAGGTAGTTGGTGTCTGATAGGGAGGTAGTTGGTGTCTGATAGGGAGGTAGTTGGTGTCTGATAGGGAGGTAGTTGGTGTCTGATAGGGAGGTAGTTGGTGTCTGATAGGGAGGTAGTTGGTGTCTGATAGGGAGGTAGTTGGTGTCTGATAGGGAGGTAGTTGGTGTCTGATAGGGAGGTAGTTGGTGTCTGATAGGGAGGTAGTTGGTGTCTGATAGGGAGGTAGTTGGTGTCTGAGAGGGAGGTAGTTGGTGTCTGAGAGGGAGGGAGGTGGTGTCTGATAGGGAGGTAGTTGGTGTTTGATAGGGACGTAGTTGGTGTCTGATAGGGAGGTAGTTGGTGTCTAATAGGGAGGTAGTTGGTGTCTGAGAGGGAGGTAGTTGGTGTCTGAGAGGGAGGTAGTTTGTGTCTGATAGGGAGGTAGTTGGTGTCTGATAGGGAGGTAGTTGGTGTCTGATAGGGAGGTAGTTGGTGTCTGATAGGGAGGTAGTTGGTGTCTGATAGGGAGGTAGTTGGTGTCTGATAGGGAGGTAGTTGGTGTCTGATAGGGAGGTAGTTGGTGTCTGATAGGGAGGTAGTTGGTGTCTGATAGGGAGGTAGTTGGTGTCTGATAGGGAGGTAGTTGGTGTCTGATAGGGAGGTAGTTGGTGTCTGATAGGGAGGTAGTTGGTGTCTGATAGGGAGGTAGTTGGTGTCTGATAGGGAGTTAGTTGGTGTCTGATAGGGAGGTAGTTGGTGTCTGATAGGGAGGTAGTTGGTGTCTGATAGGGAGGTAGTTGGTGTCTGATAGGGAGGTAGTTGGTGTCTGATAGGGAGGTAGTTGGTGTCTGATAGGGAGGTAGTTGGTGTCTGATAGGGAGGTAGTTGGTGTCTGATAGGGAGGTAGTTGGTGTCTGATAGGGAGGTAGTTGGTGTCTGATAGGGAGGTAGTTGGTGTCTGATAGGGAGGTAGTTGGTGTCTGATAGGGAGGTAGTTGGTGTCTGATAGGGAGGTAGTTGGTGTCTGATAGGGAGGTAGTTGGTGTCTGATAGGGAGGTAGTTGGTGTCTGATAGGGAGGTAGTTGGTGTCTGATAGGGAGGTAGTTGGTGTCTGATAGGGAGGTAGTTGGTGTCTGATAGGGAGGTAGTTGGTGTCTGATAGGGAGGTAGTTGGTGTCTGATAGGGAGGTAGTTGGTGTCTGATAGGGAGGTAGTTGGTGTCTGATAGGGAGGTAGTTGGTGTCTGATAGGGAGGTAGTTGGTGTCTGATAGGGAGGTAGTTGGTGTCTGATAGGGAGGTACAGGTAGTTGGTGTCTGATAGGGAGGTAGTTGGTGTCTGATAGGGAGGTACAGTTAGTTGGTGTCTGATAGGGAGGTAGTTGGTGTCTGATAGGGAGGTAGTTGGTGTCTGATAGGGAGGTAGTTGGTGTCTGATAGGGAGGTAGTTGGTGTCTGATAGGGAGGTAGTTGGTGTCTGATAGGGAGGTAGTTGGTGTCTGATAGGGAGGTAGTTGGTGTCTGATAGGGAGGTACAGGTAGTTGGTGTCTGATAGGGAGGTAGTTGGTGTCTGATAGGGAGGTAGTAGTGTCTGATAGGGAGGTAGTTGGTGTCTGATAGGGAGGTAGTTGGTGTCTGATAGGGAGGTAGTTGGTGTCTGATAGGGAGGTAGTTGGTGTCTGATAGGGAGGTAGTTGGTGTCTGATAGGGAGGTAGTTGGTGTCTGATAGGGAGGTAGTTAGTGTCTGATAGGGAGGTAGTTGGTGTCTGATAGGGAGGTAGTTGGTGTCTGATAGGGAGGTAGTTGGTGTCTGATAGGGAGGTAGTTGGTGTCTGATAGGGAGGTAGTTGGTGTCTGATAGGGAGGTAGTTGGTGTCTGATAGGGAGGTAGTTGGTGTCTGATAGGGAGGTAGTTGGTGTCTGATAGGGAGGTAGTTGGTGTCTGATAGGGAGGTAGTTGGTGTCTGATAGGGAGGTAGTTGGTGTCTGATAGGGAGGTAGTTGGTTTCTGACAGGGAGGTAGTTGGTGTCTGATAGGGAGGTAGTTGGTGTCTGATAGGGAGGTAGTTGGTGTCTGATAGGGAGGTAGTTGGTGTCTGATAGGGAGGTAGTTGGTGTCTGATAGGGAGGTAGTTGGTGTCTGATAGGGAGGTAGTTGGTGTCTGATAGGGAGGTAGTTGGTGTCTGATAGGGAGGTAGTTGGTGTCTGATAGGGAGGTAGTTGGTGTCTGATAGGGAGGTAGTTGGTGTCTGATAGGGAGGTAGCTGGTGTCTGATAGGGAGGTAGTTGGTGTCTGATAGGGAGGTAGTTGGTGTCTGATAGGGAGGTAGTTGGTGTCTGATAGGGAGGTAGTTGGTGTCTGATAGGGAGGTAGTTGGTGTCTGATAGGGAGGTAGTTGGTGTCTGATAGGGAGGTAGTTGGTGTCTAATAGGGAGGTAGTTGGTGTCTGATAGGGAGGTAATTGGTGTCTGATAGGGAGGTACAGGTAGTTGGTGTCTGATAGGGAGGTAGTTGGTGTCTGATAGGGAGGTAGTTGGTGTCTGATAGGGAGATAGTTGGTGTCTGATAGGGAGGTAGTTGGTGTCTGATAGGGAGGTAGTTGGTGTCTGATAGGGAGGTACAGGTAGTTGGTGTCTGATAGGGAGGTAGTTGGTGTCTGATAGGGAGGTAGTTGGTGTCTGATAGGGAGGTAGTTGGTGTCTGATAGGGAGGTAGTTGGTGTCTGATAGGGAGGTAGTTGGTGTCTGATAGGGAGGTACAGGTAGTTGGTGTCTGATAGGGAGGTAGTTGGTGTCTGATATGGAGGTAGTTGGTGTCTGATAGGGAGGTAGTTGGTGTCTGATAGGGAGGTAGTTGGTGTCTGATAGGGAGGTAGTTGGTGTCTGATAGGGAGGTAGTTGGTGTCTGATAGGGAGGTAGTTGGTGTCTGACAGGGAGGTAGTTGGTGTCTGATAGGGAGGTAGTTGGTGTCTGATAGGGAGGTAGTTGGTGTCTGATAGGGAGGTAGTTGGTGTCTGATAGGGAGGTAGTTGGTGTCTGATAGGGAGGTAGTTGGTGTCTGATAGGGAGGTAGTTGGTGTCTGATAGGGAGGTAGTTGGTGTCTGATAGGGAGGTAGTTGGTGTCTGATAGGGAGGTAGTTGGTGTCTGATAGGGAGGTAGTTGGTGTCTGATAGGGAGGTAGTTGGTGTCTGATAGGGAGGTAGTTGGTGTCTGATAGGGAGGTAGTTGGTGTCTGATAGGGAGGTAGTTGGTGTCTGATAGGGAGGTAGTTGGTGTCTGATAGGGAGGTAGTTGGTGTCTGATAGGGAGGTAGTTGGTGTCTGATAGGGAGGTACAGGTAGCTGGTGTCTGAAAGGGAGGTACAGGTAGTTGGTGTCTGATAGGGAGGTAGTTGGTGTCTGATAGGGAGGTAGTTGGTGTCTGATAGGGAGGTAGTTGGTGTCTGATAGGGAGGTAGTTGGTGTCTGATAGGGAGGTAGTTGGTGTCTGATAGGGAGGTAGTTGGTGTCTGATAGGGAGGTAGTTGGTGTCTGATAGGGAGGTACAGGTAGTTGGTGTCTGATAGGGAGGTAGTTGGTGTCTGATAGGGAGGTAGTTGGTGTCTGATAGGGAGGTAGTTGGTGTCTGATAGGGAGGTAGTTGGTGTCTGATAGGGAGGTAGTTGGTGTCTGATAGGGAGGTAGTTGGTGTCTGATAGGGAGGTAGTTGGTGTCTGATAGGGAGGTAGTTGGTGTCTGATAGGGAGGTAGTTGGTGTCTGATATGGAGGTAGTTGGTGTCTGATATGGAGGTAGTTGGTGTCTGATAGGGAGGTAGTTGGTGTCTGATAGGGAGGTAGTTGGTGTCTGATAGGGAGGTAGTTGGTGTCTGATAGGGAGGTAGTTGGTGTCTGATAGGGAGGTAGTTGGTGTCTGATAGGGAGGTAGTTGGTGTCTGATAGGGAGGTAGTTGGTGTCTGATAGGGAGGTAGTTGGTGTCTGATAGGGAGGTAGTTGGTGTCTGATAGGGAGGTAGTTGGTGTCTGATAGGGAGGTAGTTGGTGTCTGATAGGGAGGTAGTTGATGTCTGATAGGGAGGTAGTTTGTATCTGATAGGGCGGTAGTTGGTGTCTGATAGGGAGGTAGTTGGTGTCTGATAGGGAGGTAGTTTGTGTCTGATAGGGAGGTAGTTGGTGTCTGATAGGGAGGTAGTTGGTGTCTGATAAGGAGGTAGTTGGTGTCATATAGGGAGGTAGTTGGTGTCTGATAGGGAGGTAGTTGGTGTCATATAGGGAGGTAGTTGGTGTCTGATAGGGAGGAAGTTGGTGTCTGATAGGGAGGTAGTTGGTGTCTGATAGGGAGGTAGTTGGTGTCTGATAGGGAGGTAGTTGGTGTCTGATAGGGAGGTAGTTGGTGTCTGATAGGGAGGTAGTTGGTGTCTGATAGGGAGGTAGTTGGTGTCTGATAGGGAGGTAGTTGGTGTCTGATAGGGAGGTAGTTGGAGTCTGATAGGGAGGTAGTTGGTGTCTGATAGGGAGGTAGTTGGTGTCTGATAGGGAGGTAGTTGGTGTCTGATAGGGAGGTAGTTGGTGTCTGATAGGGAGGTAGTTGGTGTCTGATAGGGAGGTAGTTAGTGTCTGATAGGGAGGTAGTTGGTGTCTGATAGGGAGGTACAGGTAGTTGGTGTCTGATAGGGAGGTTGTTGGTGTCTGATAGGGAGGTAGTTGGTGTCTGATAGGGAGGTAGTTGGTGTCTGATAGGGAGGTAGTTGGTGTCTGATAGGGAGGTAGTTGGTTTCTGATAGGGAGGTAGTTGGTGTCTGATAGGGAGGTACAGGTAGTTGGTGTCTGATAGGGAGGTAGTTGGTGTCTGATAGGGAGGTAGTTGGTGTCTGATAGGGAGGTAGTTGGTGTCTGATAGGGAGGTACAGGTAGTTGGTGTCTGATAGGGAGGTAGTTGGTGTCTGATAGGGAGGTACAGGTAGTTGGTGTCTGATAGGGAGGTAGTTGGTGTCTGATAGGGAGGTAGTTGGTGTCTGATAGGGAGGTAGTTGGTGTCTGATAGGGAGGTAGTATGTGTCTGATAGGGAGGTAGTTGGTGTCTGATAGGGAGGTAGTTGGTGTCTGATAGGGAGGTAGTTGGTGTCTGATAGGGAGGTAGTTGGTGTCTGATGGGGAGGTAGTTTGTGTCTGATAGGAAGGTAGTTGGTGTCTGATAGGAAGGTACAGGTAGTTGGTGTCTGATAGGGAGGTAGTTGGTGTCTGATAGGGAGGTACAGGTAGTTGGTGTCTGATAGGGAGGTAGTTGGTGTCTGATAGGGAGGTAGTTGGTGTCTGATAGGGAGGTAGTTGGTGTCTGATAGGGAGGTAGTTGGTGTCTGATAGGGAGGTAGTTGGTGTCTGATAGGGAGGTAGTTGGTGTCTGATAAGGAGGTAGTTGGTGTCTGATAGGGAGGTAGTTGGTGTCTGATAGGGAGGTAGTTGGTGTCTGATAGGGAGGTAGTTGGTGTCTGATAGGGAGGTAGTTGGTGTCTGATAGGGAGGTAGTTGGTGTCTGATAGGGAGGTAGTTGGTGTCTGATAGGGAGGTAGTTGGTGTCTGATAGGGAGGTAGTTGGTGTCTGATAGGGAGGTAGTTGGTGTCTGATAGGGAGGTAGTTGGTGTCTGATAGGGAGGTACAGGTTGTTGGTGTCTGATAGGGAGGTAGTTGGTGTCTGATAGGGAGGTAGTTGGTGTCTGATAGGGAGGTAGTTGGTGTCTGATAGGGAGGTAGTTGGTGTCTGATAGGGAGGTAGTTGGTGTCTGATAGGGAGGTAGTTGGTGTCTGATAGGGAGGTAGTTGGTGTCTGAAAGGGAGGTAGTTGGTGTCTGATAGGGAGGTAGTTGGAGTCTGATAGGGAGGTACAGGTAGTTGGTGTCTGATAGGGAGGTATTTGGTGTCTGATAGGGAGGTACAGGTAGTTGGTGTCTGATAGGGAGGTAGTTGGTGTCTGATAGGGAGGTAGTTGGTGTCTGATAGGGAGGTAGTTGGTGTCTGATAGGGATGTAGTTGGTGTCTGATAGGGAGGTAGTTGGTGTCTGATAGGGAGGTAGTTGGTGTCTGATAGGGAGGTAGTTGGTGTCTGATAGGGAGGTAGTTGGTGTCTGATAGGGAGGTAGTTGGTGTATGATAGGGAGGTAGTTGGTGTCTGATAGGGAGGTAGTTGGTGTCTGATAGGGAGGTAGTTGGTGTCTGATAGGGAGGTAGTTGGTGTCTGATAGTGAGGTAGTTGGTGTCTGATAGGGAGGTAGTTGGTGTCTGATAGGGAGGTAGTTGGTGTCTGATAGGGAGGTACAGGTACTTGGTGTCTGATAGGGAGGTACAGGTAGTTGGTGTCTGATAGAGAGGTAGTTGGTGTCTGATAGGGAGGTAGTTGGTGTCTGATAGGGAGGTAGTTGATGTCTGATAGGGAGGTAGTTGGTGTCTAATAGGGAGGTAGTTGGTGTCTCATAGGGAGGTAGTTGGTGTCTGATAGGGAGGTAGTTGGTGTCTGATAGGGAGGTACAGGTAGTTGGTGTCTGATAGGGAGGTACAGGTAGTTGGTGTCTGATAGAGAGGTAGTTGGTGTCTGATAGGGATGTAGTTGGTGTCTGATAGTGAGATAGTTGGTTTCTGATAGTGAGGTAGTTGGTGTCTGATAGGGAGGTAGTTGGTGTCTGATAGGGAGATAGTTGGTGTCTGATAGGGAGGTACAGGTAGTTGGTGTCTGATAGGGAGGTAGTTGGTGTCTGATAGGGAAGTAGTTGGTGTGTGATAGGGAGGTAGTTGGTGTCTGATAGGGAGGTAGTTGGTGTCTGATAGGGAGGTAGTTGGTGTCTGATAGGGAGGTAGTTGGTGTCTGATAGAGAGGTAGTTGGTGTCTGATAGGGAGGTAGTTGGTGTCTGATAGGGAGGTAGTTGGTGTCTGATAGGGAGGTAGTTGGTGTCTGATAGGGAGGTACAGGTAGATGGTGTCTGATAGGGAGGTAATTGGTGTCTGATAGGGAGGTAGTTGGTGTCTGATAGGGAGGTAGTTGGTGTCTGATAGGGAGGTAGTTGGTGTCTGATAGGGAGGTAGTTGGTGTCTGATAGGGAGGTAGTTGGTGTCTGATAGGGAGGTAGTTGGTGTCTGATAGGGAGGTAGTTGGTTTCTGATAGGGAGGTAGTTGGTGTCTGATAGGGAGGTAGTTGGTGTCTGATAGGGAGGTAGTTGGTGTCTGATAGGGAGGTAGTTGGTGTCTGATAGGGAGGTACAGGTAGTTGGTGTCTGATAGGGAGGTATTTGGTGTCTGATAGGGAGGTACAGGTAGTTGGTGTCTGATAGGGAGGTAGTTGGTATCTGATAGGGAGGTAGTTGGTGTCTGATAGGGAGTTAGTTGGTGTCTGATAGGGAGGTAGTTGGTGTCTGATAGGGAGGTAGTTGGTGTCTGATAGGGAGGTAGTTGGTGTCTGATAGGGAGGTAGTTGGTGTCTGATAGGGAGGTAGTTGGTGTCTGATAGGCAGGTAGTTGGTGTCTGATAGGGAGGTAGTTGGTGTATGATAGGGAGGTAGTTGGTGTCTGATAGGGAGGTAGTTGGTGTCTGATAGGGAGGTAGTTGGAGTCTGATAGGGAGGTAGTTGGTGTCTGATAGTGAGGTAGTTGGTGTCTGATAGGGAGGTAGTTGGTGTCTGATAGGGAGGTAGTTGGTGTCTGATAGGGAGGTAGTTGGTGTCTGATAGGGAGGTAGTTGGTATCTGATAGGTAGGTAGTTGGTGTCTGATAGGGAGGTAGTTGGTGTCTGATAGGGAGGTAGTTGGTGTCTGATAGGGAGGTACAGGTAGTTGGTGTCTGATAGGGAGGTACAGGTAGTTGGTGTCTGATAGAGAGGTAGTTGGTGTCTAATAGGGAGGTAGTTGGTGTCTGATAGTGAGATAGTTGGTGTCTGATAGTGAGGTAGTTGGTGTCTGATAGGGAGGTAGTTGGTGTCTGATAGGGAGATAGTTGGTGTCTGATAGGGAGGTACAGGTAGTTGGTGTCTGATAGGGAGGTAGTTGGTGTCTGATAGGGAAGTAGTTGGTGTGTGATAGGGAGGTAGTTGGTGTCTGATAGGGAGGTAGTTGGTGTCTGATAGGGAGGTAGTTGGTGTCTGATAGGGAGGTAGTTGGTGTCTGATAGAGAGGTAGTTGGTGTCTGATAGGGAGGTAGTAGGTGTCTGATAGGGAGGTAGTTGGTGTCTGATAGGGAGGTAGTTGGTGTCTGATAGGGAGGTACAGGTAGATGGTGTCTGATAGGGAGGTAATTGGTGTCTGATAGGGAGGTAGTTGGTGTCTGATAGGGAGGTAGTTGGTGTCTGATAGGGAGGTAGTTGGTGTCTGATAGGGAGGTAGTTGGTGTCTATAGGGAGGTAGTTGGTGTCTGATAAGGAGGTAGTTGGTGTCTGATAGGGAGGTAGTTGGTGTCTGATAGGGAGGTAGTTGGTGTCTGATAGGGAGGTAGTTGGTGTCTGATAGGGAGGTAGTTGGTGTCTGATAGGGAGGTAGTTGGTGTCTGATAGGGAGGTAGTTGGTGTCTGATAGGGAGGTAGTTGGTGTCTGATAGGGAGGTACAGGTAGTTGGTGTCTGATAGGGAGGTAGTTGGTGTCTGATAGGGAGGTAGTTGGTGTCTGATAGGGAGGTAGTTGGTGTCTGATAGAGAGGTAGTTGGTGTCTGATAGGGAGGTAGTTGGTGTCTGATAGGGAGGTAGTTGGTGTCTGATAGGGAGGTAGTTGGTGTCTGATAGGGAGGTAGTTGGTGTCTGATAGGGAGGTAGTTGGTGTCTGATAGGGAGGTAGTTGGTGTCTGATAGGGAGGTAGTTGGTGTCTGATAGGGAGGTAGTTGGTTTCTGATAGGGAGGTAGTTGGTGTCTGATAGGGAGGTACAGGTAGTTGGTGTCTGATAGGGAGGTAGTTGGTGTCTGATAGGGAGGTAGTTGGTGTCTGATAGGGAGGTAGTTGGTGTCTGATAGGGAGGTACAGGTAGTTGGTGTCTGATAGGGAGGTAGTTGGTGTCTGATAGGGAGGTACAGGTAGTTGGTGTCTGATAGGGAGGTAGTTGGTGTCTGATAGGGAGGTAGTTGGTGTCTGATAGGGAGGTAGTTGGTGTCTGATAGGGAGGTAGTATGTGTCTGATAGGGAGGTAGTTGGTGTCTGATAGGGAGGTAGTTGGTGTCTGATAGGGAGGTAGTTGGTGTCTGATAGGGAGGTAGTTGGTGTCTGATGGGGAGGTAGTTTGTGTCTGATAGGAAGGTAGTTGGTGTCTGATAGGAAGGTACAGGTAGTTGGTGTCTGATAGGGAGGTAGTTGGTGTCTGATAGGGAGGTACAGGTAGTTGGTGTCTGATAGGGAGGTAGTTGGTGTCTGATAGGGAGGTAGTTGGTGTCTGATAGGGAGGTAGTTGGTGTCTGATAGGGAGGTAGTTGGTGTCTGATAGGGAGGTAGTTGGTGTCTGATAGGGAGGTAGTTGGTGTCTGATAAGGAGGTAGTTGGTGTCTGATAGGGAGGTAGTTGGTGTCTGATAGGGAGGTAGTTGGTGTCTGATAGGGAGGTAGTTGGTGTCTGATAGGGAGGTAGTTGGTGTCTGATAGGGAGGTAGTTGGTGTCTGATAGGGAGGTAGTTGGTGTCTGATAGGGAGGTAGTTGGTGTCTGATAGGGAGGTAGTTGGTGTCTGATAGGGAGGTAGTTGGTGTCTGATAGGGAGGTAGTTGGTGTCTGATAGGGAGGTACAGGTTGTTGGTGTCTGATAGGGAGGTAGTTGGTGTCTGATAGGGAGGTAGTTGGTGTCTGATAGGGAGGTAGTTGGTGTCTGATAGGGAGGTAGTTGGTGTCTGATAGGGAGGTAGTTGGTGTCTGATAGGGAGGTAGTTGGTGTCTGATAGGGAGGTAGTTGGTGTCTGAAAGGGAGGTAGTTGGTGTCTGATAGGGAGGTAGTTGGAGTCTGATAGGGAGGTACAGGTAGTTGGTGTCTGATAGGGAGGTATTTGGTGTCTGATAGGGAGGTACAGGTAGTTGGTGTCTGATAGGGAGGTAGTTGGTGTCTGATAGGGAGGTAGTTGGTGTCTGATAGGGAGGTAGTTGGTGTCTGATAGGGATGTAGTTGGTGTCTGATAGGGAGGTAGTTGGTGTCTGATAGGGAGGTAGTTGGTGTCTGATAGGGAGGTAGTTGGTGTCTGATAGGGAGGTAGTTGGTGTCTGATAGGGAGGTAGTTGGTGTATGATAGGGAGGTAGTTGGTGTCTGATAGGGAGGTAGTTGGTGTCTGATAGGGAGGTAGTTGGTGTCTGATAGGGAGGTAGTTGGTGTCTGATAGTGAGGTAGTTGGTGTCTGATAGGGAGGTAGTTGGTGTCTGATAGGGAGGTAGTTGGTGTCTGATAGGGAGGTACAGGTACTTGGTGTCTGATAGGGAGGTACAGGTAGTTGGTGTCTGATAGAGAGGTAGTTGGTGTCTGATAGGGAGGTAGTTGGTGTCTGATAGGGAGGTAGTTGATGTCTGATAGGGAGGTAGTTGGTGTCTAATAGGGAGGTAGTTGGTGTCTCATAGGGAGGTAGTTGGTGTCTGATAGGGAGGTAGTTGGTGTCTGATAGGGAGGTACAGGTAGTTGGTGTCTGATAGGGAGGTACAGGTAGTTGGTGTCTGATAGAGAGGTAGTTGGTGTCTGATAGGGATGTAGTTGGTGTCTGATAGTGAGATAGTTGGTTTCTGATAGTGAGGTAGTTGGTGTCTGATAGGGAGGTAGTTGGTGTCTGATAGGGAGATAGTTGGTGTCTGATAGGGAGGTACAGGTAGTTGGTGTCTGATAGGGAGGTAGTTGGTGTCTGATAGGGAAGTAGTTGGTGTGTGATAGGGAGGTAGTTGGTGTCTGATAGGGAGGTAGTTGGTGTCTGATAGGGAGGTAGTTGGTGTCTGATAGGGAGGTAGTTGGTGTCTGATAGAGAGGTAGTTGGTGTCTGATAGGGAGGTAGTTGGTGTCTGATAGGGAGGTAGTTGGTGTCTGATAGGGAGGTAGTTGGTGTCTGATAGGGAGGTACAGGTAGATGGTGTCTGATAGGGAGGTAATTGGTGTCTGATAGGGAGGTAGTTGGTGTCTGATAGGGAGGTAGTTGGTGTCTGATAGGGAGGTAGTTGGTGTCTGATAGGGAGGTAGTTGGTGTCTGATAGGGAGGTAGTTGGTGTCTGATAGGGAGGTAGTTGGTGTCTGATAGGGAGGTAGTTGGTTTCTGATAGGGAGGTAGTTGGTGTCTGATAGGGAGGTAGTTGGTGTCTGATAGGGAGGTAGTTGGTGTCTGATAGGGAGGTAGTTGGTGTCTGATAGGGAGGTACAGGTAGTTGGTGTCTGATAGGGAGGTATTTGGTGTCTGATAGGGAGGTACAGGTAGTTGGTGTCTGATAGGGAGGTAGTTGGTATCTGATAGGGAGGTAGTTGGTGTCTGATAGGGAGTTAGTTGGTGTCTGATAGGGAGGTAGTTGGTGTCTGATAGGGAGGTAGTTGGTGTCTGATAGGGAGGTAGTTGGTGTCTGATAGGGAGGTAGTTGGTGTCTGATAGGGAGGTAGTTGGTGTCTGATAGGCAGGTAGTTGGTGTCTGATAGGGAGGTAGTTGGTGTATGATAGGGAGGTAGTTGGTGTCTGATAGGGAGGTAGTTGGTGTCTGATAGGGAGGTAGTTGGAGTCTGATAGGGAGGTAGTTGGTGTCTGATAGTGAGGTAGTTGGTGTCTGATAGGGAGGTAGTTGGTGTCTGATAGGGAGGTAGTTGGTGTCTGATAGGGAGGTAGTTGGTGTCTGATAGGGAGGTAGTTGGTATCTGATAGGTAGGTAGTTGGTGTCTGATAGGGAGGTAGTTGGTGTCTGATAGGGAGGTAGTTGGTGTCTGATAGGGAGGTACAGGTAGTTGGTGTCTGATAGGGAGGTACAGGTAGTTGGTGTCTGATAGAGAGGTAGTTGGTGTCTAATAGGGAGGTAGTTGGTGTCTGATAGTGAGATAGTTGGTGTCTGATAGTGAGGTAGTTGGTGTCTGATAGGGAGGTAGTTGGTGTCTGATAGGGAGATAGTTGGTGTCTGATAGGGAGGTACAGGTAGTTGGTGTCTGATAGGGAGGTAGTTGGTGTCTGATAGGGAAGTAGTTGGTGTGTGATAGGGAGGTAGTTGGTGTCTGATAGGGAGGTAGTTGGTGTCTGATAGGGAGGTAGTTGGTGTCTGATAGGGAGGTAGTTGGTGTCTGATAGAGAGGTAGTTGGTGTCTGATAGGGAGGTAGTAGGTGTCTGATAGGGAGGTAGTTGGTGTCTGATAGGGAGGTAGTTGGTGTCTGATAGGGAGGTACAGGTAGATGGTGTCTGATAGGGAGGTAATTGGTGTCTGATAGGGAGGTAGTTGGTGTCTGATAGGGAGGTAGTTGGTGTCTGATAGGGAGGTAGTTGGTGTCTGATAGGGAGGTAGTTGGTGTCTATAGGGAGGTAGTTGGTGTCTGATAAGGAGGTAGTTGGTGTCTGATAGGGAGGTAGTTGGTGTCTGATAGGGAGGTAGTTGGTGTCTGATAGGGAGGTAGTTGGTGTCTGATAGGGAGGTAGTTGGTGTCTGATAGGGAGGTAGTTGGTGTCTGATAGGGAGGTAGTTGGTGTCTGATAGGGAGGTAGTTGGTGTCTGATAGGGAGGTACAGGTAGTTGGTGTCTGATAGGGAGGTAGTTGGTGTCTGATAGGGAGGTAGTTGGTGTCTGATAGGGAGGTAGTTGGTGTCTGATAGAGAGGTAGTTGGTGTCTGATAGGGAGGTAGTTGGTGTCTGATAGGGAGGTAGTTGGTGTCTGATAGGGAGGTAGTTGGTGTCTGATAGGGAGGTAGTTGGTGTCTGATAGGGAGGTAGTTGGTGTCTGATAGGGAGGTAGTTGGTGTCTGATAGGGAGGTAGTTGGTGTCTGATAGGGAGGTAGTTGGTGTCTGATAGGGAGGTAGTTGGTGTCTGATAGGGAGGTAGTTGGTGTCTGATAGGGAGGTAGTTGGTGTCTGATAGGGAGGTAGTTGGTGTCTGATAGGGAGGTAGTTGGTGTCTGATAGGGAGGTAGTTGGTGTCTGATAGGGAGTTAGTTGGTGTCTGATAGGGAGGTAGTTGGTGTTTGATAGTGAGGTAGTTGGTGTCTGATAGGGAGGTAGTTGGTGTCTGATAGGGCGGTAGTTGGTGTCTGATAGGGAGGTAGTTGGTGTCTTATAGGGAGGTAGTTGGTGTCTGATAGGGAGGTAGTTGGTGTCTGATAGAGAGGTAGTTGGTGTCTGATAGGCAGGTAGTTGGTGTCTGATAGTGAGGTAGTTGGTGTCTGATAGGGAGGTAGTTGGTGTCTAATAGGGAGGTAGTTGGTGTCTGATAGGGAGGTACAGGTAGTTGGTGTCTGATAGGGAGGTAGTTGGTGTCTGATAGGGAGGTAGTTGGTGTCTGATAGGGAGGTAGTTGGTGTCTGATAGAGAGGTAGTTGGTGTCTGATAGGGAGGTAGTTGGTGTCTGATAGGGAGGTAGTTGGTGTCTGATAGGGAGGTAGTTGGTGTCTGATAGGGAGGTAGTTGGTGTCTGATAGGGAGGTAGTTGGTGTCTGATAGGGAGGTAGTTGGTGTCTGATAGGGAGGTAGTTGGTGTCTGATAGGGAGGTAGTTGGTGTCTGATAGGGAGGTAGTTGGTGTCTGATAGGGAGGTAGTTGGTGTCTGATAGGGAGGTAGTTGGTGTCTGATAGGGAGGTAGTTGGTGTCTGATAGGGAGGTAGTTGGTGTCTGATAGGGAGGTAGTTGGTGTCTGATAGTGAGGTAGTTGGTGTCTGATAGTGACGTAGTTGGTGTCTGATAGGGAGGTAGTTGGTGTCTGATAGGGAGGTAGTTGGTGTCTGATAGGGAGGTACAGGTAGTTGGTGTCTGATAGGGAGGTAGTTGGTGTCTGATAGGGAGGTAGTTGGTGTCTGATAGTGAGGTAGTTGGTGTCTGATAGTGAGGTACTTGGTGTCTGATAGGGAGGTAGTTGGTGTCTGATAGGGAGGTAGTTGGTGTCTGATAGGGAGGTAGTTGGTGTCTGATAGGGAGGTAGTTGGTGTCTGATAGGGAGGTAGTTGGTGTCTGATAGGGAGGTAGTTGGTGTCTGATAGGGAGGTAGTTGGTTTCTGATAGTGAGGTAGTTGGTGTCTGATAGTGAGGTAGTTGGTGTCTGATAGGGAGGTAGTTGGTGTCTGATAGGGAGTTAGTTGGTGTCTGATAGGGAGGTACAGGTAGTTGGTGTCTGATAGGGAGGTAGTTGGTGTCTGATAGGGAGGTAGTTGGTGTCTGATAGGGAGGTAGTTGGTGTCTGATAGGGAGGTAGTTGGTGTCTGATAGGGAGGTAGTTGGTGTCTGATAGGGACGTAGTTGGTGTCTGATAGGGAGGCAATTGGTGTCTGATAGTGAGGTAGTTTGTATCTGATAGTGAGGTAGTTGGTGTCTGATAGGGAGGTAGTTGGTGTCTGATAGGGAGGTAGTTGGTATCTGTTAGGGAGGTAGTTGGTGTCTGATAGGGAGGTGGTTGGTGTCTGATAGGGAGGTAGTTGGTGTCTGATAGGGAGGTAGTTGGTGTCTGATAGGGAGGTAGTTGGTGTCTGATAGGGAGGTAGTTGGTGTCTGATAGGGAGGTAGTTGGTGTCTGATAGGGAGGTAGTTGGTGTCTGATAGGGAGGTAGTTGGTGTCTGATAGGGAGGTAGTTGGTGTCTGATAGGGAGGTAGTTGGTGTCTGATAGGGAGGTACAGATAGTTGGTGTCTGATAGGGAGGTAGTTGGTGTCTGATAGTGAGGTAGTTTGTGTCTGATAGTGAGGTAGTTGGTGTCTGATAGGGAGGTAGTTGGTGTCTGATAGGGAGGTAAAGGTAGTTGGTGTCTGATAGGGAGGTAGTTGGTGTCTGATAGGGAGGTAGTTGGTGCCTGATAGGGAGGTAGTTGGTGTCTGATAGGGAGGTACAGGTAGTTGGTGTCTGATAGGGAGGTACAGGTAGTTGGTGTCTGATAGGGAGGTACAGGTAGTTGGTGTCTGATAGGGAGGTAGTTGGTGTCTGATAGGGAGGTACAGGTAGTTGGTGTCTGATAGGGAGGTACAGGTAGTTGGTGTCTGATAGAGAGGTAGTTGGTGTCTGATAGGGAGGTAGTTGGGATCTGATAGGTAGGTAGTTGGTGTCTGATAGTGAGGTACATGTAGTTGGTGTCTGATAGAGAGGTAGTTGGTGTCTGATAGGGAGGTAGTTGGTGTCTGTTCGGGAGGTAGTCTGTGTCTGATAGGGAGGTAGTTGGTGTCTGATAGGGAGGTACAGGCAGTTGGTTTCTGATAGGGAGGTACAGGTAGTTGGTGTCTGATAGAGAGGTAGTTGGTGTCTGATAGAGACGTAGTTGGTGTCTGATAGGGAGGTACAGGTAGTTGGTGTCTGATAGAGAGGTAGTTGGTGTCTGATAGAGACGTAGTTGGTGTCTGATAGAGAGGTAGCTGGTGTCTGATAGGGAGGTAGTTGATGTCTGATAAGGAGGTAGAGGTAGTTGGTGTTTGATAGAGAGGTACAGCTAGTTTGTGTCTGATAGGGAGGTACAGGTAGTTGGTGTCTGATAGAGAGGTACAGGTAGTTGGTGTCTGATAGGGAGGTACAGCTAGTTGGTGTCTGATAGGGAGGTACAGGTAATTGGTGTCTGATAGGGAGGTACAGATAGTTGGAGTCTGATCCTGTCTGTACATGATCCTAGCTGTTGTACATGGTCTCCTCTGTTGTACACGGTCTCCACTTTTGTACATTTCCCTTCCTCAACGCCATACCCTTTACCTAACAGTAAGATATTCCCCGTTCACGGGTGGGTAATCTAGAGCGCGTTGATACTCGATTGTGCTTCCTTCTGTCCTCAAACCTTTGACATATTGTCAAATTCCAAAATTGTGCTGGAATATATCTCACAATTTGACCAAACGTAAAACGAACGATTTCACAGACCTTGCGAAGACTGTCGCTAGGCAAACACTGGGGGTAGACTATTTCTAGAAAATTCCAACAGAGCACACACACCCACGTTCAATTATATTACAAAAGCAGATTCAATTGAAAGGCCAAAAATAGACAACAGATGTTACCTGAGAGTTGTCCAATTCATGCACGAAATCAAGTGGGCTTGAACCTGATATATCACATGACAGCTTCACCGTTCAGTCCACGCTAGTTCTGGACAGAAATGTCGTCTGGTTTGTCTCCGTAGGATGGCATCCACAGAGATGTTTAACAAAGCTGAAACAGAAATGTCGTCTGGTTTGTCTCCGTAGGATGGCATCTACAGAGATCTTTAACAAAGCTGAAACAGAAATGCCGTCTGGTTTGTGTCCATAGGTTGGCATCCACAGAGATGTCTAACAAAGCTGAAACAGAAATTTCGTCTGGTTTGTGTCCATAGGATGGCATCCAAAGAAATGTCGTCTGGTTTGTGTCCATAGGATGGCATCCACAGAAATATCGTCTGATTTGTGTCCATAGGATGGTATCCACAGAGATTTCTGACAAAGCTGAAACAGAAATGTCAAGCAGGAACGTGTCACTCAGCTGAAAATGTATCATCGGCCCAGTTGTGTTCGCTTTACAGTAGCAAGGTACTGGTGTGTGTTGTAACAAAGGTTTTCTTTGGTGAAGTGTGTGTTGTAACAAAGGCTTTCTTTGGTGAAGTGTGTGTACACGCCAGTGAGCGCTTGTATATGTCTGTCAGCGCTTGCTCCAAGAAGAATGTTTCAAAAACTAACTGTAAACGAAATCCTGAAAATGTCAAACTTCCAACTGACACTATTTCCGTCAGGGTTGGTTTCTGTCTGGGTTGGTTTCTTTCTGGGTTGATTTCTTTCTGGGTTGGTTTCTGTCTGGGTTGGTTTCTTTCTGGGTTGGTTTCTGTCTGGGTTGGTTTCTTTCAGGGTTGGTTTCTGTCTGGGTTGGTTTCTTTCTGGGTTGGTTTCTGTCTGGGTTGGTTTCTGTCTAAACTGTGGAGACTTTCATGTCTGGGTTGGTTTCTGTCTGAACTATGGAGACTTTCATGTCTGGGTTGGTTTCTTTCTGGGTTGGTTTCTGTCTAAACTGCGGAGACTTTCATGTCTGGGTTGGTTTCTGAGCTGGGCAGACTTTCATGTCTGGGTTGGTTTCTGTTTGAGCTGTGGAGACTTTCATGTCTGGGTTGGTTTCTGTCTGGGTTGGTTCTTGTCTGGTTTGGTTTCTGTCTGGGTTTGTTTCTGTGTCTGGTTTGGTTTCTGTCTGGGTTGGTTTCTGAATGGGTTGGTTTCTGTGTCTGGTTTGGTTTCTGTTTGGGTTGGTTTCTGAATGGGTTGGTTTTTGTCTGAACTGTAAAGACGTTCATGTCTGGGTCAGTAGCCATGTGCCATTGCCCGAGTCAGCTGACGACTAGAGTTGTCTTTCGTGGATTCGTGGAAACGATAACTCGTTCACCATCCAGTTTAGATACGCTGTAGTCTACTCAACTGTAAATATATACTTAGTTTATTTATAGCATAGGCAAGACCTAGTACGACAGCACCTAGAACCACATGATCTAGTACAACAGGACCTCATAAAAAAATCTCACAAGACCTCACAACAGGAGCTAGTACAACAGAAACTCACAAAAAGACTTCACAACAAGACCTCAAAACAGCACCCAGTACAACAGCACCCAGTACAACAGCACCCAGTACAACAGGACCTAGTACAACGGGACTTAACAACATGACCTCACAACAGGACCTAGTACAACAGGACCTCACAACAAGACCTCAAAACAAGACTTCACAACATAATCTAGTACAACATGACCTAGTACAACAAAAACTTCCCAACAAAACATCACAACAAGACCTCACAACATAATCTAGTACAATATGACCTCACAATAGAATGTCACAACAGGACCTAGTACAACAGGACCTAGTACAACAGGACCTAGTAAAACATGACCTAGTACAACAAAACTTCCCAACAAAACATCACAACAAGACTTCACAGCAGAACCTAGTAAACATGACCTAGTACAACATGACCTCACAATAGGATGTCACGACAGGACCTTACAACAAGATCTCACAACAGGACCTTACAACAAGATGTCACAACAGGACCTAGTACAGCCGGACCTAGTCGGATAAACATAACCGCGGTTGCCAAGCTGTACACCCATGCTTCAGCCTCTACATGGATTCAATCTATTGTCTGTCTTGAGCTCTTCTCTCTATCGTTGATTTATTATATCTATAGTCCTATTACACGACAATCCCACAACAGGCCTGTCTTGTAATGATGTCGGCTGGATGTTGCAATGTGTGACCTGGCTAACGCCCGCAGCCTTCTCTCAACCTCTGCATCTTCGCTGATTGCCTCGTTCTGTCAAGCAATTGCTCATTAGTGAACATATCAAACCAATTCAATCCTTCTATACAGCGCAATCATCCATCTGTGAAATACCGTATCTTTTTGTTTTCCTTGTTTCAAAAATCATTTAATAGGACTGACTTTACATTGGAGTTGAAAATGTGTGTTTGTCTGCTGGACATAATGTCTTTTCAATAATGGCAATTACAGCTTCCAGCAAAGTACGCGTTCCAGACGCCATCATGCAGGATGAGTCCATGTCTATCTTTATAGCCGTCTGCATTGGCTGTCTAATGCACCTTGAGGGATGATTTGATGAATAAACGAAGACATTTCTCATTCAGGACGTCCGGTACAGTTGTTCTGTCTGATCTCTTTCTAAGACATCTTTGGTTTGATTGAATCTGCCAAGAGCACATAACTGCTAGTCGTTTCTGCACGAGAAAAGATAAGTCTCGCGTGCAGGTCGGCAGTTTTAGCGGGAAAAATCGTGTTCGAGGAATCAGAAAAAAAATGTTTATGTACTAACCAATAAGAATAACGAGACATTCCCTTGAGTGAAACCTACAGAGCGCGAGACAACGGGGCTTTTAAACAAGGTGGTGCGTCGCCATACTTTACTATATTCCGCTAGATTAACATTTGGGGTGGCAGAGCGGATAGAATGTTTGCTACGTGGTAAAGAGTTAAGATTCGAGTCAAACTCTTCACACTCATAAGCCCACCCTTTACACACTCACAAGCCAACCTTTCACACTCACAAGCCAACCTTTCACACTCAGAAGCCAACCTTTCACACTCACAAGCCCAACCTTTCACACTCACCAGCCACACTCACAAGCCAACCTTTCACACTCACAAGCCGACCTTTCACACTCACAAGCCACACTCACAAGCCAACCTTTCACACTCACAAGCCCACCCTTTACACACTCAAAAGACCGCCTTTACACACCCACAAGCCACACTCACAAGCCCACCCTTTACACACTCACAATCCACACTCAAAAGCCCAACCTTTACACACTCACAAGCAACACTCACAAGCCACACTCACAAGCCAACCTTTACACACTCACAAGCCCAACCTTTACCCACTCACAAGACCGCCTTTACACACTCACAAGCCACACTCACAAGCCCACCCTTTACACACTCACAAGCCCAACCTTTACACACTCACAAGCCAACCTTTACACACTCACAAGCCAACCTTTACAAACTCACAAGCCAACCTTTACACACTCACAAGCCAACCTTTACACACTCACAAGCCAACCTTTACACACTCACAAGCCACACTCACACGCCAACCTTTACACACTCACAAGCCAACCTTTACACACTCACAAGCCCAACCTTTACACACTCACAAGCCCAACCTTTACACACTCACAAGCCACACTCACAAGCCAACCTTTCACACTCACAAGCCAACCTTTCACACTCAGAAGCCATACTTTCACACTCACAAGCCCAACCTTTCACACTCACAAGACACACTCACAAGCCAACCTTTCACACTCACAAGCCAACCTTTCACACTCACAAGCCACACTCACAAGCCAACCTTTCACACTCACAAGCCCACCCTTTACACACTCACAAGGCCGCCTTTACACACCCACAAGCCACACTCACAAGCCCAACCTTTACACACTCACAAGCCACACTCACAAGCCAACCTTTCACACTCACAAGCCAACCTTTCACACTCAGAAGCCATACTTTCACACTCACAAGCCCAACCTTTCACACTCACAAGACACACTCACAAGCCAACCTTTCACACTCACAAGCCAACCTTTCACACTCACAAGCCACACTCACAAGCCAACCTTTCACACTCACAAGCCCAACCTTTACACACTCACAAGCCAACCTTTACACACTCACAAGCCAACCTTTACAAACTCACAAGCCAACCTTTACACACTCACAAGCCAACCTTTCACACTCACAAGCCCACCCTTTACACACTCACAAGGCCGCCTTTACACACCCACAAGCCACACTCACAAGCCAACCTTTACACACTCACAAGCCACACTCACACGCCAACCTTTACACACTCACAAGCCAACCTTTACACACTCACAAGCCCAACCTTTACACACTCACAAGCCCACCCTTTACACACTCACAATCCACACTCAAAAGCCCAACTTTTACACACTCACAAGCAACACTCACAAGCCACACTCACAAGCCAACCTTTACACACTCACAAGCCCAACCTTTACCCACTCACAAGACCGCCTTTACACACTCACAAGCCACACTCACAAGCCCACCCTTTACACACTCACAAGCCCAACCTTTACACACTCACAAGCCACACTCACAAGCCAACCTTACACACTCACAAGCCAACCTTTACACACTCACAAGCCAACCTTTACACACTCACAAGCCAACCTTTACACACTCACAAGACAACCTTTACACACTCACAAGCCAACCTTTACACACTCACAAGCTACACTCACACGCCAACCTTTACAAACTCACAAGCCCAACCTTTACACACTCACAAGCCCAACCTTTACACACTCACAAGCCACACTCACAAGCCACACTCACAAGCCAACCTTTACACACTCACAAGCCCAACCTTTACCCACTCACAAGACCGCCTTTACACACTCACAAGCCACACTCACAAGCCCACCCTTTACACACTCACAAGCCACACTCACAAGCTCAACCTTTACACACTCACAAGCCACACTCACAAGCCAACCTTTACAAACTCACAAGCCAACCTTTACACACTCACAAGCCAACCTTTACACACTCACAAGCCAACCTTTACACACTCACAAGCCAACCTTTACACACTCACAAGCCAACCTTTACACACTCACAAGCCAACCTTTACACACTCACAAGCCACACTCACAAGCCAACCTTTACACACTCACAAGCCAACCTTTACACACTCACAAGCCCAACCTTTACACACTCACAAGCCACACTCACAAGCCACACTCACAAGCCAACCTTTACACACTCACAAGCCCAACCTTGCACACTCACAAGCCCAACCTTTACACACTCACAAGCCACACTCACAAGCCAACCTTTACACACTCACAAGCCAACCTTTACACACTCACAAGCCAACCTTTACACACTCACAAGCCCAACCTTTACACACTCACAAGCCAACCTTTACACACTCACAAGCCAACCTTTACACACTCACAAGCCCAACCTTTACACACTCACAAGCCACACTCACAAGCCAACCTTTACACACTCACAAGCCCAACCTTTACACACTCACAAGCCACACTCACAAGCCCAACCTTTACACACTCACAAGCCACACTCACAAGCCAACCTTTACACACTCACAAGCCACACTCACAAGCCAACCTTTACACACTCACAAGCCACACTCACAAGCCCAACCTTTACACACTCACAAGCCACACTCACAAGCCAACCTTTACACACTCACAAGCCCAACCTTTACACACTCACAAGCCAACCTTTACACACTCACAAGCCCAACCTTTACACACTCACAAGCCACACTCACAAGCCAACCTTTACACACTCACAAGCCAACCTTTACACACTCACAAGCCAACCTTTACACACTCACAAGCCAACCTTTACACACTCACAAGCCAACCTTTACACACTCACAAGCCAACCTTTACACACTCACAAGCCCAACCCTTACACACTCACTAGACCGCCTTTACACACTCACAAGCCACACTCATAAGCCACACCCTTCACACTCACAAGCCACACTCACAAGCCACACCCTCCACACTCACAAGCCCACACTTCACCAAACAGTTTAGACATCGAATTGGCGAGTTGGTTGCCACACTATAATACGATCTCAGACCCAGAACAAGAATTATTAACACTTCATCCCAGGCGGCAGTGCCTATATATTTATTTATATATATAAACGTTTGCTCTATTTGATCTTGTAAATGAGTTCTACCAATTCGACCTATTTGATATTGTACCAATGTGACCTATTTGACCTTGTACACAAATTGTATCAATGTGGCCTTAATAGTATGGCTTCATTCGTTCTCAATCTCCCGCTACCAAACCCTGAAAGGGCTTAAGTAGCAGAATGTCGTCTAGAGAACGGAATGCGTTATGTCGTAGTTTACAGCTTGACTGCGATATTTGCACCTTTCGGTCCAACACATCCGATTTCAGCAAATATTTTTTGAGTACCGGGTTAGCATTCCTTCTTCAATTCCTTCTCCTTAGCCAGTCTGTCCTGCTGCGGCCTGTTATCCAGGATCACCGCGTGGAGGTGTAGAAGGGTCTTGGCAGCTCTGGTTCGCTGGCCCTGACACTAGCAGTCAGCTATGGGTCGCTGACCACTGCAGCTCATCCTTGATCCCACCTTAATAGTGGTACAGCTGGGAGGCAACTCACTATGTACTCGGCTATTTGTACAGGTCCTCTAGTTGAGGACTTCCAATCTGGTGTTCCACCTTCCTTTGGTGCGCCGCCACCGTTTCTAATCCCTCATTTTAACAGAGAATACGTTATTTACCACTGTGGGACATTACAGTGCTCCGGTGTCTCCAAGTAAACATTCTGTGGGAAATTACTCTGCTTCGGTGTCCCCATATATAAATGAGTGTGAAGAGAAACAATCTACATCAGCAAAGTGGGCTTGGATATATACATAATGTCGGAAATCCTCGCTCTAGTTGACCACTCCGCTCCATCCAGCTCCGTGTGCCACTCCGCTCCATCCAGCTCTGTGTGCCACTCTGCTCCATCCAGCTCCGTGTGCCACTTGCTCCATCCAGCTCTGTGTGCCACTCTGCTCCATCCAGCTCCGTGTGCCACTCTGCTCCATCCAGCTCCGTGTGCCACTCTGCTCCATCCAGCTCTGTGTGCCACTCTGCTCCATCTAGCTCCGTGTACCACTCTGAGCATTATTATCATATGTATATGCCGTTGTGGAAAATTTGTTTTATATTTTTTTTTTAAACTAGAGGTAATATGGTGTTTTGATTTACTTCTTTATTTTCAGAAGCCCAAACACCATGCAGGTCACTTGATCTAATCTCAGATACTCGACTTTTATTGTTCCGTGGTATAGAAAACCACATTTTTTTAAATTTGTGAAGCAGATCTTAAAATATGGACGTTTCATGGTATGCCAGCCAGGATTGTACACGATCATTACGTCGGTGTACACGGTACAGCAATTATACACACAAGCCATCGATAGTTAGAGAAGACTTCACCTGGCACTACCTGGGCCTACAGACATGGGTTATTTGTTCTGGTGTAATTGCCCGACGTGTTATTAGGATTGAGTCTGCTATAAACAGAATAAGTTCTGGAACATGTGTTGACTGAACACATCAGTAATTGTTCAATCAATAAGCAAATTAACAACACAAACATCGAGGCAACCTACAAACAGCACGACTCACACAGAAACAATGCACAATTAACGCCAAGGCTCAGTCACAGACACACGTCCAATATATTTGATCTAGGAATTGCCCAAGGGCCTAGACGCGATGGTGCAGACACCCTGATGTTGCACCACTCAAACACAGCACAATAGGCAAATAAATACTTGATTGTTGAATGTCTGTACTGGTCGTTTGCGTGAGATTGTGCCAGTTGTCGTCAAGTGTGTAAATGCCAGAGATTGTTTTCACTGCCACACTGATTCTGTTTTCTGCTCTGCTGGATCTTGTGTTAAGTCACAGACTTGTTAGAATCATTTTCACGCCCTTTACGCGAATGGCTGCAGAACTCACGTCCTCCGCATGTTGTGTACGCTCAATTGTCAGATTGAGCTGACTTCCTCCGCATGTTGTGTACGCTCAATTGTCAGATTGAGCTGACGTCTTCCGCATGTTGTGTACGCTCAATCATCAGATTTAACTGACGTCCTCCGCATGTTGTGTACGCTCAATTGTCAGATTGAAATGACGTCCTCCGCATGTTGTGTTTGCTTAATTGTCAGATTGTGCTGACGAGAAATCGCAAATCGCAGACATTTGGTTCACGTGCTAGGCTGATAAGCCAACGGCGCGAGGCTACCAAAGGAGGGACTACAGCCGAACGCTTCTAAGCCGGAATCCCGCTCTAAATCTCAGCACCACATCGATGGGAGGCTACGATAGGAATGGACCTGGGGCTCGTGTCCCAGCCCGACCCGGTTGAGCCGCAGAAAGAGGTATGTGCCGTCCGCCAATCAAAGCAGGCGGGAAGCTGCCCGATATTCACCCCATACGGCGATGAGGTGTGAAACCACTAGTAGAAGACTTAGTTCTCGGTCAGGGTGTCGTAAGCAGTAGAGCAGCCACCTCACTGCGAACTGTTGAGACGCAACCCCTTGATCATGAGATATGTCCGCACACCAGGCGAAAAACATCTCCGTGCCATTACCAGGCTTGTCCCCTGGTTAAATGCACTCCTTCGAGAGGAACCGCAGGTCGCTGACATTTGGTCCACGTGCTTGGATGATAAGCAAATGGTGTGAAGCTACCACCTGAGGGACTACGGCCGAACGCCTCTAAGCCAGTATCCCGCCCTAAATCTCAGCACCGGTGTGATGGGAGGCCACGATATAGTTGGGACCTGGGGCTCGCGTATCAGCCCGGCCCGGTCAAGCCGCAGAAATGCACATGGCCAAATGCACTTCTGCCTCGCTCTTTACCTCTGTCTGCTGTCAGCCATCCCAATGGACGCAGAAGAGATGCAGTCCAGCGGACATTACACCTCTGCCCTATTGTGACAACGTCCCAGGTGGCGGGGAATGCTAGGCGTGCCATCACTGCAGATGAGCCGAGAAAATAAAGGGAGCAAAGAGATACCTCACTCACATGCATATGCTACGTCTCTGGCAGGACGTGACGATCCTGAGACACAGTCACACTGGACTGCCTCTCTTCCGGGATAGTACAAACTAGTACATAGTCCATCATATCATATCATTGCCAAACCCTGTAGACACGAGTGGGGAAGACTCGTTAGTCCTGCAAGACAACTTCCCTAAAAGAGACTACTTTGACCAAAAACAACTGCTGCCTTGCAGATAGGCTGGGGACAGCCAAAGGCTAAGGAGGGCATCCCTACAGAAACGCCTGTTGAAATCGGATGCACTGAGCCACAGGCTTAACAAAATAAAACAGTGCAACGTAAATATCGCTGTAACCAGCGTACGATGAAGAAGAGGATTGAGCTGACGTCCTCCGCATGTTGTGTACGCTCAATTGTCAGATTGAACTGACGTCCTCCGCATGTTGTGTACGCTCAATTGTCAGATTGAACTGACGTCCTCCGCATTTTGTGTACGCTCAATTGTCAGATTGAGCTGACGTCCTCCGCATGTTGTGTACGCTCAATTGTCAGATTGAACTGACGTCCTCCGCATGTTGTGTACGCTCAATTGTCAGATTGAGCTGACGTCCTCCGCATGTTGTGTACGCTCAATTGTCAGATTGATCAAATGTTTGTTTTTGTATTTTAAGTTGTGTTGAAATGAGACAAGTCAGTTGTATTGTTCTTCTTCTTCTGTTTAAATGCAATGATGTGTTCTGTTGATTTTTACGAGTTGAGTTTTGGTAATTGGTTCTTTTTGTTTTGAATCGAGTTGCAATTGTTGTTATTTTGTACACCCTCTCTGTCTACTGCACGAGTTCTTAGGCTGCGATTTATGTAGCCCTCAAACCCGCTAAAAGTAGCTTTGATAAATGTCAGGTGAATGTCAGCTTGAGTAGGAAGCCTAGACATCTGTGTGTTCACAAACCTGTACGGATATTCAGTTTTAGCTAAGCAAATCAACGTAGGTAGTTCATGCGAGGCTTGAGAGCAATAACACTGATTGGACCATTCGCTACATCACTGAATGTGATCCCGTGAAGATATTATGGGAGGTGTCACAGTCATTTATCAGACGGACAGAAGGGTCCATAAACTTTACTAGACGGACAGAAGGGTCCATAAACTTTACTAGACGGACAAAAGGGTCAATAAACTTTATCATACGGACAAACGGTTCCATACACTACCAGACTATAGAAAAGGGCTATAGAATGTTACTAGACTATGAAAGGGGCTTGCAGACTCAATGAGACTAATAATGGTGAACATAGACCTAACCAAAATACGGAAGGGGCACACAGAAGTTGGTTGATTATCAAAAGGGCTAGCAGACGTAATCGGACTGAAAACAGGGTCCCCAGACTGGAAGAAACTGATATTTTGACACAGAGTAATTGAGACATACCTGGGGTAATTATAGTTACTGTCTGTTTCTAATTATGTTCAGATTACTATAGATATGTGTGAGGGTCCGTTTATCTTCTACTGGGAAATACGAATTATTCTAGTAATGTTCATCTTGTGTCAAGCTGAAGTTCAGAGTTTGTGTGACTTGTTTTGCTCAATAGAAATGCAGTTTTGTGCTGTATCCCCCCCCCCCCCCCCACCACATTATAAGTAGATGCACAAAAACAGTTACCATTTCTTAACATTTCCCTTCCAGAGTTTAGTCGCGAATAGTCCCACTGCCGGAAGTTGATTCGTTTTTATGTGTGTACATCCCGTGGCGCTTGTCTCCGGTGTAGACCCGGTAACTATGGTAACACCACTCGGGTTAATGTCTGCTGGTCGACTATCAGAGCCATCATTTTCCAGAATCGTCAAAGTGGGATCAGTGGTAACAAATATTAAGTGTCTGTCCAGGTTATTCATTTTGCCCCCTCTGCTGCTACCAACTGAGCAGCCTGCAGTCTTGGACGCAGATCTGGGCTGGTCTTCATCCATCATTGCCCAGTTCTTCTTGATGACCTGGTCTCCATCCATCATTGCCCAGTTCTTCTTGGTGACCTGGTCTTCATCCATCATTGCCCAGTTCTTCTTGGTGACCTGGTCTTCTTCAATCATTGGCTAGTTCTTCTTTCTATTCGCATACGCCTAGTTCGCTGACCGTGCTGCATGTGTTATCATGCAAGTGTTTGACCTCTCTGTAGTTCTCAGTCTGTTCAAACACGTGATGAAGGCTATGGGCCCTAATCAATACCTACCATGTATTTCATTATGTATTCTTATTATTTATGCTTATCATCTTACTTCGGCACTGCTTCTCCCCCCCCCCTCCCTCTCCCCTCGCCCCCCTCGCCCGCGTGTATTTAGTTGATCATCATCTGATCTATATCTTGACATATTACCTAGACTCTCCAATCAAAAGAAAGCCACCACTGTAACAATAGAACAATTAAGATAGATCTTGTTTAGAATGGCATCTCCTGTTCCCATTTATGAATATCTATTCTCCAAAGAGTTATTGATTTCCATCTCTGCTGGAGTTTGTGTTTTTCATTACTTCCTGGCTCTGAATGCCAGAAGGTTCACAACAAGTCAGCTGACTGATAGCCCAACTTTATTCAGTCAAGACCTAAACATCAAGATACTGTTAGACGTGTTTGTTGTTCATGTTACCATCACTCCGTGAACTCACATAAGAGATATAGAACTACATAAGCAAAGATATGAATGACATGTGAGGAACGTTGTCACTGCTTGCATAAACACTTACACATTAGTTACATTCCTTTGGCAAGTCTTCTTCTTCTTCTTCTTCCTCTTCTTCTTCTTCTTCTTTTTTTTCTTCTTCTTCGTACGCTGTCAGACGTCAACCTTTATTTTTTCGAAAAAAGCAGCCGTCATCCTGAGGCTGTCGACACTGCCATAGAGCTTGTCTAGTGTTGCCACTGGTGATGACCACATCTGCTTTCTCTGATCCTAGTATGTCGGGCAGTTTTGCAGCAGATGTTCAGCGGTTATTTTTCCGGTACCACACGAGCATTCGTCAGTGCCACCTATCTTCAATTTATTGAATAGGTGGTACCTCAGTCTATTGTGGCCTGTGCTAAGTCTGAAGAGAACGACCTGCTCTCTTCTGTTCAACTGGTAAAAGGCATCGTTTTTTGTGTAGTCAGTATGTTCTGTTTCCCATTTAGTCATGTATGTAGCTCTTAAAAGCCGTTTTGACTCTTCGTATGTCACACTAGTATCTGGTTGTGGTAGTCTTGCACCTTCTTTTGCCAGCCTGTCTGCCTCTTCGTTGCCTTGGATGTTACAGTGGGATGGAACAAACTGTACCATTACTCTTTTTGGTGCGGACTGCTGGCACAGTTGACAGAGTACTGCTCTTAAATCATTAAGTTCAGTATTTTCTGGCTTTTCAGTGCTGTGACTACGGCCAGGGCATCTGTAAGCAGAACTATGTGGCTTTCATTCCTTTTACCTATCACCATTTCCTCTACTGCAGCCCTCAGTGCTTCTGCCTCCGCTCTGAAATTGCTTGAGTATTTTCCAGTTGCGACTGATAGTGTTGTTTTTCTACCATTTGGTAAGCTTAGGAATACCACTGCCCCTCCGTTCTGTATTGTGTTTGTTACAGAGCCGTCGGTGCATGCATGGGTCCAGTCCATGCTTGGGTAGTTTTTCGTTATATACCTCAGGGTTATGTCTCTTCTTTCTTTTTCAGTCTGGCTGTTCTTTTTTCCACTACCTGGTATATTTTCTACCACCTCTGGAAATATATGCTGCCTCCATGTAGGATGTGCTTTGGTGTTGTTAATGCGTTCATGGGGTCTTCGCTCATCTTTGCTTTGACTATTTCTGCAAAGTTTCTCCGCTTTAGTTTCCCATTTTCAAAATTATGTAGTCTCTTATGCATTGGATGGTCAGTCAGTCTTCTGAGTTTTTCTGCTTGCTGCTGGGCTTTGCAATTTCTTCTGTCGGTCATGGTTTGCAGATTTGTAATCTTTTCCAGTTCTACAATTGGCGTTGACTTCATGCCTCCTGTTATAACTCTCATGGCTTGGTTTTGAAGTTTGCTAACTTTATCGAAGTTCGCCTTTGCCGCTGTTGTCCATGCCGCAATGCCATACTCGAGAACTGGTCTCACACTTCCAGTGTACAGTTTCTTTAGTATACTTTCGTCTGCTGCCCAGCTTGTGCCAGCAAGTTTCCTCATGATTGCCATTCTTTCTCTGGCTCTCATTCGGTTTCTCTCGATCTGACTTTTCCATGTCATGCGCCGGTCAAATGTGACTCCTAGGTGGTTTGGGTTGTCGTTTGGCCGCAGAAATTTGCCGTTAAGACTTATTTTGGTGTTTTGGGGTTTGTTTGAAAGCGAGAATATCGTACATGTTGTTTTTTCCTCATTTATTTTGACCAGCCATGAGTTCGCCCACTCCTCCAGCGATGTTAGGGCCTGCTGCATCCGATTTCTTGCTATGGTGAGGTTCTTTTCAGAGGTCCACATAGCCAGATCGTCTGCAAACATGGAGCTGTGGACTCTTCTTGGTATATTCTCTGCGATGTTATTTATATACACCAGGAAGAGTGTGGGTGACAGTACTCCTCCTTGGGGTACTCCCTGCTCAAGTGTCACCTTTTCGCTCATATGCACTTGCACTTGAACTCTGGCTGTTCTGTTTTTGAGATAGTGGCTGATCCATCTATACATTTTCCAACAAACTTCACTTCTTCGTAGCTTGACTTTAAGTCCCTTTTTCCAGACCTTGTCAAATGCCTTTTCTAGATCCACCCACACCGCTACTGTATGCTTTTTCTCCTGGTAAGCATCCTCTTTTTCCTCTTTGGCTAGTCGTTATTGGTGTATACCGCTACCTGAATCTACGGTCGTTAAACAGGTGGTAGCCATGTTGTGAGTGTACTTGATCAAGCCAATTGCGAAACATTTTCACGACTAGCATTGATTTCAATGTTTTCTAGCTATTATTTGTGTGTTTCAAGTACATTTTCTCGATGTTTTTTGGTCGTCAACTTAGGAAATTATCGTCAGTAATATTGAGTAATGTACGCAAGTAGAATATTAACGATTTGTCGCATACGTCAGAAGGATGCCTTTCCTGAAAAATTGTGGAATACGTTGGAGATATAGGACATTCTCCAATTACGTCGACTGGCTTTTGTTTGGCTTGTTTTATTTGGCTTGCTTTGTGTGGCTTGTTTTGTTTGGCTAGTTTTGTTTGGCTTGTTTTGTTTGTGTTAGTTAAATTTAACTTGCCATTTCACGCACTTGTCCCATATGAAGATCTCAGCTCGAGATGCGCACATAATGGTGATGTAGATGTTAACGTAAAATGGGACCTTTCAGGATCCAACAAAAGGAAGAAACGAAAATGAGACGGACACGAAGGAAGAATAGCCAGGATTTGGTCCACTTTCTTGACACCGATAATAGAGAGAAGAGAAAACATTTGTTGTCTGATGCGGTGAGGAATCGATGGTAGGCCCCAGTCAAACAGACGCATGTCGGTCACGCATTCAATCTACACGCTAATAGGAATATGTTTTTACTGCAGAATGCAGGTCTCTCGTGCGTGACAAGACACAACAAGGAAATGGTTGCTACACTCAAGTTATGCTGGGGGTAGCCAGGTAGAAAATGACAGAATCATTTTCACCTGACAAGCATGTCGTGGTGACTAAAGAGGGTTGTGCATGATGCTAGCAAACACAGCATTTCTTTATTGTTGCCACTGTAATACTCCGAAACAGGGTCCATGTAAGTGGTGTGGGTGACTGTGTCTGCAGGACACTCCTTAGCATTGGCGACTGTGTTTGTGGGCCATGGCTTAGCGTGGGCGACTGTGTTTGTGGGCCATGACTTAGCGTGGGCGACTGTGTTTGTGGGCCATGGCTTAGCGTGGGTGACTGTGTTTGTGGGCCATGGCTTAGCGTGGGTGACTGTGTTTGTGGGCCATAGATTGTCGTGGGTGACTGTGTTTGTGGGCCATGGCTTAGCGTGGGCGACTGTGTTTCCGGGCCATTGCTTAACGTGGGCAACTGTGTCTGCGGGCCATTGCTTAGCCTGGGAGACCATTGCTTAGCGTGGGCGACTGTGCTTGCGGGCCATTGCTTAGCGTTGGCGACTGTGTTTGTGGGCCATGGCCTAGCGTGGGCGACTGTGTCTGCGGGCCATTGCTTAGCGTTGGCGACCATGGCGTAGCGTGGGCGACTGTGTCTGCGGGCTATTGCTTACCTTAGAGCCATACAATGAGCCAATCAAATCAATCTTGAATGTTGCATCCACAACAACAAAAGAAAAACAATCCAGTCCCAGTCCAGTCCCAGTCCAAGTGTACACTGATAGTAGAATCCAGTCCCAGTCCAAGTGTACCCTGACAGTAGAATCCAGTCCCAGTCCAAGTGTACCCTGATAGTAGAATCCAGTCCCAGTCCAAGTGTACCCTGATAGTAGAATCCAGTCCTAGTCCAAGCGTACACTGATAGTAGAATCCAGTCCCAGTCCAAGTGTACCCGGATAGTAGAATCCAGTCCCAGTGTACAATGATAGTAGAATCCAGTCCCAGTCCAAGTGTACACTGATAGTAGAATCCAGTCCCAGTCCAAGTGTACACTGATAGTAGAATCCAGTCCCAGTCCAAGTGTACACTGATAGTAGAATCCAGTCCTAGTCCAAGTGTACACTGATAGTAGAATCCAGTCCTAGTCCAAGTGTACACTGATAGTAGAATCCAGTCCCAGTCCAAGTGTACCCGGATAGTAGAATCCAGTCCCAGTGTACAATGATAGTAGAATCCAGTCCTAGTCCAAGTGTACCCTGATATTAGAATCCAGTCCTAGTCTAAGTGTACAATGCTAGTAGAATCCAGTCCCAGTCCAAGTGTACACTGATAGTAGAATCCAGTCCCAGTCCAAGTGATCCAGTCCCAGTCGAAGTGTACAATGATATTAGAATCCAGTCCCAGTCCAATTGTACACTGATAGTAGAATCCAGTCCCAGTCCAAGTGTACCCTGATAGTAGAATCCAGTCCCAGTCCAAGTGTACACTGATAGTAGAATCCAGTCCTAGTCCAAGTGTACACTGATAGTAGAATCCAGTCCTAGTCCAAGTGTACACTGATAGTAGAATCCAGTCCCAGTCCAAGTGATCCAGTCCCAGTCCAAGTGTACAATGATTTTAGAATCCAGTCCCAGTCCAAGTGTACAATGCTAGTAGAATCCAGTTCTAGTCCAAGTGTACAATGCTAGTAGAATCCAATCCTAGTCCAAGTGTACCCTGATAGTAGAATCCAGTCCCAGTCCAAGTGTACAATGATAGTAGAATCCAGTCCTAGTCCAAGTGTACCCTGATATTAGAATCCAGTCCTAGTCCAAGTGTACAATGCTAGTAGAATCCAGTCCTAGTCCAAGTGTACAATGATATTAGAATCCAGTCCCAGTCCAAGTGTACACTGATAGTAGAATCCAGTCCTAGTCCAAGTGTACCCTGATAGTAGAATCCAGTCCCAGTCCAAGTGTACACTGATAGTAGAATCCAGTCCCAGTCCAAGTGTACAATGATAGTAGAATCCAGTCATAGTCCAAGTGTACCCTGATATTAGAATCCAGTCCTAGTCCAAGTGTACAATGCTAGTAGAATCCAGTCCTAGTCCAAGTGTACCCTGATATTAGAATCCAGTCCTAGTCCAAGTGTACAATGATAGTAGAATCCAGTCCTAGTCCAAGTGTACCCTGATATTAGAATCCAGTCCTAGTCCAAGTGTATAATGCTAGTAGAATCCAGTCCTAGTCCAAGTGTACAATGCTAGTAGAATCCAGTCCTAGTCCAAGTGTACAATGATATTAGAATCCAGTCCCAGTCCAAGTGTACACTAATAGTAGAATCCAGTCCTAGTCCAAGTGTACCCTGATAGTAGAATCCAGTCCCAGTCCAAGTGTACACTGATAGCAGAATCCAGTCCCAGTCCAAGTGTACAATGATAGTAGAATCCAGTCCCAGTCCAAGTGTACAATGCTAGTAGAATCCAGTCCCAGTCCAAGTGTACACTGATAGTAGAATCCAGTCCCAGTCCAAGTGTACCCTGATAGTAGAATCCAGTCCCAGTCCAAGTGTACACTGATAGTAGAACCCAGTCCTAGTCCAAGTGTACCCTGATAGTAGAATCCAGTCCCAGTCCAAGTGTACACTGATAGTAGAATCCAGTCCTAGTCAAAGTGTACCCTGATAGTAGAATCTAGTCCCAGTCCAAGTGTACACTGATAGTAGAATCTGGAGCATGCGGACAGTTGCTAAGGCTGGGAGTCCGTTCTGTGAGACTTTACTGACCAAGACAATCATTGTATCAGGCTCTCAATCTGTGGTTTGGAAGGCACAGCTTAGGTGGATGCCAGATACAGAGGCCACATACCTAATGGATGTGCCATCTTGACGTTGCTGGCATTGATAGGGGGGGGGGGGGGGGCATTGGATAAAGGGGAATAAATACTGAGCGCATTCCATGACCGCCAGTTAGACTGCGACATAGCACACAGTTAACTCCCTTTATCGCTAGTCTTGCAGATAAGGAGAATCACTCGGAATGTGTACATACATCGAGATGCAGAAAACATTTAATCATGAGGCTTTGTTAATTTATGTAACACACATCACACCTATAGGTCTTCCGTAGTGCAGTCAACGTTGGTAATAATAGTTGTCCATCACAAGTGATGAAGACCACTCTCTTTGTTCAGCCGTGTGGACAGTCTTATCTTTTGCATTGTCCGATGAAATGGTTGACTTGCGCGGCGATTTGGATTAAAGTGAGGAAGAAACTGCGCCTTTTGTCAACTTCACTCACAGAGCCTAAGCTACCTTTTGTCAACCTAACTCACACAGCCTAAGCTACCTTTTTGTCAACCTCACTCACAGAGCCTAAGCTACCTTTTGTCAACCTCACTCACATAGCCTAAGCTACCTTTTTGTCAACCTCACTCACAGAGCCTAAGCTACCTTTTGCCAGTAGCAAGACATTCATCGAGACGACTGGAGATAGCATAGGATGCAGATTTTGCCTCAGGGTTACCACCGAAGCCTTTCCGTAAACATGTAACCCGCAGGGTAGAAAGGTGGGAAGGCATCAAACGCAGTTTGTCGTGCCTTTTCGATAACCACAAGAGGTCGTATAGACAACACTCAGCGTGTGAGTGAGTCTGGCATCTCTTCCCAGCTGTATTCAGCTCATCATAGTAGCATCTAAAATTCCCACACGCCAAATTCGTGAAGGTGAACCGGCAGAACTAACCCGTGAAATACGACACAGGTATAAGCGTAATATAACATAACATAAGATAACATAACATATACTGTAACATAGCGGTACGGGGTAAGACATGAATCAACATAACAACACATAACAACATAACACAGCATTTTAAATGATAACGTGGCATGGTATAACACAACACAACACAACATAACATAACTTAATATAGTACAACATACGTTAGCATGACATAACATGGCATAAAACTACTTTATTTAAAACAGCAAACATATATTGACACCCCCGCACACAGAACAGTCCACATGCCCTAGCTAACTCTGTGTACATTTCAACACATCATTAAAACACACATCTTGAAGAATGTAGAAAGACATCGCTAGCACTGACAAGTCTTATCGAGTGAATGCACCATTATAATTTTAATCAATATAGATATGAAATACGCGATGGATGAAGTGCGGATTCATCGACCATTTGCCTGGATTCTGTCTGCGATTACCGACATCGTGATGGTGTGTATCAGGTGGTCTAAGTAGGGCAGGTCAATTTACATATGTGTGAGCTACAAGGTCAAGGCCATAAACAACTAGGCTCATATTTACACTAACCAGGTCATGGTAATAGACAACCACTGACTGACTGACATTAACCAGGTCAAAGGACACAGACAGCCACTGACTGACTGAGATTAACCAGATCGGGGTCACAGACAACTACTGACTAACTGACATTAACCAGGTCAGAGGTCACAGACAACCACTGACTGACATTAACCAGGTCAAGGTCACAAACAACCACTGACTGACTGACCGTAACCGGGTCTAAGGTCACAGACAACCACTGACTGACTGACATTAACCAGGTTAAGGGTCACAGACAACCACTGACTGACTGACATTAACCAAGTCAAGGTCACAGAATTCCACTGACTGACTGACATTAACCAGGTTAAAGGTCACATACAATCACTGACTGACTGACATGTAAACACCGGGAACAGCCTCAGTCACTAAATGATGACCATGGCGGGATGGTCAGGTGTGTCTGTCGGGTGTGTCTGTCAGGTGTGTCTGTCAGGTGTGTCTGTCAGGGGTGTCTAAGCTGTACAACATGTAACGATATGGCACTAACAAAAAGCTCAATTTGTGGACATGGACTAAGAAGCATGCATTGACAACTAATTTAAGGAAAATTGTTGAGTAACTGGGGCATGGGTGAACCAAGCCTTGAACGACCAGCCTCAACAAGAACATCGCAGACATATTTAGGATGTGGAGAACTGAGCGGTAGTGACAGCACAAGCAATCCAGACAGACAATCACAACCAGTATAAACATCAGGAGTTTGCTAATAGGAGTAACACAACAGCTCCAAGCTGGTCCTGTTGATGATGTGGTGGACAATGAATGAAGACAGAAGTGGCTTCATGGGAGCTCCGGGGAGGTGGTCTTAAGGGGTCCGTGGATTTAAGACACAAAGATGTGGTTTTACAGATCAGGTCCGTGGATTTAAGGCACAGAGATGTGGTTTTACAGATCAGGTCCGTGGATTTAAGGCACAGAGATGTGGTTTTACAGACCAGGTCTGTGGATTTAAGGCACAGAGATGTGGTTTTACAGACCAGGTCTGTGGATTTAAGGCACAGAGATGTGGTTTTACAGACCAGGTCTGTGGATTTAAGGCACAGAGATGTGGTTTTACAGATCAGGTCCGTGGATTTAAGGCACAGAGATGTGGTTTTACAGACCAGGTCTGTGGATTTAAGGCACAGAGATGTGGTTTTACAGACCAGGTCTGTGGATTTAAGGCACAGAGATGTGGTTTTACAGATCAGGTCCGTGGATTTAAGGCACAGAGATGTGGTTTTACAGACCAGGTCTGTGGATTTAAGGCACAGAGATGTGGTTTTACAGATCAGGTCCGTGGATTTAAGGCACAGAGATGTGGTTTTACAGACCAGGTCCGTGGATTTAAGGCACAGAGATGTGGTTTTACAGATCAGATCCGTGGATTTTAGCCACATGTAGGTGGATCTACAGATGAGGTCTGTCAATTGGTAAGGTGATGTTGGATGTGTGCTGGACACTAATAGCTAAACACGAGAGGTCATTGTGTTGATTCGGCTGGCTCAGGCGATCACCGCCCTTCATCTGTGTTGTTGACCTTGTTCTGTACCATGGGTCTAAACGGTCTAGTATATCTCTGTGGGCCGTCCTCTAAAAAGCGTGCAAGTTACGTCAAATAGAAGCAGTACACACGATGGACATGTCTGCAATGTTGACAGATTGAAAATACTAGAGCAACAGGTAGAGCAACAGGTAGAAAACAGGTAGAGCAATAGGTAGGTCTAGCGGTGAATAAGGCAGCGGCTGACAGAGATATCGGATTATGGATGAGGACATATCCATGTATGGAGTACGGTCAGAAACGGTTGATAAACGATTCAACTTTTGACAAGTTATCCAAATGCATTGTCGCTATGGCCCTTTTCTCCGTTGCAGTTCTGGAAAAAATCCATTATATGAAAGTGTAAATGGAATTCAATAACAAGTGTTGCCGTCACGTTTTAAGTGTATGCCCCATCAGAGTCCGAAAGCTAAATTATGAACCATAGCTAGGTCACAGTATGAATAATGAGTACAGGCTGGGTGAAGTGGGGTAGCGTATTACTGTCCGTATACTTCACCAGTTGTGGTAGCTACTCACTTCAGGACAACTTCAAGACACTTCGTAGAGTTTGATCAATTTCCGGTGGGCACTTCGTAGAGTTTGATCAACTTCCGGGGGGCACTTCGTAGAGTTTGATCAACTTCCGGGGGGCACTTCGTAGAGTTTGATCAACTTCAGGGAGGCACTTCATAGAGTTTGATCAACTTCCGGGGGGCACTTCGTAGAGTTTGATCAACTTCCGGGGGGCACTTCATAGAGTTTGATCAACTTCCGGGGGGCACTTCGTAGAGTTTGATCAACTTCCAGGGGGCACTTCGAAGAGTTTGATTAACTTCCGGGGGGCACTTCGTAGAGTTTGATCAACTTCAGGGAGGCACTTCGTAGAGTTTGATCAACTTCAGGGAGCACTTCGTAGAGTTTGATTAACTTCAGGGGCACTTCGTAGAGTTTGATCAACTTCAGGGGGGCACTTCATAGAGTTTGATCAACTTAAGGGGGGCACTTCGTAGAGTTTGATCAACTTCAGGGGCACTTTATTAAGCCTGAGCAATTCCCACGTTTGCTCTTCTACATATTTGTACATCCTGTAATGATGACCTAAATACAACATTTATACATTAGCGGTCAATTTGGTTTTCTTTCCTGTGGTCCAGTAATTTCAATGGTATCTTGTGGATCCTGTTATGCTGCCCCCAATCATCAGTTGATTGAACGTGGCAATCCTACATCATCAGTTCATTGAAAGTGACAATCCTGCACCCCCATTTGAGGTCCCGGTCCATGTTCGCCCATGACCTCGTCAAAGCACGGATGTTAGTATTTCCAACGTTGGCATTACGTCACGCATCAAAATCATAACGGGTTTCTCTCGCCCTTTATCCATGCCAGGCCCAAGGCCTGAACAACATTCCTTTAGTCTTGTGTCAATGATTTCTTGAAGGCCTGAACAACATTTCTTTCTCCGAGTCTTACTTGTCATTGGCTGCTGCATAATATTGTATAATGTATGAACATATCTCCTGTTTTAGAGGTTTTTTGTAAAGGTAGCAAGCAACGTCTTGGTCCTGCAGCAGAGGGACAGTAGCTAGTCCCCCGTGGTCAGCCTCAAGCTACCAACACCTGTCCACCGTGTCTCTGCCAAACCAAGAGTACCAATATTGTATATCCACATTACCGCTGCCATCTTTCTGTGCAGACTCCTCTTGATCGTACATGGTGCAGGTATCTATCCAGGGGATGTTCTTAGAACCAGGGGATATTCTTAGAACCAGGGAATGTTCTTAGAACCAGGGGATGTTCTTAGAACCAGGGGATGTTCTTAGAACCAGGGGATGTTCTTAGAACCAGGGGATGTTCTTAGAACCAGGGGATGTTCTTAGAAGAGAACAGGTTGGCCAACGATGAGAACATCTGTAAGCTGTCTAGTTCTCTCAAGCTTTTGTCATTCATGGCGGGATTGCATTTATCTCACAACTGATTGGTCTATAAGTTAATGTAGCTTACAATGTTTATCGGCTTAGGTAGCCAGCACAATGCACAACCCTTCACAGACGCCGTCCAAAACATACACGGCACCCTCACAGTGGTACTCTACCTAACCAATATGTGGATAACAAGCTGGCTACCGTCCTGTTACAGATACCAGTCAATGGTGGCGGCTGATTGATCCTGTCTGATGCCGATATGTTCAGTATACAGCAGAGCGAATTGGTTCACGGTCACTTAGTCGGTGCACACGCCTCTCCACGTGTCCCTCATTGAATACACTTGGCTCTCCACATGTCCCTCAGTGAATACACTTGGTTCTCCACATGTCCCTCAGTGAATACACTTGGTTCTCCACATGTCCCTCAGTGAATGAACTTGGTTCCCCACATGTCCCTCAGTGAATAAACTCGCCTCTCCATAGTTCTTCACTTAGTGGACACAAAAGCAGGACTCACAACTGAATCAAGTAACAAAAGCAGGACTCACAACTGAATCAAGTAACAAAAGCAGGACTCACAACTGAATCAAGTAACAAAAGCAGGACTCACAACTGAATCAAGTAACAAAAGCAGGACTCACAACTGAATCAAGTAACAAAAGCAGGACTCACAACTGAATCAAGTAACAAAAGCAGGACTCACAACTGAATCAAGTAACAAAAGCAGGACTCACAACTGAATCAAGTAACAAAAGCAGGACTCACAACTGAATCAAGTAACAAAAGCAGGACTCACAACTGAATCAAGTAACAAAAGCAGGACTCACAACTGAATCAAGTAACAAAAGCAGGACTCACAACTGAATCAAGTAACAAAAGCAGGACTCACAACTGAATCAAGTAACAAAAGCAGGACTCACAACTGAATCAAGTAACAAAAGCAGGACTCACAACTGAATCAAGTAACAAAAGCAGGACTCACAACTGAATCAAGTAACAAAAGCAGGACTCACAACTGAATCAAGTAACAAAAGCAGGACTCACAACTGAATCAAGTACCAACAATCTCAGTGATGATCTTATTACCAGAAGAGCAAATCACTTGTCAAGACAATTATGAGAACAGAAATGACTCAGGCTAACTGTATTTCTCATAACGATGTGATACAAAGTAAAGCTGCCAGACAAACCTAGTTCTCACTTATTGATGTGGTAATTTATGTAAAACATCAAGATGGCGTCGGTGGAATGGAATCTGGCATGCCATCTTGGTAGTTTCACCAAATAACGAAATGCTACCTTAGCTGACTGTCAAAGTAATGCCATTCAATTGGTGTGTTTTAAATGTCACAAGGTAACAACAACACAGAGAGTCCCATTGAAATGGTATACAGATATAAATAAAAGTCGAGTAATATCGATGTTCCCCTCAACAAAAGGAAGGTTCAAATGTTGAGATTGTCGAGAAAAAGTCGAGTGGGTTGGAAAAGATGAATCCGTTTTTATTATTGTTAATGCAGATGTTGAAATCTTGTCTGATTTGTTTGATGTGTATGTTGTTGTATTGTGGGAAAACGTGTCTGACATGTTTGATGTGAATGTTGTTGTATTGTGGGAAAACGTGTCTGACATGTTTGATGTGAATGTTGTTGTATTGTGGGAAAACGTGTCTGACATGTTTGATGTGAATGTTGTTGTATTGTGGGAAAACGTGTCTGACATGTTTGATGTGAATGTTGTTGTATTGTGGGAAAACGTGTCTGACATGTTTGATGTGAATGTTGTTGTATTGTTAGAAAACTGAGAACAAATAACTTTTAGTTTGGTATTGCTGACAACGTATTGAAGTTACACCAACACTTGAAGTAGAGATGAATTGGGAGAAGTTGTAAGTGGAGAGATAACAAATAGATGAGATAACATGGGAGACGTTGGAAGTGGAGAGATAACAAATAGATGAGATAACATGGGAGACGTTGTAAGTGGAGAGATAACAAATAGAAGAGATAACATGGGAGACGTTGTAAGTGAGAGATAACAAATAGAAGAGATAACATGGGAGACGTTGTAAGTGGAGAGATAACAAATAGATGAGATAACATGGGAGAAGTTATACGAGGCGCGTTCAAATCAAACCGTAACTTTTTGTTCTAGTCTATTTGATTAGGTTATATCGTGCTGGAACTACTTTCATTAGTCAGGACACTTGTGTCCTATTACTGGTAGGTGGCCCTCTTGTGTCCTATAACTGCTAGGTGGCCCACTTGTGTCCTATTACTGCTAGGTGGCCTACTTGTGTCCTATTACTGCTAGGTGGCCCACTTGCCGTGCGCCAGTCACGTGACAAATAAATACAAATGTCGGAAAGCACAGTTAGTGCTTGTATGGAACATCGTGTTGTGATGAAGTTTCATGTGAAAGAAGGCGTGAAACCTGGGGAAATTTACAGAAGACTGTAATCAAAATACGGTGACGAGACACTCAGCCGCAGTAAGACATTTGAATGGTGTAAACGTTTTTAGAGAAGGCCGTACATCCGTGAGTGATGATCCCGTCTTTTTTGGTGACTCTAACCCCTCGATAGTCTTGATTCTTGATTCTTGATTCTTGATTCTAGGAAACAACATCATCACACAGGGGACATTCCCATAAAAGCTCCGTTCTCCCTCCAAGCAGCCAGACAAGCGTGTATATACTCAGGGTCCCATTCAGGTGTTGATTTCGTGTTCTTCGGATCTGTCCAGATATAACGCACTTTCTCCCATTTCCTTTAGTCACTGCCAGATGTATCATTCTCTGCACATATGAATTTTTCACACCTTCTGTCTCTTCATCATTATGTACAATATCCATGACTGCGTTTACCAACTCAACCCTGTCTCTCATCATTCTGTAGACTGTCCATGACTGCCCTTATCAACTCAACCATGTCTCTTCATCATTCTGTAGACTGTCCATGACTGCCCTAATCAACTCAACCCTGTCTCTCGTCATCACCGCCCCTCTCACCACATCCCGTCCCACCACTGCATCAACTCTTTGGTTGCCCCAGACGCCTGCATGTCCGGGGCAGTAGATCCACGTGACAGCCTGTACACTAGAGTTGTTCAGAAGAGAGCCCCACTCCCTTCTTAGCATGGATCGGTCTATCTTGCGGAGCATGCCATGCGAGTCTGACAGTACCACTGCGTGTGTCACCGGTTGCGTCACCAACCAAGTCAGGGCCGTTGTTACCTCCTCAATGTCCATCCTCATTCCCGATGTGACAGTTTGTTTTGGTGGGTTTTTATTGCGTTCGCTCATTTCTCTAATCCCCAAGGCAGTGTGCGTTGCACTGTGGTTTTTATGTTGCACCTGTCGGACCAATGCACTTTATTTCGGCCTGCATTTTATGTAAGTGTCTGCTTCCTCCTTCTAAGGGTTTGCTTCCCCTGGGTAACGGCCGATGCTGTGATGGGGATCAAACCCAGCACCTTCGGCTTGTGAGACGTGTCACTTAACCACTAGCCCCCGCCGTCCCCTGATGTGACAGTGGAGTAGGCGGCTCATTTCTCTACCACCTCCTTGCCCTTTTGGTAGCCGACGAAACCCCAATCGCACTTGTTTGCATCTCCGCCGGCGGAGCCATCTGTGTACATAATTGTGTCTTGTGGTCTGAGTGTTGCTGGTTCAGCTTCTGTATTAGAGTTTCTGTCCTAGTGCCGCCCCACGCTCTGCTCAATTGTATCCCCATTCTTGTCATGGGGGGTTCTCGTTGCTCACTTATACCCATTCACTACCTCATCCCACTTTTTCCAATGCACAGACCCTCATCAGGGAGTCTTCTGCCTCTGCCATCCATGACCTTCCTCGCTTAATGTGTCTGCCTTTGAGTGTATCCACGTCATGGTGCAAAGGATGGTGTTGGCAACGTTGGCGTAAGCCTTTACATGCGCTACTTGATGTCGAATCCAGCACGAATCTTTACATGCGCTATTTGATGTCGAATCCAGCACGAATCTTTACATGCGCTACTTGATTTCGAATCCAGCACGAATCTTTACATGCGCTATTTGATGTCGAATCCAGCACGAATCTCATGGCAACAATGGAAGTATCTCTAGTGCATCCCAGAATTGCTCTCATGGCCTCGTTCTGAATTCTCTCCAATCTATCTACCTGTGTCTGCGATAGCGTGAGTAACCCAAGACCTTAGTCCAGGACAGACAAAATCAGTGCTTGCATCAACAGGAAGAGAGTTCATTGTTGCATGTCTGTGGCCGCCATGACTTTGATTACATTGACACCCCTCTTTGCTTTCAGAATCACATTGTCAACATGTTTATTGAAAGAGAGACTTCTGTCGAATATGATAAATAGGTATTTCATGTCCTCTCTCTGTTTCCGCCTAGAGTGTCTGGTGGGAGTTGACCTGTGTTTTCCAGCCCACTGGCAACTCGTCTAGCCATGATTCTCTCCAGCACCTTACCGTGCACGTTCTGTAATGTGATGATGCGGTAGCCTTTTCTATCAGACCCATCGTTGCCTGGTTTCGTTAGGGGGATAAGATAGCTGTGTAGCCACTCCTCTGGTACATGACCTGTCTTAAGACTCCCATTAAAATTATATGTAATCTTTGCTAGCTCATCATCTCCACAGTCCTTCAGCAGGTTGTAGCGTATTCCATCGGGCCCAGGTGCACTGTCCGAGGCTCTCTTTATGGAGTGTCTGACCTCACCTGGCCAAGGTAACTGGTTGTATACAGACTCTGCAGGGTCTTCTAAACCAGTATAAAGACGTTAAGTTAAGTTAAGGTGCACGTCCGAGACTCTCTTTATGGAGTGTCTGACCTCCTCAACACTAATCAGGTCGTACTCCTCCTCCTGGATTTGTCACTAGTGCCTTGCGTTGAACGATGTCACCTTGGTGAGTCTCCTGATGGTACCTGTCAAAAAAGGCTCTTCCCTTCTGTTTGTCAATGGTCAGCACCTGTCCCAACCCATCTCTCATGCCCAAATTTGATCTCGTGGCCATCTTCTGGTTCATTGCCCTATGTCATTTCCAGAATTTATGCAGGACCATGTCAATGTGGGGAACTGTTCCTTTACCGGGTCGGATTCCTCAATGAATTGGCGGACCTGCCAGGAGACTTGACATTGGTGTGTGGTGACTTTAATGTACGTAATGTCACTTGGGGAAACCCAAACAATAACCGAGAAGGGGCAGGCACTTGGCCAGATCCGGTCTGAATGTCCTCAACTGGGAGGCGAAAACCAGACTTGACACTCGAATAGCAGACTCACTCTAACATTTACCTCACACTTGTGTCATGCCACGGAGAAACATAGACCAGATAGTCAGAACTGACATGGCACGGAGAGACATAGACCAGGCGGTCAGCACTGACATGGCACGGAGAGACATACACCAGATGGTCAGCACTGATATGCCACGGAGAGACATAGACCAGGTTGTTACCACTGACATATCACAGAAGTGACCATTTGTCATGTTTTGTTTCCACCACGAAGGGGCAGCCCATAAGACAGACCAGATGGAACATGTTTTTAAATGTATACGCACCAAAGACTCGATGCTGAGTACCTCGAGACAACTAGCATGAAGAAGCAGCAAGAAATCCTGAACCATCACATGTCAAATCTCTTGGTTGTCCGAGAAGATTTAGACCGCATGGAGAAGCAAGAAGAATGCCTCCAAGGAAGGGCAGCAAAACAGAAAACTAGCAAACGTCAACTTGGAGAGAAGGACGGAGGTAGAGAACAGAATTAGAAGCGTCACTGAAGAGTTCAAGCAAATGGCCGGAGCAACCAGCTCTTTTGGACCCCTAAAAGAATTCCTGAGAGGTCAGCATTACTGATGGGACGTGAATCAGGCTGTCCTGGATTGGTTCAGACATACTGACACATCTTTCTACGCAACATCATTTCAAGCCCTGACTAAACGCTAGGACAAGTACATGAACGATGCAAGAGATTATATCGACAAATGAAAGGCATTGACAGCCTTTATAAAACATGTCCTTTATAAATAAAAGCCCCCTTGACCGCCCTCTCGGCAGAGACAAAACACACATACAAGATCAAGTAGGATCCAAACATGGCAGCTAAATGAAGAGAATCACATTCTGTTTATTGATAACTACGGAATGTAAGAAAGCTGTAAGAAGTCTGCACCAGCAACTCTCAACCCTCCCTACCTCCATCTCAACACTACCTCCATCTCAACACTACCTCCATCTCAACCCTCCCCTACCTCCTACTCAACACTACCTCCATCTCAACACTACCTCCATCTCAACCCTCCTTACCTCCATCTCAACCCTCCCCTACCTCCATCTCAACACTACCTCCATCTCAACACTACCTCCATCTCAACCCTCCCCTACCTCCATCTCAACACTACCTCCATCTCAACACTACCTCCATCTCAACCCTCCCCTACCTCCATCTCAACACTACCTCCATCTCAACACTACCTCCTTCTCAACCCTCCTTACCTCCATCTCAACACTACCTCCATCTCAACACTACCTCCATCTCAACCCTCCTTACCTCCATCTCAACCCTCCCCTACCTCCATCTCAACACTACCTCCATCTCAACCCTCCTTACCTCCATCTCAACACTACCTCCATCTCAACCCTCCTTACCTCCATCTCAACCCTCCTTACCTCCATCTCAACCCTCTCCTACCTCCATCTCAACACTACCTCCATCTCAACACCACCTCCATCTCAACCCTCCTTACCTCCATCTCAACACTACCTCCATCTCAACACTACCTCCATCTCAACCACCCTTACCTCCATCTCAACCCTCCCCTACCTCCATCTCAACACTACCTCCATCTCAACCCTCCTTACCTCCATCTCAACCCTCCTTACCTCCATCTCAACCCTCCTTACCTCCATCTCAACCCTCCTTACCTCCATCTCAACCCTCCTCTACCTCCAACTCAACACTACCTCCATCTCAACCCTCCTCTACCTCCATCTCAACACTACCTCCATCTCAACACTACCTCCATCTATAACCTCCCCTACCTCCATCTCAACCCTCCTCTACCTCCATCTCAACCCTCCTTACCTCCATCTCAACCCTCTTTACCTCCATCTCAACCCTCCTTACCTCCATCTCAACCCTCCTCTACCTCCATCTCAACACTACCTCCATCTCAACACTACCTCCATCTATAACCTCCCCTACCTCCATCTCAACCCTCCTCTTCCTCCATCTCTACTCTCAAACCCCCGCCCCCCCCCCCTCCCCCCTACAATTTCATAAATTTACACGCGCGCATATATACTTCACGTGCGCACACAAACACACACTCACACACACACACACTCACATACACACTCACATATACTCTCACATACACACACACTCACACACAGACACACATACATACTCACACACACATACACACTCACACACACACTCACACACTCACACACTCAAACAGACATACACACATTCACACAGACACACACACACACACTCACATACACACTCACATATACTCTCACACACACACACACTCACATATACTCTCACATACACACACACACACTTACACACACACACACACACACTCACACACACACTCACATACACACACACTCACATATACTCTCACATACACACACACACACTTACACACACACACACACACACTCACACACACACTCACATACACACACACTCACATATACTCTCACATACACACACACACACTTACACACACTCACACACACACTCACATACACACTCACATATACTCTCACATACACACACACTCACATATACTCTCACATACACACACACTCACACACACACACACACACACACACACTCACACACACACACACACACACACTCACATACACACTTAAGTAATACAAAACTTGAATGCCAACCCACTTCCATTGGTATCTTCAAATACAACATGACGTAGACAAGTCATTTTCTCCGAGAAGTTATCGACAACAGCATTAGCCGTACATGCAGGACTGTCTTTCTTTGTCTCACACGTTTGAGTCTAAGATGTGTGTGTATGTGAGAGAGAGAGAGAGAGAGAGAGAGAGAGAGAGAGAGAGAGAGAGAGAGAGATTAGAGAGAGAGAGAGAAAGAGAGAGAGATGAGAGAGAAATCACAGAGAAATTAGAAAAAGAGAAGTGAGAGATTATTGAGAGATTAGAGAGAGAGAGAAGAGAGAAGATAGAGAGTTTAGAGTGAGAGAGATGAGAGAGTGAGAGAGAGATTATAGAGAGTGATGAGAGAGATGAGTGAGATGAGAGAGATTAGAGATACATGAGAGAGATTAGAGATACATGAGAGAGATGAAAGAGATTAGAGAGAGATGAGAGAGATTAGAGAGAGAGAGAGATGAGAGAGAGAGAGAAATGAGAGATGATAGAGAGTGATGAGAGAGATGAGTGAGATGAGAGAGAGATTAGAGAGAGAGATGAGGGAGATTAGAGAGAGAGAGAAAGAGAGAGAGAGATGAGAGAGAAATGACAGATAAAAGAGAGAGAGAAATGAGAGATGATAGAGAGATTAGAGAGAGAGAAGAGAGAGGATAGAGAGATTAGAGTGAGAGCGAGTGATGAGAGTGATGAGAGAGAATAGAGATGGATGAGAGAGAAGAGAGAGATTAGAATAAGAGATTAGAGAGAGAGATGAGGGAGATTACAGAGAGATATAGAGAAATTAGAGAGAGAGAGAGATGAGAGTCGGACAACTACGACACTTTGAACACATTGCTAGAGACACGCGAGAAGATGTAGTAACAAAAGGACGAACGAGATACATGATACAGAAATACTAGAGCCAGAAATCGGTATTTCGCCTGGCTGATGGTAAAGATCAGAAGAAAATATTTCGTTGCGTAACATGTGTCGTCTTTTAGCAGTCATTTCTAAGTCAAATCTGATCAAATATAAGTTCTTATTTTACATCAATTTTTCATATAATTTAGAAGTCGTATTTTACAACAGTATCTCATAATGTAAAAGTCGTGTTTTACAACATCTCATAATTTAAAAGTCGTGTTTTACAACATCTCATAATTTAAAAGTCGTGTTTTGCAACATCTCATAATTTAAAAGTCGTGTTTTGCATCAATATCTCAAAATTTAAAAATCGTATTTTACAGCAGTATCTCATAATTTTAAAATCGTATTTCACACAAATATCTCATTTTATTTGAAAGTCGTTTTTTACGACAATATCTTTTGGAACTCGTTCAGTTTTCACAATCCAAACGAACCGGGTTCGATTCCCACAGTGTCCAGTTTAAAAGACACTGAGTCATTTCTCAGTCGATTGCTCTCCCACGTACTGAAGACAATGACAGCCTACCGTACTGCACACTTGCCAAGAAACTTATAACAGCCAAATAGGTGTGGTTTGTAGGAAGGGACTTTCTGTAGGGGACAGGCTACCCACTATGTGATAGTAATGTCTGTAGGGGACAGGCTACCCACTATGTGACAGTAATGTCTGTAGGGGACAGGCTACCCACTATGTGACAGTAATATCTGTAGGGGACAGGCTACCCACTATGTGACAGTAATGTCTGTAGGGGACAGGCTACCCACTATGTGATAATAATGTCTGTAGGGGACAGGCTACCCACTATGTGACAGTAATGTCTGTAGGGGACAGGCTACCCACTATGTGACAGTAATGTATGTAGGGGACATGCTACCCACTATGTGACAGTAATATCTGTAAAGGACAGGCTACCCACTATGTGACAGTAATGTCTGTAGGGGACAGGCTACCCACTATGTGACAGTAATGTCTGTAGGGGACATGCTACCTACTATGTGACAGTAATGTATGTAGGGGACATGCTACCCACTATGTGACAGTAATGTATGTAGGGGACAGGCTACCCACTATGTGACAGTAATGGCTGTTTTCCAGTGTAATGCATTATTTTATAGTAAATTCTCACATCATTTGCAGGTCACCGTTTACATTTTTCATAATTGAAAAGTTGTGCTTTTACAACAATTTAGTATCGTATTCATAACAGCCAGTGTCTGGAACAGATGAAGGCGTGAGTGGGTCAAGCAACTGTCAAATGCAAATGGCTATTTGGCGAGCTTAAATAGTGGAATTTTGTGTAAAGAAAAACAGATAGGTATGGTCAGAACCAGGGATAAAATGATAACACAAACGAGATCCATATTACAACCAATAGGTCTTCATCGGGGACAACGAACAACATAATAGAGACAAAATGGTGAAACAACACTAATTGCTTAGTTTAGAGTGATGTCAAATCTCAAATGTTAAGGTACTGTTTTTGCGTTCGCCTTATTTCTCTATTCCCCACTAGCGATGTGCATTGCACTGTGATTTGTCCAGTACATCCGACTTTAGCATTCATTTTATGTCTGCTTCCTCCTGCATTGTGTAAGGGTTTGCTTCCTCTGGGTAACGGCCGGTGCTGTGATGGGGATCGAACCCAACACCTTCGGATTGTAAGCCGTGTCACTTAACCACTAGCCCACACCGCCCCCTTCTGTATATTTATAATTGTAATTCTTGTATATCTCTGTCATCGTTTGTCTGTGTAATGACAGTTAAACTGTGTCATCAGATGCACAGTTAATGCCAGGGGGAGCCAGTTGTGCGGCCCGTGGTCCTACTTGGACTGAAACAGCTGTGCACTGTTTATTGATTATTTATTTAGAATGAACTAGCATTTAATGAGTTAGTCGAGATATTCATCAACAATTTTGTTCATTATTTTCCAGGTCAAGGCTGGATGGTCAAGCTATAATCTTAATGTCAAGATTGGATGGGCTAACTATAATATCAATGTCAAGGCTGGATGGTCAAGATATAATCTCAATGTCAAGGTTGGATGGTCAAGCTATAATCTCAATGTCAAGGCTGGATGGTCAAGCTATAATCTCAATGTCAAGACTGGATGGTCAAGCTATAATCTCAATGTCAAGGCTGGATGGTCAAGCTATAATCTCAATGTCAAGGCTGGATGGTCAAGATATAATCTCAATGTCAAGGCTGGATGGACAAGCTATAATATCAATGTCAAGGCTGGATGGTCAAGCTATAATCTCAATGTCAAGGCTGGATGGTAAAGCTATAATCTCAATGTCAAGGCTGGATGGTCAAGCTATAATCTCAATGTCAAGACTGGATGGTCAGGCTATAATCTCAATGTCAAGGCTGGATGGTCAAGCTATAATCTCAATGTCAAGACTGGATGGTCAAGCTATAATCTCAATGTCAAGGCTGGGTGGTCAAGCTATAATCTCAATGTCAAGGCTGGATGGTCAAGCTATAATCTCAATGTCAAGGCTGGAAGGTCAAGCTATAATCTCAATGTCAAGGCTGAATGGTCAAGCTATAATCTCTATGTCAAGGCTGGATGGACTAGCTATAATATTCAGGTCAAGGCTGGATGAACTAGCTATAATATCCAGGTCAAGGCTGGATAGACTAGCTATAATATCCAGATCAAGGCACCTTTGGTTACTTCTCGTCAGCAGTTGAGCCTATAAGTGTGCCTAGGGTCGAACCCCCGCCCAATAATCCACAGCAACAAGTAAACACTGATGTCAGGCTTGGCCAGGCAGCGCACCTTGTGTGTGTGGGGGGGGGGGGGGGGGGGGGAGAGGAGGCGGGGCGATGTGGAGTCAGGCCGGCCTAATATCCTAAGTCATCTCTCTCTCACTCCTGTGGCAAGACGCTTCCGTCACCTGGATGTCCGTGGTTCGAATCCTAATTGCCATTTGCTTCAACTCCCCTTCTCGTGTTGATATGTTTTCTGAGTGCTCATTTACCGTACTTTAATACCGTTGCCACTAACAGACACAGTTGATTTTCTAATGTGAGGAAGGACAGTAATGTCCCTATACCGTATGCACTCTGACAGTAATGTCCCTAGACTCTATACACATCGACAGTAATGTCCCTATACCGTATACACGCTGACAGTAATGTCCCTATACCGTATAAACTCTGATAGTAATGTCCCTAGACTCTATACACATCGCCAGTAATGTCCCTATACCGTATACACTCTGACAGTAATGTCCCTATACCGTTAACACTCTTACAGTAATATCCCTAGACTCTATACACATCGACAGTAATGTCCATATACCGTATACACTCTGACAGTAATGTCCCTAGACTCTATACACATCGACAGTAATGTCACTAGACCGTATACACTGTGACAGCAATGTCCCTAGACCGTATACGCTGACAGTAATGTGACTAGACCGTATACACTGACAGTAATGTCACTAGACCGTATACACTCTGACAGTAATGTCACTAGACCGTATACACTCTGACAGTAATGTCCCTAGACCGTATACACTGACAGTAATGTCACTAGTCCGTATACACTCTGACAGGAATGTCACTAGACCCTATAGACTGACAGTAATGTCCCTAGACCCTATAGACTGACAGTAATGTCCCTAGACCCTATACACTGACAGTAATGTCCCTAAACCTTATATACTCTGACAGTAATGTCCCTAGACCGTATTCATGAAATGTTGTCAATACAAATAAAATACAATAAATATGTGCACGAAACTACTGGAACATTCGCGTCTAGAAATCAAGTTATGATTATTGTGAGTTGAACTTATATTACTGCACCTCCACCTCCCCCCCTTTCTCCCCACCACCACTACCATCACCACCCCACCACCACCAAAATTTGATCAGCTACTTTTACTGATGTAAGTTCTGACGACAGAGCCCAAACTCCGTAGCTCTCATGATGGAGTTTGCAATGTTCCCCTCTTCGTCCGGTACCCATTTGCAGCTTAGTTCACTAACGAACGATCAAACGCGATACTGGTGTTGTCAATCAAACTAATTACAACTCGATTTGAACATGTTTCTTTGAGATCGGACACCAATTTGACAAGCCCTAGGCCACAGAATCCCCATCTAGAAACTTCATATTTCTAACAATGGAAAGTTTGACACACTTCCATCTGTCGTCCTGGGGAGGTGACGAGGGACCTGTCAAGATACGGACGACGTCACATGATAAATGTTGACATGCAATACGGAAATTGGATTGAAGAAAACATGCAATCTTGGGGCATTGTCCATGAGATCTCTAGGGTAGAAGAGCGTACAACTGCTGAAATTGCATAGCTGACAACTAATGTATATCAACAATATATCTTGGACTGAATTAAAACTACAGTTATAAAATAGCCAACATATCATTCGGCGATAATAGACGTGCAGCCCGACTATTTCCGGTTATCGGTCGGAGAAGAAAACCAGATTATGGGAAGGTATACAAAACGTTTGCATCAGTTTACCAGTTTGAGGGTAGGGATCAGGCTTTAGTATAATCTGAGCATTCACAGCAGACAGTCTGTAACGTACAGGCAGAACACTTTCTGCCACAAAGGCCAGTCAACTCTGAAGTCGAGGCTTTGTGTTACCTGGTCATTCGACAAGCACCGCAAGAAGATCAGCAGTTTGTTCTGTCCGTACTGGATCCTGAAGTTAGGAGGCTTGGATCAGCAGTTTGTTCTGTCCGTACTGGATCCTGAAGTTAGGAGGCTTGGATCAGCAGTTTGTTCTGTCCGTGCTGGATCCTGAAGTTAGGAGGCTTGGATCAGCAGTTTGTTCTGTCAGTACTGGATCCTGAAGTTAGGAGGCTTGGATCAGCATCTTGTTCTGTCAGTACTGGATCCTGAAGTTAGGAGGCTTGGATCAGCATCTTGTTCTGTCAGTACTGGATCCTGAAGTTAGGAGGCTTGGATCAGCAGTTTGTTCTGTCCGTACTGGATCCTGAAGTTAGGAGGCTTGGATCAGCATCTTGTTCTGTCCGTACTGGATCCTGAAGTTAGGAGGCTTGGATCAGCAGTTTGTTCTGTCCGTACTGGATCCTGAAGTTAGGAGGATTAGATCACCATCTTGTTCTGTCCGTACTGGATCCTGAAGTTAGGAGGCTTGGATCAGCAGTTTGTTCTGTCCGTACTGGATCCTGAAGTTAGGAGGCTTGGATCAGCAGTTTGTTCTGTCCGTACTGGATCCTGAAGTTAGGAGGCTTGGATCAGCATCTTGTTCTGTCCGTACTGGATCCTGAAGTTAGGAGGCGTTTATCAGCAGTTTGTTCTGTCCGTACTGGATCCTGAAGTTAGGAGGCTTGGATCAGCAGTTTGTTCTGTCCGTACTGGATCCTGAAGTTAGGAGGCTTGGATCAGCAGTTTGTTCTGTCCGTACTGGATCCTGAAGTTAGGAGGATTAGATCAGCATCTTGTTCTGTCAGTACTAGATCCTGAAGATAGGAGGCTTGGATCAGCAGTTTGTTCTGTCCGTACTGGATCCTGAAGTTAGGAGGATTAGATCAGCATCTTGTTCTGTCAGTACTGGATCCTGAAGTTAGGAGGCTTGGATCAGCAGTTTGTTCTGTCCGTACTGGATCCTGAAGTTAGGAGGCTTGGATCAGCAGTTTGTTCTGTCCGTACTGGATCCTGAAGTTAGGAGGCTTGGATCAGCATCTGTTTCTGTCCGTGCTGGATCCTGAAGTTAGGAGGCTTTGATCAGCATCTTGTTCTGTCCGTGCTGGATCCTGAAGTTAGGAGGCTTGGATCAGCATCCTGTTCTGTCCGTGCTGGATCCTGAAGTTAGGAGGCTTTGATCAGCAGTTTGTTCTGTCCGTACTGGATCCTGAAGTTATGAGGCTTGGATCAGCATCTTGTTCTGTCCGTGCTGGATCCTGAAGTTAGGAGGATTAGATCAGCATCTTGTTCTGTCAGTACTGGATCCTGAAGTTAGGAGGCTTGGATCAGCAGTTTGTTCTGTCCGTACTGGATCCTGAAGTTAGGAGGATTAGATTAGCATCTTGTTCTGTCAGTACTGGATCCTGAAGTTAGGAGGCTTGGATCAGCAGTTTGTTCTGTCCGTACTGGATCCTGAAGTTAGGAGGATTAGATCAGCATCTTGTTCTGTCCGTACTGGATCCTGAAGTTAGGAGGATTAGATCAGCATCTTGTTCTGTCCGTACTGGATCCTGAAGTTAGGAGGATTAGATCAGCATCTTGTTCTGTCCGTACTGGATCCTGAAGTTAGGAGGCTTGGATCAGCATCTTGTTCTGTCAGAGCTGGATCCTAAAGTTAGGAGGCTTGGATCAGCATCTTGTTCTGTCCGTGCTGGATCCTGAAGTTAGGAGGCTTGGATCAGCAGTTTGTTCTGTCCGTACTGGATCCTGAAGTTAGGAGGCTTGGATCAGCATCTTGTTCTGTCCGTGCTGGATCCTGAAGTTAGGAGGCTTGGATCAGCATCTTGTTCTGTCTGTGCTGGATCCTGAAGTTAGGAGGCTTGGATCAGCAGTTTGTTCTGTCCGTGCTGGATCCTGAAGTTAGGAAGCTTGGATCAGCATCTTGTTCTGTCCGTGCTGGATCCTGAAGTTAGGAGGCTTGGATCAGCAGTTTGTTCTGTCCGTACTGGATCCTGAAGTTAGGAGGCTTGGATCAGCAGTTTGTTCTGTCCGTACTGGATCCTGAAGTTAGGAGGCTTGGATCAGCAGTTTGTTCTGTCCGTACTGGATCCTGAAGTTAGGAGGCTTGGATCAGCATCTTGTTCTGTCAGTACTAGATCCTGAAGTTAGGAGGCTTGGATCAGCAGTTTGTTCTGTCCGTACTGGATCCTGAAGTTAGGAGGATTAGATCAGCATCTTGTTCTGTCAGTACTGGATCCTGAAGTTAGGAGGCTTGGATCAGCAGTTTGTTCTGTCCGTGCTGGATCCTGAAGTTAGGAGGCTTGGATCAGCATCTGTTTCTGTCCGTGCTGGATCCTGAAGTTAGGAGGCTTGGATCAGCATCTTGTTCTGTCTGTGCTGGATCCTGAAGTTAGGAGGCTTGGATCAGCATCTTGTTCTGTCCGTGCTGGATCCTGAAGTTAGGAGGCTTGGATCAGCAGTTTGTTCTGTCCGTACTGGATCCTGAAGTTAGGAGGCTTGGATCAGCATCTTGTTCTGTCCGTGCTGGATCCTGAAGTTAGGAGGCTTGGATCAGCATCTTGTTCTGTCCGTACTGGATCCTGAAGTTAGGAGGCTTGGATCAGCAGTTTGTTCTGTCCGTACTGGATCCTGAAGTTAGGAGGCTTGGATCAGCAGTTTGTTCTGTCCGTACTGGATCCTGAAGTTAGGAGGCTTGGATCAGCATCTTGTTCTGTCCGTACTGGATCCTGAAGTTAGGAGGCTTGGATCAGCAGTTTGTTCTGTCCGTACTGGATCCTGAAGTTAGGAGGATTAGATCAGCATCTTGTTCTGTCAGTACTGGATCCTGAAGTTAGGAGGCTTGGATCAGCAGTTTGTTCTGTCCGTACTGGATCCTGAAGTTAGGAGGCTTGGATCAGCATCTTGTTCCTTCCGTGCTGGATCCTGAAGTTAGGAGGCTTGGATCAGCATCTTGTTCTGTCCGTGCTGGATCCTGAAGTTAGGAGGATTAGATCAGCATCTTGTTCTGTCAGTACTGGATCCTGAAGTTATGAGGCTTGGATCAGCATCTTGTTCTGTCCGTACTGGATCCTGAAGTTAGGAGGCTTGGATCAGCATCTTGTTCTGTCTGTGCTGGATCCTGAAGTTAGAAGGCTTGTATCAGCAGTTTGTTCTGTCCGTGCTGGATCCTGAAGTTAGGAGGCTTGGATCAGCATCTTGTTCTGTCAGTACTGTATCCTGAAGTTATGAGGCTTGGATCAGCATCTTGTTCTGTCCGTACTGGATCCAGAAGTTAGGAGGCTTGGATCAGCATCTTGTTCTGTCCGTACTGGATCCTGAAGTTAGGAGGCTTGGATCAGCATCTTGTTCTGTCCGTGCTGGATCCTGAAGTTATGAGGCTTGGATCAGCATCTTGTTCTGTCAGTACTGTATCCTGGAGTTATGAGGCTTGGATCAGCATCTTGTTCTGTCCGTACTGGATCCTGAAGTTAGGAGGCTTGAATCAGCATCTTGTTCTGTCCGTACTGGATCCTGAAGTTAGGAGGCTTGGATCAGCATCTTGTTCTGTCCGTGCTGGATCCTGAAGTTAGGAGGCTTGGATCAGCAGTTTGTTCTGTCCGTACTGGATCCTGAAGTTAGGAGGCTTGGATCAGCAGTTTGTTCTGTCCGTACTGATCCTGAAGTTAGGAGGCTTGGATCAGCAGTTTGTTCTGTCCGTACTGGATCCTGAAGTTAGGAGGCTTGGATCAGCATCTTGTTCTGTCCGTGCTGGATCCTGAAGTTAGGAGGCTTGGATCAGCAGTTTGTTCTGTCCGTGCTGGATCCTGAAGTTAGGAGGCTTGGATCAGCAGTTTGTTCTGTCCGTGCTGGATCCTGAAGTTAGGAGGCTTGGATCAGCAGTTTGTTCTGTCCGTACTGGATCCTGAAGTTAGGAGGCTTGGATCAGCATCTTGTTCTGTCCGTACTGGATCCTGAAGTTAGGAGGCTTGGATCAGCATCTTGTTCTGTCCGTACTGGATCCTGAAGTTAGGAGGCTTGGATCAGCATCTTGTTCTGTCCGTACTGGATCCTGAAGTTAGGAGGCTTAGATCAGCATCTTGTTCTGTCCGTACTGGATCCTGAAGTTAGGAGACTTGGATCAGCATCTTGTTCTGTCCGTACTGGATCCTGAAGTTAGGAGGCTTGGATCAGCAGTTTGTTCTGTCAGTACTGGATCCTGAAGTTAGGAGGCTTGGATCAGCAGTTTGTTCTGTCCGTACTGGATCCTGAAGTTAGGAGGCTTGGATCAGCATCTTGTTCTGTCCGTACTGGATCCTGAAGTTAGGAGGCTTGGATCAGCAGTTTGTTCTGTCCGTACTGGATCCTGAAGTTAGGAGGCTTGGATCAGCATCTTGTTCTGTCCGTACTGGATCCTGAAGTTAGGAGGCTTGGATCAGCATCTTGTTCTGTCCGTACTGGATCCTGAAGTTAGGAGGCTTAGATCAGCATCTTGTTCTGTCCGTACTGGATCCTGAAGTTAGGAGACTTGGATCAGCATCTTGTTCTGTCCGTACTGGATCCTGAAGTTAGGAGGCTTGGATCAGCAGTTTGTTCTGTCAGTACTGGATCCTGAAGTTAGGAGGCTTGGATCAGCAGTTTGTTCTGTCCGTACTGGATCCTGAAGTTAGGAGGCTTGGATCAGCATCTTGTTCTGTCCGTACTGGATCCTGAAGTTAGGAGGCTTGGATCAGCAGTTTGTTCTGTCCGTACTGGATCCTGAAGTTAGGAGGCTTGGATCAGCATCTTGTTCTGTCCGTACTGGATCCTGAAGTTAGGAGGCTTGGATCAGCAGTTTGTTCTGTCCGTACTGGATCCTGAAGTTAGGAGGCTTGGATCAGCATCTTGTTCTGTCCGTACTGGATCCTGAAGTTAGGAGGCTTGGATCAGCATTTTGTTCTGTCCGTACTGGATCCTGAAGTTAGGAGGCTTGGATCAGCAGTTTGTTCTGTCCGTGCTGGATCCTGAAGTTAGGAGGCTTGGATCAGCAGTTTGTTCTGTCCGTACTGGATCCTGAAGTTATGAGGCTTGGGTCAGCAGTTTGTTCTGTCTGTACTGGATCCTGAAGGTAGGATGATTAGATCCACAAACTGGCAGAGTTATAAGTGCCATTGACGGTGACGCGAAAGGTTTGCTTTCTTGTGGAGAGAAAAGAACTGTCGCCACGTGTTTGATTCTCATTGAGGGCCCTAGGCCGTCCCTAGGCCGTCCCTAGGCCATGCTGTTACATCCGTCAGCAGAATCTCGTTTGTCTCTTGGTCATGTCTGATTTATTTCTTTAGCTTTAAGCGGTCAGCTCTGGTGTTGGCCACCTGAATAAATTATGTGTCACATTCCATCTATTCTCTTTGTGAGGTAGTTTGTGTAGGATGTAATAGAATGCTGCTAGCTCCAGGCACAACCCACTGCGAAATGGCTTTTCCATGCTTATGCAGCATTGAAAAACGTTACAGAACTGCAATTCTCCCAATGTTAAAATACATTTAGTAGGGACGTGGAGAGACAGAGAACGCATCTCCTCTCAATGTTGGTTCTAGGAACGTCTGAAACAGTCTGACATATGAGCATATATATGAAGTTCAAAGACAACAGCAAGGAAGAGGCGAGAACTACACCATTTATGGCAGTGCCGTAACGCACATTAAACTCGCCTTCGCTGTCAGACATAATCTTCCAACAACAACTCAGGGAAATCAAATCAAGACGTTATAGAAATCAATGAACCAAGCATAATAGCATTCATTGACTACTTCAAGTTGGCCGCCAAGCCGGCTCCAGCGATAACGTTTCTGCGCATTCCCAGCTTCTGGTAATTATCCATGAATTCTGTTGCTAATTGTCTGGAGCACGGCGTGTTTCAGCACTTCTTATATTTGCACTTTTTTCCGCCGACTATTTTTAGATCAATTTATGCGAACTCAATCGAGCGTGTAAGTTTCCAGTCAGGCAGAGAGCAAATCGAGGCCTCTCATTAAGTCCTAATCGATCACTCAATCTGTCGGCCATTGTGTGACGTGATTCACCAGCTTGCCACCAGAGTGTCACTAAGGCCGACATGTTGACTTAACAATTTTCTGGCACCCTGGAGTCCCGTGTCTTACTGGAGGTAATCATTATGCATATGTAAATACAGCAAGCATTAATCCTGGCGGGTGTTGCAGGTCGGGCTTAGCGCGTTGTTCTAGCACGTCCTGTCTTAGAGACGATGCCCTTAACCGACATGTGCCTAGCACGTCCTGTCTTTGAGACGTTACGACATTAACCCACATGTGCCTAGCACGTCCTGTCTTTGAGACGTTACGACATTAACCCACATGTGCCTAGCACGTCCTGTCTTTGAGACGTTACGACATTAACCCACATGTGCCTAGCACGTCCTGTCTTTGAGACGTTACGACATTAACCCACATTTGCCTAGCACGTCCTGTCTTTGAGACGTTACGACATTAACCCACATGTGCCTAGCACGTCCTGTCTTTGAGACGTTACGACATTAACCCACACGTGCTACTTAACATGCTCCGTTAATCTGTGCACGAGATCGGGTCTGATCGAGTGCCGTCTCGTTCCAACCTGAGCAACCATACAACTCTTGTGGTTAAACCATACTGCACGTCACAAATCACAGATCAAGTATCATTAAGGGTGTTGTCATTTGATCCAAATCAATCGTTCTATCGCTGATATGTCTGATGTCAGATGGCCCAAATCAATCGTTCTATCGCTGATATGTCTGATGTCAGACGGCCCAAATCAATCGTTCTATCGCTGATATGTCTGATGTCAGACGGCCCAAATCAATCGTTCTATCGCTGATATGTCTGATGTCAGACGGCCCAAATCAATCGTTCTATCGCTGATATGTCTGATGTCAGACGGCCCAAATCAATCGTTCTATCGCTGATATGTCTGATGTCAGACGGCCCAACTTCTCATCGCTAGGTTGCCTCTGTCAGTTTCCAGTGGACCGTTCCTAGATCTTCCTACTTGAGCCTCGACCTTCTAGTCAGACTTAATTGTCTGTCTATTATATCCATCTGTCTGGCTATTATATCCATATGTCCGTCTACTATGTCCATCTGTCCGTCTATTATATCCATTTGTATGTCTATTATATCCATATGTCCGTCTATTAAATGCACGTGTCTGTAATCGTTTTGCGTGCCCCAGTATATGCAGGCTTCTCTTGTTTCTGTTTCTCCAATCATCTCTCGTCTATTAAGTCAACACGGTTAGCTACTGTAGCTTTTAGCTACGTCAGCAAATACCATTGACTCAGTGACATGCATACTTATACAGGGTGACCTAACAGTCTCTCTTTCTCTCTCTCTCTCTCTCTCTCTCTCTCTCTCTCTCTCTCTCCTTCTTTCTGCCTGTATAATATATTTATATATAGACTATACGCTATTAGGGTACCATCAATTATGTACATGTAATTTCAACTGCCTTCATGCCCGTACGTATTCCCAACTTTGGAAGGGGTAAATGGAGTCTCGGACAGAAGTCTTCAGACTACCCATGTGTCTTAGTATATCTTCAGTAACATTATGTAGGCTCGCAGTCCGCTAGTGTGATCATTGCGCGCATAATCAACAGGCCACTGGCGTCCTGAGGGACTGAGTCCCAGGCTGCATGCAATGAAGATTTTGTCTGTACGATTGGACCTGACGAGGGTGGTGCGTAGACTGCCGTGACGAAGAGGTCGTTTCCCATCCTTGATGTTCATGACCTGCTTTAACAACTTATGGGTAGCGGCATCATTGGCAAGCCAGTACACATGTCCACATAGGCAAACGGCGACGGTTTAACAAGGTGAAGGTGCTGTCACGGCCTGTCTGACAGGCGGGTTTATCCTTTCACACCTTTATACCAATAGATCTCAAGATTATTTTTTAATTGGTAGGGTCAGATACCGCACCGAGACGAGAAAACAAACAAAACCTACGTTACGAGCGATAGGACTTCATCAGGCACAAGAAATAACAAGAATGCTGAACTAGCAAATCATAGAAGGAATGAATACATGTATGGGGAATGTCAACTTATAAGAAAAATATATAGTCTGCGTATCTGCTATAGTGTCTTCTATCGTGACTGGTCGGGTCGAAGGCTTGATTCTAAATGACGGACAACGGTCGGATTAACGGAAAAGACAAAATAATGATCCAAGTGGGAGGAACAAAAAATAACGTAATTTAAGCCATGGAGGGGGGGGGGGGGGGGGAAAGAAAGGCAAATAGATCGGGGCCATAATGAGAAATTAAGAAAAGGTATGGAAGATATTAATGCCATGGGGTTGGAGGCCGCCCATGCTAGAAATACGTCTCTTCTCAAATGCGAATCGATGACGATCGTCAGAGAAGCACGAAACTAGACCAGTGACACTAACGACAGCTTTACCCCAGTGTTCAGAACCATTGAAGTGGCTGGCAATTGGGGAACCAGTGCGATTACGTATATAATTGAGGTGTTATCGGAAACGCAGACACCAAAATGAAGCCCATGGTGGAATGCCTAAGCAAGGCAATAATGCAAGCCGCCACTGAAACCATCCCAAGAGGAGCTAGGAAAAACTATAAGCCCTACTGGAATGATGAGTTGCAAAAAGTGGAAGATGCAGTAACAAATGCTAGGAACATGGCAGAGCGAGAACAATCCATGGAGGCAAACATCGCCCTCAAAGCCGCCACGGCGAAATACAAACACACTCTTAAGCAAATAGCAAGAGAAAGCTGGAAAAATAAAACGGAAAGCCTAAACCTGGACAAAGACGGGAACAAGCTATGGAAGCTAGTCAGAGCCATGAACGACGAAACCCCGTCAAATAAACAAATTACTATCAAGCAGGGCGAGAACTTGATCACAGGTAAGAAAGCCGCAAACGCTTTTGTCGATCACTATGCCAGAGCAAACCACATCGAGGTCCCTGCAGATAAGCATACAGACATTAGCGAAGAGCTAAAGGGGCACGACAACATCAATACGGCACCTGAAGAGCACATGATGGCCAAATTAACAATGAGTGAAATGGAAGAGGCCATGAGAACATTAAAGAAAAGGAAATCTCCCGGAAAAGACGGGATAACAAACGAAATGCTGATGGGGCTGGGCCAAACAGCGAAGAGGAAACTGCTATCGGTCCTGAACCAAAGCTGGAAAAGGGGAATTGTACCCCAGGCATGGAAAGACGCAGTACTGGTACCAGTACCAAAAACAGGAAAGGACAAAACAGATCCAAATTGATACAGGCCCATCAGCCTACTGAGCTGTGTCGGCAAACTGATGGAACGTATGATAAACACCAGACTGATGTGGCATCTGGAAGAAAAACGAATACTAATTCCACAGCAAGCTTGCTTTAGACAGCACAGATCCACTGAGGACCAGGTCATCCTCATAGCCCAGGAAATAGAGGATGCCTACCAGGCACAGAAACACACAATAGCTGTTTGGGTGGATCTGGAAAAGGCATTTGACAAAGTCTGGAAAGACGGACTTAAGAGTCAAGCTAAGAAGAAGTGATGTCTGTGGGAAGATGTACAAGTGGATCAACCACTACCTCAAACAAAGAACGGCCAGAGTCCAAGTACAAGGGCAGATGAGCAAAAAGGTGACACTCGAGCAGGGAGTACCCCAAGGGGGAGTACTGTCACCCACACTCTTCCTGGTATATATAAACGATATTACAAAGAATATACCTAGAAGAGTCCATAGCTCAATGTTTGCAGACGATCTGGCTATGTGGAACTCTGAAAAGAATCTCACCATAGCAAGAAATCGGATGCAGACGGCCCTAACATCGCTGGAAGAGTGGGCGAACTCATGGCTGGTCAAAATAAAGGAGGAGAAAACCACATGCACAATATTCTAGCTTTCATTAAAGCCCCAAAATACCAAATTAAGTCTAAATGGCAAATTCTTGCAGCCAAACGACAACCCAACCTATCTGGGAGTCACATTTGATCGGCGCATGACATGGAAAAGTCAGATTGAGAGAAACCGAATGAGAGCCAGAGAAAGAATGGAAATCATGAGGAAACTTGCTGGCACAAGCTGGGGAGCAGACGAAGGCATACTAAAGAAACTGTACACTGGAATGGTGAGACCAGTTCTCGAGTATGGCATTGCGGCATGGACAACAGCAGCGAAGGCGAACTTCGATAAAGTTAGCAAACTTCAAAACCAAGCCATGAGAATTATAACAGGAGGCATGAAGTCAACGCCAATTGTAGAACTTGAAAAGATTACAAAACTGCAATCCATGACCGATAGAAGAGACTGCAGAGCCCAGCTGCAGTCAGAGAAACTCCGAAGACTGACCGACCCTCCGATGCACCAGAGACTAAACAATTTGGGAAATGGGAAACTAAAGCGGAGAAACTTTGCAGAAATAGCCAAAGCAAAGATGCACGAAGATCCCATAAACGCACTAACAACACCATAACCCATCACTACTGTACGAAAACCTACCTGGAGGCAGGATATATTTCCAGAGGTGGTAGAAAATATACCAGGTATTGGAAACAAAAACTGCCAGACTGAAAAAGAAAGGAGAGACACTACCCTAAGCTTCATATCGAAAAGCTACCCAAGCATGGACTGGACCCATGCATACACCGACGGTTCTGTAACAAACACTACACAGAACGGAGGGGCAGGAGCATTCCTGAACCTACCAAATGGCAGAAAAATAACACTATCATTCGCTACTGGTAAGTACACAAGCAATTTCAGAGCGGAGGCAGAGGCACTGATGGCGGCAGTGGAAGAAATGGTGACACAATGAAAATGAAAGCCATATAGTCCTGCTTACAGATGCTCTCGTCGTAGTCACGGCGCTAAAAAGCCATAAAAACACTGAGCTTAATGACTTAAGAGCAGCACTCTGCAAACTGTGCCAGCAGTCCGCACCAAAAAGGGTAGTGGTACAGTGGGTTCCATCACACTGCAACATCCAAGGCAACGAGGAGGCAGACAGACTGGCAAAAGAAGGTGCAAGACTACCACAAACAAATACCAGTATGACGTACGAAGAGTCAAAACGGCTTATCAAAGCCAGATACATGACCAAATGGGAAACCGAACATACTGGTTACACCAAAAACGATGCCTATTACCAGTTGAACCGAAAAGAGCAGGTCGTTGTCTTCAGACTTCGCACTGGCCACAATAGACTGAGGTACCACCTATTCAACAAATTGAAGATAGGTGGTACCGACGAATGCCCGTGCGGTACTGGTAAAATGACCGCTGAACATCTGCTGCAGAACTGCCCGACATACGAGGATCAGAGAGAGCAGATGTGGCCATCACCAGTGGAACTGCAAGAAAAGCTCTATGGCAGTGGCGACAGCCTCAGGATGACCGCCGCTTTTTTCGAAAAAATAATGGTTACTGTCTGACTGCGTACGAAGAAGAAGAAGAAGAAGAAGAAGAAGAAGAAGAAGAAGAAGAAGAAGGAAACGCAGACGCAGTTCCATACCAATCTAACTAATGTATGTCATACTACACTGGCGCCAGATGATAAAGGGTACAAGAGAGTACACATCACATGTACAAAAGCGTGCACAATGTCTCGCAGACGTCATTTATTGTAGAATGGTTACGTCTTAAAAATTATGTTTGTGAAGCATTTGTTTTAAAATCTATAAATACAGTTATACTTAAATGTCCATGTTGGCATGCCTGACCACCACCTGACCAGGTCGTTTCTTTGTGGTCCACTCAAGACGTGCACGCTCGACGAACCCGCTGTGTACATGGATCAGCTGGTAGCCTCCTTGGCGGACATCCATGTTGATGCTACCTCCCAAAGTCTCATGTGTCGGACTTCTCAGCCTATCGCTCTGCAATCACACAAGGTGCATGCCTGGCTGAGCAGAAAATATCAGATGGAGCGAGAGAGAAACAAACCACACGAAAGGTCTCTACGAAGGACACCCAAGTTATCAAGGCTGTCCACGTGTGCTCCTCGTGCTGTAGCTGACACGGTCACGCCACAAGCAGCCAAAGAGACGGTGACGCCACAAGCAGACCAAGACACGGTCACGCCACAAGCAGCCCAAGAGACGGTCACGCCACAAGCAGACAAAGAGACGGTCAAATCACAAGCAGCCCAAGAGACGGTCACGCCACAAGCAGACCAAGAGACGGTCACGCCACAAGCAGACCAAGAGACGCTCACATCACAAGCAGCCCAAGAGACGGTCACGCCACAAGCTGACCAAGACACGGTCACTCCACAAGCAGCTCAAGAGACGGTCACGCCACAAGCAGACCAAGAGACGGTCAAATCACCAGCAGCCCAAGAGACGGTCACGCCACAAGCAGACCAAGAGACGGTCACATCACAAGCAGCCCAAGAGACGGTCACGCCACAAGCAGACCAAAAGACGGTCACGCCACAAGCAGACAAAGAGACGGTCACATCACAAGCAGCCCAAGAGACGGTCACGCCACAAGCAGACCAAGAGACGGTCACATCACAAGCAGCCCAAGAGACGGTCATGCCACAAGCAGACCAAGAGACGGTCACGCCACAAGCAGACCAAGAGACGGTCACATCACAAGCAGCCCAAGAGACGGTCACGCCACAAGCAGACCAAGAGACGGTCACATCACAAGCAGCCCAAGAGACGGTCACGCCACAAGCTGACCAAGAGACGGTCACGCCACAAGCAGACCAAGAGACGGTCACATCAACATACACTATTCGGGTCCTGTCACCTTCTTTGTTCCTGATCTACAACTACAACTACTGCAACTACTACTAATACTACTACTTATATCACCACTCTTATTAATACTACTATTGTTGCGACTATTACTACTACTATTACTACTAATACCCCTACTTCAACTATTACTACTACTATTACTACTAATACCCCTACTTCAACTATCACTACTACTATTACTACTAATACCCCTACTTCAACTATTACTACTACTATTACTACTAATACCCCTACTTCAACTATTACTACTACTATTACTACTAATACCCCTACTTCAACTATTACCACTACTATTACTACTAATACCCCTACTTCAACTATTACCACTACTATTACTACTAATACCCCTACTTCAACTATTACCACTACTATTACTACTAATACCCCTACTTCAACTATTACTACTACTATTACTACTAATACCCCTACTTCAACTATCACTACTACTATTACTACTAATACCCCTACTTCAACTATTACCACTACTATTACTACTAATACCCCTACTTCAACTATCACTACTACTATTACTACTAATACCCCTACTTCAACTATTACCCCTACTATTACTAATACTAATCCTACTTCCACTACTACCGCTGCTATGTTTGCTACTATTACTACTACTACCGCTACTTCCACTACTATTTCTACTACTATTACTACTGCTATCCCTACTTGTACTACTACCACTACTACTGTTACAACAACTGCTACAACAACAGAAATTACTACCAAGTAGATCGACATGTTTTCTGCAGTATAGTACGTTTGATTGAATGTTATAACATCTCAGAGTAGCCGGTGGTCGAAGGATTTGGAACCTCTGACCAAAGGGAAGGTGTTCAAATCCTCGGTAGGTCTTGTTCTGTTTTCTGTAACGGCAAACTGAGGCTGCATCTTCTACCCAGGGAGAAGCGGGCATGTGTACTCGAGCTTACAGGTTATCATTGCGGCCATTATGATGAGAATAAAGACACGGATAGCTGTGATGCCATCACAGCCGGCCCACTTTATGCTGTGGTTTAGATACCATCATAGCCGGCCCGCTTGGTCCTGTGGTCCACCTGGAACTGATGTGTCCGTTTTCTATAAGGAAGTCAATGTGTTTATTACTAGCGTTTCGCCAATCTAGTCCACACCTTCACATCTGTTATATTTACAACTCTCAACAAGTTATATTTACTACTATTCACCCGTTATATTTACAGCTTTCAACCAGTTATATTTACAACTACCCACTCGTTATATTTACAGGTATCCACTCGTTATAATTACAACTATCTACTCGTAATATTTACACCTACCCATCTGTTATATTTACACCTACCCATCTGTTATATTTACAACTATAGACTCGCTATATTTACAACTATCCACTCGTTATATTTACACCTAGCCACCCGTTATATTTACACCTACCCACCCGTTATATTTATAACTACCTACCTGTAATATCTCCAACAATCCACCTGTAATATGCACAACTACCTACCTGTAATATCCACAACTACCTACCTATTATATCCATAACTACCTACCCGTTATATCCACAACTACCTACCAGTTATATCCATAACTACCAACTCGTTATATCCACAACTACCTTCGTGTTACATTGTAGCTACCGTTTGTTATATTCCCAAGTGCCTAACTGTTGGTACCTCTAGCTGACCTTCCCCCTGGGTGGCAATTCCCCATGCCCTTACCACTGCTCATGTATTGCCCACTGAGCCCACCTGAGCAGATTATTTGACTGTTTACTCCATCAGAAGACAATCCCGTCATTCCTCAACCTCTGGACTCTGGCGATATTTTGTTCTCAATTACTTTAATGACTATTTCTCCTGTCCTTGAACAGTTTTGTTTCCTGTTATTGTTCGAGGCATGTTTTCCCGTTCATGTATGTTGTTATTACAATGAAGTCTAATAGTTTTTTTTTCATCACGTGTCAACATCACCTGAGCTTATTTATTCAAGTGTGTTGTTTTCACGAGCGCCTTTAGGCCCAGTATGTTCATTTAGCCGCTGGTACCTTCGATAATCATCTAGAGAGCCCATCTGTCTGACTGCAGACACAATTCATATTAGTCTATTCTTTGTCCATGCTGTGCTTTGATATGATACATTTGATCTATTAACTACTGATGGTTTGTTCTGTCAAGCATGTTTCAACCGACACAACTGTTTGTACATGAGATTTCATTTTTCTGTGGAAGGTTATTGTTATTTGAGTTGATCTATACTCAGCAGCGTGTGTCCACCCCCACCCCCAACTTGGGTGCTGATCATTGCACAGCGTGTCTGTGTAGTTATGCAGAGCTGTGTTATAATAATTTTCGTCAATTTCAACCATAACAAGTTAGTTTAAGGGCACAAAAGCCTTTTACGTTACGTTAACAATTTTTGGCTTTTGTTTGGCATATTAGTGTTTGATTACAACAGGCAGTCCACAAACAAGGGCCAACTAACTTGTTTATTTCTGATAGAGAGCCCACAAACATGGGCCAACTAACGTGTTTGTTTCTGATAGAGAGCCCACAAACATGGGCCAACTAACGTGTTTGTTTCTGATAGAGAGCCCACAAACATGGGCCAACTAACGTGTTTGTTTCTGATAGAGAGCCCACAAACATGGGCCAACTAACGTGTTTGTTTCTGATAGAGAGCCCACAAACATGGGCCAACTAACGTGTTTGTTTCTGATAGAGAGCCCACAAACATGGGCCAACTAACGTGTTTGTTTCTGATAGAGAGCCCACAAACATGTGCCAACTAACGTGTTTGTTTCTGATAGAGAGCCCACAAACATGGGCCAACTAACGTGTTTGTTTCTGATAGAGAGCCCACAAACATGGGCCAACTAACGTGTTTGTTTCTGATAGAGAGCCCACAAACATGGGCCAACTAACGTGTTTGTTTCTGATAGAGAGCCCACAAACATGGGCCAACTAACGTGTTTGTTTCTGATAGAGAGCCCACAAACATGGGCCAACTAACGTGTTTGTTTCTGATAGAGAGCCCACAAACATGGGCAAACTAACGTGTTTGTTTCTGATAGAGAGCCCACAAACATGGGCCAACTAACGTGTTTGTTTCTGATAGAGAGCCCACAAACATGGGCCAACTAACGTGTTTGTTTCTGATAGAGAGCCCACAAACATGGGCCAACTAACGTGTTTGTTTCTGATAGAGAGCCCACAAACATGGGCCAACTAACGTGTTTGTTTCTGATAGAGAGCCCACAAACATGGGCCAACTAACGTGTTTGTTTCTGATAGAGAGCCCACAAACATGGGCCAACTAACGTGTTTGTTTCTGATAGAGAGCCCACAAACATGGGCCAACTAACGTGTTTGTTTCTGATAGAGAGCCCACAAACATGGGCCAACTAACGTGTTTGTTTCTGATAGAGAGCCCACAAACATGGGCCAACTAACGTGTTTGTTTCTGATAGAGAGCCCACAAACATGGGCCAACTAACGTGTTTGTTTCTGATAGAGAGCCCACAAACATGGGCCAACTAACATGTTTGTTTCTGATAGAGAGCCCACAAACATGGGCCAACTAACGTGTTTGTTTCTGATAGAGAGCCCACAAACATGGGCCAACTAACGTGTTTGTTTCTGATAGAGAGCCCACAAACATGGGCCAACTAACATGTTTGTTTCCTGGTATCTAATCAGGACATTTGTTCAATTTATTTGTAGCTGTCCCCTCTTGTTCTTGCAGGTGGTTGTATTTGGAAAAACTTGTCATAGTCTAATTTATCCGTTCCGTTGATCATCTTATAAACCTGTATTAAGTCACCACGAATTCTTCTCTCTTCTAGACACTGTAGGCCGGTCGCTCCTTATAATTCTGGAAACCCATTATCAGCGTTGTCGCTTATCTTCCAGCATGTCTATATCCTCTCTATGAGAAGGACTCCACACCTGTACACAGTACTCCAATCTAGGTCTTACTAAAGCCTTATATAGTTTGACTATCACTTCCTTGCTACTATTTTAAATATTTCTTGTTATCATACCTAACATTGTATTTGTTGTTTTCACTGCTACCTGAACTTGCGCAACGAGAGAAAACTAACGAGTGTTTCTAATATCGGGCCCATAAACGGGACAACTAACGAGTGTTTCTAATATCGGGCCCACAGACGGGACAACTAACGAGTGTTTCTAATATCGGGCCCACAGACTGGACAACTAACGAGCGTTTCTAATATCGTTCCCACAGACTGGACAACTAACGAGTGTTTCTAATATCAGTTCCTCAAACGGGACAACTAACGAGCGTTTCTAATATCGTTCCCACAGACGGGACAACTAGCGAGTGTTTCTAATATCGGGCCCACAAACGAGCGTTTCTAATATCGGGCCCACAAACGGGACAACTAACGAGCGTTTCTAATATCGTGCCCACAAACGGGACAACTAACGAGCGTTTCTAATATCGGGCCCACAGACGGGACAACTAACGAACGTCTCAAATATCGAGCCAACAAAAAAGATAACGAATTAACGAATATTTAATCAAATTGATGAAATACTTACTTGCTGTCCGGATCCCAAAAAAAAACGAATTCTTCTAATGTTTGCTATTTCTTGACAAGCCAGAATGTTCAGAGTGTAAACGTCCAGTAAGACACATCCACCCTCGCGCACTGAGTACACCTCCTCGATTGGCAGATACTTATCGCATGAACGCCGAATCACATCCAATGTTAAACCATCGCTGGACGGCCACAAACATCTATTCAAACTGCCAGGGATTCTTCGATATACCGGCGAGCGCCGAGCGAGACCGATCCGTCATCCAGGCCCGGCACGCGGCTCGTGTTGTTGTAACGGCCAAATTTTGGTGAGTTTTCGAGACGCGATGCCGTGGACGACTCGAGCTAGGGTGAGAAAACACGAACTTATGGAGGACAGAGGGACAGTTGAGAAACAAGGAAGCGATAACAGATGAAGATACGATAGGCAAGGTTAAAGAAGAAAGGTTTGTCCTATCATATTCAGGTACTCTACCTGAGCGCCTGTGGCGCAGCTGCAGGCCTCCGTCAAGGTCTGTGTGTACGATCTACCAGGGTGGATGACGGCAAGTGTGAGGGATGAAAGTCCGACTGCTGCCAAACGGAGTGAACCTTCACATTGGTGGCTAATGGGCGGTCTCTAACCTCTCTGAGGTAGAAGACTCCTCACATTATGGTTTCACACCCCCCCCCCCCCCCCATTCAAATAGTCCAAGAGTCTTGAGAGTGTGGAGTAGCCGTGTCAGTGTGCAGTAGCCGTGTCAGTGTGGAGTAGCCGTGTCACTGTGGAGTATCCTTGTCAGGGAGAGTAGCCGTCTGAATGTAGGTTAGTCAAATAAGTGTTGAGTAGATGTGTCAGTGTATAGAAGCCATATCAGTGTGGAGTAGCCGTGTCGCTGTGGAGTAGCCGTGTCACTGTGGAGTAGCCGTGTCAGTGTGGAGTAGCCGTGTCACTGTGGAGTAGCCGTGTCAGTGTGGAGTAGCCGTGTCAATGTAGAGTAGCCGTGTCAGTGTGGAGTAGCCGTGCCACTGTGGAGTAGCCGTGTCAGTGTGGAGTAGCCGTGTCAATGTAGAGTAGCCGTGTCAGTGTGGAGTAGCGGTGTCAGTGTAGAGTAGCCGTGTCAGTGTGAAGTAGCGGTGTCAGTGTAGAGTGACCGTGCCAGTGTGGAGTAACCGTGTCAGTGTAGAGTAGCCGTGCCAGTGTGGAGTTGCCGTCTCTGTATTTAGTAGCCGTCGCAGTGTGGAGTATCCTTCTCAGAGTGGAATAGCAGTGTCAGGGGAGTCGCCTTCTCTGTGTGCAGTAGCCGTGTTATTGTTAAGTAGACGCGACAGTGAGTAGTAGCCGTGTCAGTGTGGAGTAGCCGTGTCAGTGTGGAGTAGCCGTGTCAGTGTGGAGTAGCCGTGTCAGTGTGGAGTAGCCGTGTCAGTGTGGAGTAGCCGTGTCAGGGTGTAGTAGCCGTGTCAGTGTGGAGTAGCAGTGTCAGTGTGGAGTAGCCGTGTCAGTGTGGAGTTGCCGTGTCAGTGTGGAGTTGCCGTGTCAGTGTGTAGTAGACGTGTCAGTGTGGAGTAGCCGTGTCAGTGTAGAGTAGCCGTGCCAGTGTGGAATAGCCTTCTCTGTGTAAAGTAGACGTGTAAGTGTGAAGTAACCGTCAATGATTGGGGTAGTGGACTTGCAGTAGTCGTCTCTTTGGGTTGTATATATGTATGTGTGTGTGTGTGTGTGTGTATGTATATATGTATGTGTGTGTGTGTGTGTGTATGTATGTATGTATGTATGTATGTATGTATGTATGTATGTATGTGTGTATGTATGTATGTATGTATGTATGTATGTGTATGTATGTGTGTATGTGTATGTATGTATGTGTTTGTGTATGTATGAGTGTGTGTGTATGTATGAGTGTGTGTGTTTGCGTGCGTGAATGCGTGTACGCGCGCGTGCGCATGCGCGTTTGCGTGCGCGTGTGCGTGCGCGTGTATGTGTGTGTGTGTGTGTGTGTATGTATGTGTATGTATGTATATATGTATGTGTATGTATGTATGTATGTATGTATGTGTGTGTGTTTGCGTATGTATGTATGTATGTATGTATGTATGTGTGTATTTATGTATGTATGTATGTATGTATGTATGTGTGTGTGTGTGTGTGTATGTATGTATGTATGTATGTATGTATGTATGTATGTATGTATGTATGTATGTATATATGTATTTATGTATGTATACATGTATGTATGTATGCATGTGTGTGTGTGTGTATATGTATGTATGTATGTATGTATGTATGTATGTATGTATGCATGTATGTATGTATGTATGTATGTATGTATGTATGTATGTATGTGTGTGTGTATGTATGTATGTATGTATGTATGTATGCATGTGTGTGTGTGTGTGTGTGTATGTATGTATGTATGTATGTATGTATATATGTATGTATATATGTATGTATGTATGTATGCCGAGATGCTACTGCTTGAACCTAGTTGTGTTTCGTATCGTATAAGACCTTTTCCTTTGTGCTACTGCTTGAACCTAGATCGTATAGGACCTTTTCCTTTGTGCTACTGCTCCTGCAATGCGCCTGTTGAGGGTCGAGGTGCGTAGATCTCTTGTTTGGGTCAGGTGAGAAGCTTGTGGTGTTGTCAAGTGGAACCTCCCTAGTGTTTCAGACACACCTTATATCCATTTCTGCGACGAATCACCAATACTTGCACATGATAGGCTCTTGCTGCTGGTTGGTCATAATGCATCTGAACCAAGTTTCTTTTGTAGCTGGCTAAAGTGGCTCTTATGACATTCCGAGGTGTTCTAGAAACGATATACTGTTGCCCTTCTTGCTGTATTGCAATGCGAAAGGAAACTCTCTAGTGTTCTCATCACTATGGGGAATACAGTGCCCATTCCAACCTCATTGTCCAGGTTGCTGTTAAATAGCTTCTCCTCACGTGAGTGACAGGAACGTGATGTGTGACCTTGATGAGTATGCTCTGTCCCTGGAGATAGTCATGGCGCCCCTTTCACTGAAACAAGGTGTTAGCTCTGATCCTAGCCAGCCCGTTAAATGGCGTTCTAAACAGCTAGGGGCACAGGCCACCTGATTGGACCACAGATCAGTTCCTCTCTTAGCCAGATCTCTCCCTCACAATATCAGGACACACTACTTAACTGAGGAACACCGTCTGAATAATAAAAATGACTTGTTATAGACTAATTTATCCGTTCCTCTGATAATCGCATAAACCTTTGTTTCCTCGAATTCTTCCTTTTTATAGATACTGTAGGCCGGTTTTTTTCGAAGTCTTTCCTCTAAACCGTAATTCTGGTATCCCACTATCAGCTTTGTCGATCTTTTTTTTATTCTTTCCAGCATGTTTATGTCCCCTCTATGATAAGGACTCCACACCTGTACACAGAACTCCAATCTAGGTCTAACTAGAGATTTGAACAGTTTGACGATCACTTCCTTGCTCCTATGTTTAATATTTCTTTTTATCATACATAACATTGTATTTGGCTTTTTCTCTGCTACCTGGACTTGCTCACTCACTTTGCCTGTATTTTCTATTATTACCCCTAGGTCCCTTTCCTCATCTATCTCTCTAATATTGTTTTCTCCCATTCTGTAATTATGTTCCATATTGGATCTACCCATGTGGATGACTGTACATTTATCTACATTAAACTCCGCTTGCCAGCTTACAGACCATTCTCGAATTTTATCTAAATCCGTCCTCAAAATATCCACTTCCGCTTTAGATGAGACACTACTGCATAGTTTTGTGTCATCCGCAAATTTTGCAATAATGGACCCATACCTATGTCCAAATCATTTATATATATCAAGAACAAAATTGGTCCCAAAACCGAGCCCTGTGGCACTCCACTTTTCACTTCACCCCACTCAGAGTGCTCCTTATTTATGCCCACCCTCTGCCTTCTTCCCGTTAACCAATTTTCAATCCATTTGGCAACTTCCCCACCTATTCCATGTGATTTTAACTTTCGAAATAATCTTTAATGAGGTACTCTATCAAAGGCCTTTGCAAAATCTAGATAAATAACGTCCACTGGCTCTCCTATCTATTATTTTCGTAACCTCCTCCATGAATTCTAATATATTTGTAAAGCACGATCTCCCTCTAGTAAACAGATGCCGACTATTTGTAATTAGATTAAATTTGTCTAAATGCATTACAAAGTTTTCTTTGATTATTGACTCAAACAATTTACAGACTATGCTCGTTAATCTCACCGGCTTATAATTTACTGGATCGGATGTGTGCCCTTCTTTGAATAAGGAGATCACTCCTGCATCTTTCCAATCCTGTGGAACAATCCCTTTTGTAAGTGATTGAGAACATAATATAGCCAATGGTTTTGCTAGTTGGTCTCTAATTTCAAACAGCAATTTTGGATGAATACCATCTTGACCTGGACATTTATCCACTTTCAACCCCTCCAATTTTTAAAAAACCATTTCCTCTGTAATACATATTGATCTTAATCCCGCTGTATCCATGTCTTTTTTAAAAATATCTATAGGCTCTGGGATCTTGGAGCAGTCCTCTTTTGTGTAGACTGTGCCAAAGTACTGATTGAGCAGATTAGCAGCCTCCCTATTCGCACTTATTATTTTCACTGTACTGTCTATGAGAGGGCTTACTTTGTCTTTCGTTCTTTGTTTATTTCTAACATAAGAAAAGAAGCGTTTACTATCAGATTTGATCCTCTGAACAAGTTGTTTTTTTAAAGTTATTTTTGCTACTTTATTCCTTTTCTGAGATATGTTCTGCTTGTCCAAATATTTTACATATGTTTCTTTTGATTTACCTGCCTCTATATATTTTTTCCATGCTTTATTTTTAACTCTTCTACATTTCACTACAAATATAGTTATCCCCTTTTCAGACTTAGGGTTTACCTCCGTATATGGAACACATTCCTCTTTTAACTTTTCTAGAACTGTTTTAAAACTTTCCCACTCCTGTTCAACATCTGTTCCTCCGACAATATCTTTCCAGATTATCTCGCTCACCGCCTCTTTCATCCTCTTAACATCTGCCTTAGAGTAGTCGTATATTCACGTGTTTATGTTTACTTCTTTCCCTGCAATAAGATCCCAACGGATGATTTGATGGTCACTTGAGCCAAACAGTTCGCCAACGATAACGTTTTCAATCATATTTTCCTCTGTGGTAAAAACTAGGTCGAGTATGTTTTTGCCTCTGGTGGCTGCTTCTACATGTTGAATTAAAAAATTGTCAGTTATGCACGTAACAAAAGGTTTTGACTCTACAAGTGCTTCTGCCATATCCCATTTTATTTCTGGATAGTTGAAATCCCCCATTAATAATAATTTCCCTTTACTTGCCTTTGCTATGCTACTAATCAGCTCCTCATCTTCCTCTTTTTGACTTGATGGACATCTATAGCACACTCCAATCACTGTTTTTTCACCCCCACTTTCTATTTCTCCCCATACACTTTAATTTGTGTTAACACATGAAAAATAATCTTTGATCGTTATATTAACAGAATTTATACAGTATAATAAAACGCCACCTCCCTTAGTCTTGTCTCCAATTATCCTCTTTCCTTAACATTGTATATCCCTCAATTTCAAGTTCACAATCTGCAATCTCCTCATATGTCCATGATTCTGTTAATCATATTATATCTGGTTTTTCTTCTTCTACATACAGTTCCAATTCTTCTCTTTTATTTACTTTGCTTTTCACATTTGCATGAAAACATTTTAGTTCGTAATTTCGTTGTTTTTCCACTTTTTGCTTTTGCTTTATCATTTTAGTGTTTGCTTTTCCATTATGTATTTCACACTTCCCTGACCCCAACTCTCCCGTTTGACTACATCCTCTATAGCACCCTATTGTAGGCCTATCTTTAGTCTCATACTTCATAGGCCTTACTAGTTTAAATTTCTAACACAATGATAGAACATATACTTTTCTACAACATGCTGTCCTATCTCATTTAGATGTAAACCTCACCTGTCTAACATTTTACTTGTGTCTACTTTAACATCAATAAATTCCATTCCCATGCCCGCACACATCACCTGTAACCTAAGGTTGATACCTATTATTTTGCTATCTAGATAGTCTGACCCATCTGCTCTATCTAAAATGCCCATCATCTTGACGTTTTATTGCCAGTTGTGTCATCATCCAGACATTCTCATCTTGACGTTTTATTGCCAGTTGTTTCATCATCCAAACATTCTAATCTTTTAACTGAATCATCTGTAGACTTTCCTGTTATAAATATTAATGTTTTTCCATGTTCCAGTTCGCAAATGCTGGGTCAGCGAGATGCACAGGTAAGTTATTTATCTTACTCGAACCTGTAATTAAGATTGGTGTCAACTAAGACCGTCCCATCCATCCAATTACACGGCATTGACCATTTTTTTTAGAAAATTATTCTGCGAAGTGACCAAACAAACAATTACTGAGGGCTCTTGTAACTTATAAGAACAACCAAAGAAACTTGGACAGAATACAGGAAACTGTATCAAATTGAGTATCTTGATGACTTGCTGAAAACATGAAGACAACAAGAGAGATGTGGATGGAGCTGGGATTGGTGGGTCACACAAGGATGACCTAGACCTATTTGTTGACGGCCTTTTCTACGTGGAAATCTGAAGGTTTTAATTGATTGAATAACTGAACAGATCATCTGATGAGATATATTTTTCCAGCTATAGTTGGAGTGGGTTGCTTGCCCTTTGACTGACTTTAGCCTCGGGTGTTATTATTGCAGCACAGGGTCCTGTTGACCTAAGCCTTCTGACTACTTCAAGTACACTAAAGGTCTTCAAAAGAAATATAGTTCTGCTGTCATGTCAAAGGTGCTCGTCAATTTGGGGAAAGTGGACTCAAATCTGCTGGTTCGTCATGGCGGACACTATTCGTACTGGCTGAACTAACAGAGAAACAAACTGGCTAAACTAACAGAGAAAACATACTGGCTGAACTAACAGAGAAACATACTGGCTTAACTAACAGAGAAACATATTGGCTGAACTAACTGAGAAACATATTGGCTGAACTAACTGAGAAACATATTGGCTGAACTAACTGAGAAAACATACTAGCTGAACTAACAGAGAAACATATTGGCTGAACTATCTGAGAAACATATTGGCTGAACTAACTGAGAAAACGAAATAGCTTGGCCCGTTTCAGGTGGGGTTTTGTGGGTAATGTTTCGTCATGCCGGAGTCGCCATCTTGGTACAACTTCAGTACGTGTCATCCATGATCAGCATGTTTTGTTTATGTGCGTCTTACTTTGTGTGCGTGTGTCTGTGTATCTCTGTGTGTCTGTGTATATCTGTGTATCTCTGTGTGTGTATGTGTGTCTGTCTGTGTATGTAAGTGTATGTTTGTCTGTCTGTGTATGTAAGTGTATGTTTGTATGTTTGTATGAATATATGCGTGTGTGTGTATGTCTGTGTGTATGTCTGTCTGTATGTGTGTCTGCTGTTGTATCTGTGTATTTTTCGGTGTGCATGTGTCTGTGTGAGTATGTGTGTCTGTATGTGTGTATATCTGTGTTTGTGTGTGTGTATGTGTGTGTCTATTTGTGTGAATCTGTGTGTGTGTGTATGTTTGTGTGTCAGTCTAGCATTTTGTATGCATGTCTGTGTGTGTATGTGTGTATGTCTGTCTGTGTGTATATATGTGTCTGTGTGCGTCTGTTTGTATGTGTGTATGTGTGTATGTATGTGTGTCTGTCTGTGGATGTGTGACTGGCTATCTGTGTCTGTCAGTGTATGTCTGAATGTGTGTCTGTCTCTATGTGTGTTTGTATTTGTCATTATGTCTTTGTCTATGTGTGTATGTGTATGTGTGTCTGTCTGTACGTGTGTGTGTATGTATGTGTGTCTGTCCGTATGTATGTGTCTCTGTCCGTATGTGTATGTGGGCTGTCTGTATGTGTGTGTGTATGTATGTGTGTCTGTCCGTATGTATGTGTCTCTGTCCGTATGTGTATGTGTGCTGTCTGTATGTGTGTGTGTATGTATGTGTGTCTGTCCGTATGTCTGTGTCTGTATGTGTATGTGTGCTGTCTGTATGTATGTGTGTCTGTCCGTATGTCTGTGTCTATGTCTGTATGTGTATGTCTGTATGTGTGTGTGCATGTTCGTATATTGGTGCAGACAGCCCTCGCAGGAGAGTGCTAGATCTGTTATCAACCCAATGCCTCTTGATTTGAAGTCTCTTACCATCTAGACACCACCAACACTACCACAACACTACCACCAACACTTATGTGACAGTTCCAGCTGGAGCACGGGCATTAAGTGCAGGGGAGACTGGGCTGGCGTTGGACCAATGCAGGTCACGCTAGGGTCAAGCACCGTTTCGACACTAGGTCTGCCCAGAAACGAGGGTAAGGAACTCGTGACGTAGTAGACTTTGTCTGGTGTAAGGGTGCGTATCAGAACTGACCACTCTGACGTCAGACGTGACAGGATGGGGGTTGTTGAAGATCTGATACTTCCACGACCGGCTACCACATTTAGAATGACAGTGATTCGTGGATAGACAGCCAATAACATTTTAAATGGGATAGTTCAACATTGGAGTGTAAGCTAAATCAGACAACCAGCAGAAGACCATTGGACAGCTATGTTGTTGTTCGACATTATTTAATACACTGCAGAGATACATTCGAGAGACTGGCAGGAAGAGTGGGATTGAATCTGGAAGTAAGGGAGTTTACAAGGTGGTTGTACCATCACTCACCTCGAATTTGGGCAGTGGCGCTCAATAGGTGATTATGACGTACACCATGTGAACAGTACGAGAATTGATTGTGTGTCAGTGCACAGATTGACTGGGTACGCGATGACACGTGAGAACGTTATCCGATTATATGTGAGTACGTGATCTCATTATATGTGAATGTACATATCGCCTGATAATACGTGATCTGATTATATGTGAGTGCACAGATCAACTGAGTACGGGATATGATTGTGTGTGAGTGCACAGATCGACTGAGTACGGGATATGATTGTGTGTGAGTGCACATATCGACTAAGTACGGGATCTGATCGCGAAGACGAGTTTGTGATTATGTGTTGAGGGTGCAGATAAATGACAGCAAGCTAGCCATTAAGTTGTGGCTAGAATAATTCTTGAGGTTGTCAAGTTTTGTTGTTGCAGGTAAAGACTTAGAATCTGTTTTTTTAAATGTAATTACAGAAATAACATCAGCACCAATTGCTTGTACGTTATGTTGTAGTTAAATTTACATTATAATTTTTTAGTTCAGAAGTTCTTTCCTTTTGTTGATATTTTACAACAGTTATTATTTTAATAAATTATATTATTTTATTATATGGCCAGAATAGTGTTCACTGTGTTTGATGGTCAGGATAGTGTTCACTGTGTTTGATGGTCAGGATAGTGTTCACTGTGTTTGATGGTCAGGATAGTGTTCACTGTGTTTGATGGTCAGGATAGTGTTCACTGTGTTTGATGGTCAGGATAGTGTTCACTGTGTTTGATGGTCAGGATAGTGTTCACTGTGTTTGATGGTCAGGATAGTGTTCACTGTGTTTGATGGTCAGGATGGTGTTCACTGTGTTTGATGGTCAGGATAGTGTTCACTGTGTTTGATGGTCAGATTAGTGTTTACTGTGTTGAAGTCGTGGAGTAGATGTATGTTGAAACTCTTTAGATAAGTAAACTACTTACAAGCCAACGCTGCTACACTACCACCAACACTACCACCGAGACTACCACCAACACTACCACCGAGACTACCACCAACACTACAACCGAGACTACCACCGAGACTACCACCAACACTACCACCGAGACTACCACCGAGACTACCACCAACAATACCACCATATCATATCAAACAATCCAAAAGCGAGGTCAGTGCTAAGAACTCCAGACGTTCCAACAAAACAAGCTGCAGACACCCCCTGCTCCCTGCCTCTCCTCAATTATTCAAACAAACAATAATCTCTAGCAAAAACACCCAACAAAACAAAGTCAACAATTTGCCCCAAATGTTGACATTTATAATCCCCTGGCGTTTATTATTTGTTCCACAGCTAATTTTGTTCGCCAAATTCATTTTTATCGTCGTGTTTGTTGTAAGCTTTTGTATGCTACTTTCATCTATTAAAGTGTTATTTATGTCGTCTGATCATTGCTATTTTGTTGGTTTGGGGAGGGGGGGGGGGGGTGGTAAATTAGCCGTAAACTATACGGGGAGGAAGGTGGTGGTGGCAGCCAATGGCCTTGTATGCAGTAACAGGGTTTAGAAGCTGGATCTGAGAGAGCTCTCTGCCACGCCACCATCGCACAGACCGTTCTATAAGACACGTCACGAATGGGAACGGTATAACCAATAGCTAAATGGGCAGACCGATGGACAGGCCGGCAAACAGACAGAAACAGGCAGGCATACAGACGGAGAGATAGATAGACAGATCTGCCGAAGAGGGATGTGTCGGACCTAAAAGGTCAAATATCGAAGGCAAGCTGTAAACTAGCGACACGACGCATTCCGGTCTCCGGACTACATCCTGCTGCTTGCAATAGACCAGTTCAGGGCTTGTTAGGGGGAGTGAGAGAACTAACGTAGAAGAAGAAGAAGATAGATATACACATATAAAGATAGATAGATAGATAGATAGATAGATAGATAGATAGATAGATAGATAGATAGATAGATAGATAGATAGATAGATAGATAGATAGACAGATAGATAGATAGATAGATAGATAGATAGATAGATAGATAGATAGATAGATAGATAGATAGATAGATAGATAGATAGATAGATAGATAGATAGATAGATAGATAGATAGATAGATAGATAGACAGACAGACAGATAGATAGATAGATAGATAGATAAATAGATAGATAGATAGATAGATAGATAGATAGATAGATAGATAGATAGATAGATAGATAGATAGATAGATAGATAGATAGATAGATAGATAGATAGATAGATAGATAGATAGATAGATAGATAGATAGATAATTGAGAAGGAACTCACATCGTGACCATCATGCCCATATAAGGGCCCATATAAGGGCATGTGCATGTCACTGGCACATTAAAGCCAGTATTAGGTCCCGAGGAGAAGACGTGTGACGAAAGTAATCAAGTCAAGCAGTTCAATAGGATCGATGGGTAATACGGTGGGTACCAACTTCCGGCAAGCAATAGGGAGCTTCCGATAGAGGTAGCTCCTCGCACGCCAGTTTGTAATTTGGGTATGCTCATTTCTCGCGCGACGGCGAGACTTCCCTTCGCCTTTTTACAACCGGCAGAGATAAAATGGGCCCTGTACTTCCGGGCTGGGAGTTCTCGTTCGGTGATAGGATTAGACTGAATGGTGGCTGGGCGGAATAAAGATGTGATAACTCCTGCAAGAAGAGGGCAACTCTAGGTGGTTGATTAGGGATAAGAACAATTGAGAGCAACAGACTCGTACATATTAATTTAGTAGACGGAGACGGGATGTCAGGTGGACGACAAGAGGGAAGGTGGGGAGGGTAGACTAAGAGACATGGGAGGAACATACACGGAAAAAGGGAAATGGGACACTATGATAAATGGAGATTGGAGATTGGTAGATATGGGAGATTGGTAGAGATGGCAGATTCGTTGAGATAGAACATTCGTAGAGATATGAGAATGGTCGAGATGGAAGATTGGTAGAGATGGGACATTCGTAGATATGGGAGATTCGTAGATATGGGAGATTGGTAGAGATGGGAGATTGGTAGAGATGGGAGATTGGTAGAGATGGGAGACAAAGTTAGATAAAACTTCTCAGATTCGTCCTTTAAGTTGAAGATGAAATTGTCTAATGGCTTGGGTAACTTCACTGCCTCATGACATGCCCTAGACTAAATGACCTCAGTAACTTCACTGCCTCATGACATGCCCTAGACTAAATGACCTCAGTAACTTCACTGCCTCATGTCATGCCCTAGACTAAATGACCTCAGTAACTTCACTGCCTCATGTCATGCCCTAGACTAAATGACCTCAGTAACTTCACTGCCTCATGTCATGCCCTAGACTAAATGACCTCAGTAACTTCACTGCCTCATGTCATGCCCTAGACTAAATGACCTCAGTAACTTCACTGCCTCATGTCATGCCCTAGACTAAATTACCTCAGTAACTTCACTGCCTCATGTCATCTTCTGGACTAAATGACCTCAGTAACTTCACTGCCTCATATCATGCCCTAGACTAAATTACCTCAGTAACTTCACTGCCTCATGTCATGCCCTAGACTAAATGACCTCAGTAACTTCACTGCCTCATGTCATGCCCTAGACTAAATGACCTCAGTAACTTCACTGCCTCATGTCATGCCCTAGACTAAATTACCTCAGTAACTTCACTGCCTCATGTCATGTCCTAGACTAAATGACCTCAGTAACTTCACTGCCTCATGTCATGCCCTAGACTAATTGGCCTCAGTAACTTCACTGCCTCATGTCATGTCCTAGACTAAATGACCTCAGAAACTTTACTGCCTCATGTCATGCCCTAGACTAAATGACCTCAGTAACTTCACTGCCTGATGTCCTGCCCTAGACTAAATGACCTCAGTAACTTCACTGCCTCATGTCATGTCCTAGACTTGTTGGGTGAAATGTCTCCATTATTCCTACCCAAACCACAAAGGGTATTCTATTCTCCAGACAACTTAACTCCAGCAGGAAACCATTAGCTTTGGTTTTCGTTTCCTGATCTTCGGGAAATGTGTCGAATGTTTTTCTTGGTTTGTTCAGGTCAGAGTCAAGTGGCTTCGTGTGGCCTGTGGGTACTTGCGGGTTACTTTACAACAGATAGACCACGAATAACCTCAAGTACTGAAGCAGGGGTCTTCAAACTGTGGCACACGGGACATATGCGGCACGATATAACATTTTATACGGCCCTCAGAAACTTGAAAAAGTCATACAAATTACCATTTCATATAACATCACTACAATTTCTGAAGATAAAATTCATTGTTGACAATGGATAACCTTTCTTTTCCCTTTCAGTTAACTCAATTATCCTTTAGTTAGATGTCTATCTGAAGCTTACCATTTGTAGTTATTGTATTTAATCTCTCAGTGCAAACACAGCATCCTCTCTAAGCCATCGTTATATTTCCCTTTTCTTCTAAATCAAATCCCAGTCTGATTACCAACCAAAATACAAATAAAATGCAAAAATTAAACTTGTAAAATTATTTATACAACTTTTTTATTTGTACATAGGCTCATGAAAATGTGTACAGCATTTATTATGGCCCTCTCCTGGAAGATTTGGAGAGCCCTGTAAGATGGAAACAGAAGATGGTACAATCCGCTGACAGAAATCACTAACTTCAAAGACATTGTATAAATCAAAATGGCAGAGCAAATGGGCAGTTCGTGAAGCGGAGTTTTCTCACACCTTGTGGCTTGTCAAGTCTGAATGTGCCCCAGTCATATCTGGCACGTTATATGACTGTCCTCTACAGTAAGTGGTTGGATCTACACTGTGCTTTTACAAAAGGGTAAACATGCTTTGTAACAGCTCTGTCTCACTATCAACCTTTGTAACAGCTCTGTCTCACTATCAACCTTTGTAACAGCTCTGTCTCACTATCAACCTTTGTAACAGCTCTGACTCACTGTCAACCTTTGTAATAGCTCTGACTCACTGTCAACATTTGTAATAGCTCTGACTCACTGTCAACCTTTGTAATAGCTCTGACTCACTGTCAACCTTTCTAAAAGCTCTGACTCACTGTCAACCTTTGTAATAGCTCTGACTCACTATCAACCTTTGTAATAGCTCTGACTCACTGTCAACCTTTGTAATAGCTCTGACTCACTGTCAACCTTTGTAATAGCTCTGACTCACTGTCAACCTTTGTAATAGCTCTGACTCACTGTCAACCTTTGTAATAGCTCTGACTCACTGTCAACCTTTGTAATAGCTCTGACTCACTGTCAACCTTTGTAATAGCTCTGACTCACTGTCAACCTTTGTAATAGCTCTGACTCACTGTCAACCTTTGTAATAGCTCTGACTCACTGTCAACCTTTGTAATAGCTCTGACTCACTGTCAACCTTTGTAATAGCTCTGACTCACTGTCAACCTTTGTAATAGCTCTGACTCACTGTCAACCTTTGTAATAGCTCTGACTCACTGTCAACCTTTGTAATAGCTCTGACTCACTGTCAACCTTTGTAATAGCTCTGACTCACTGTCAACCTTTGTAATAGCTCTGACTCACTGTCAACCTTTGTAACAGCTCTGACTCACTCTCAACCTTTGTAATATCTCTGACTCACTGTCAACCTTTGTAATAGCTCTGACTCACTGTCAACCTTTGAAATAGCTCTGACTCGCTATCAACCTTTGTAATAGCTCTGACTCACTGTCAACCTTTGTAATAGCTCTGACTCACTGTCAACCTTTGTAATAGCTCTGACTCACTGTCAACCTTTGAAATAGCTCTGACTCGCTATCAACCTTTGTAAATGCCGTGACTCACTGTCAACCTTTGTAATAGCTCTGACTCACTGTCAATCTTTGTAATAGCTCTGACTCACTGTCAACCTTTGTAATAGCTCTGATTCACAGTCAACCTTTGTAATAGCTTTGGAGCCAATGCCACTAAGTGTGGACCAATGCCACTAAGTATCATCAACCTGCACCAACAGCTCTATCGACTGACTGAAGCGTTGCCGTTTGTCGGGGCCACAAACACCTGGGGGTTACCCCTGAACGCTAAGCCCCGCCCATCTAAGAATGTTAGGGCTACAGACAGGAGATCTAGAACAGATTTGGCCCATTCAGTTAACTCTCCTCTCCTAACAAAGGTTGAAACATAACCTGTAGCAATCTACCTTTGACAATGGGTAAAGCCTTGCCTAACAAAGGTATGCAAATAGCCATACCAATCTCTCTTTGACAATGGCTAAAGGCTTGTTTAACAAAGCTGTTCACAGAACCTGTAGCAGTCTAACATTGACAATGGCTAAAGGCTTGTTTAACAAAGCTGTTCACAGAACCTGTAGCAGTCTAACATTGACAATGGCTAAAAGAATCATCTCTGCGAGATCTACATTTTCGTGAGCTCAAATAATTGAACCAAACTTTTCTAAACATAAAAACCAACTGTTTCTAATACGTCCTCGTGTGCTGAAAACAGTTTGCACGGAAAGCAAAAGGCGTTTACCGGTGTGGGCCACTTGGTGAGAAGAACATGAGAAGCTGGTTATGGTTTTGATATTAGAATACGCCCTTTTCATGAGACTAGCTTGCATTCTGTTTTTATACCACGCCATCCTTTTACAACTAATGGATGCCAATGACACACTAATAATTCTTTTCTCTACATAATGAGGACACGTACGTATTGGAATGTGTTTTCTCTAGGCAAAGGCACCACCACATGAGCTCCAGGCCACTAGGCACCTGGCTACTAAGTCTAATGGATAAACCTGCATGTCTATCAGATGTAGTGCATGAAACTAGAAAATATGTATATCAACTGAAGTGTATACATAAATGAAGTGTCTATGAGATGGACGTGGTATGTGGATTGCTTCACAGTCTGGTTTTGTTTTGATCATACAAGTGATTCCGGTACAATTTTGTTCACTGATAATTTATTTAAATGGTCAAAATTCACACGAGTATCGCTCCGTTTCCCCTTTCTGTCCTATGCCCTAGCTATTTCCCATTCTGTCCTATTCCCTACCTATTCTCCATTCTGCCATATGCCCTACGTATTTCCCATTCTGTCCTATGCCCTACTTATTTCCTATTCTGCCCTATGTCCAAGCCATTTCCCATTCTGTCATATGCCCAAGACGATTCCTATTGTGCCCTCTGTCCTACCTATTTGCCATTCTGTCCTATGCCCAAGCCGTTTCCCATTCTGTCCTATGCCCAAGACGTTTCCTATTGTGTCCTATTTCCTAGCTATTTTCCATAGAAGCGCCCTCTCCTCCTCTTCTCGACCCGGTTTCACCAGTTCCCATTTCCCATGTACTCAACGAATGTTACATGCATGGGTTGATCGCTTGTGGCATTCATCTGGCGATATCAGTTCTCCTGGAATATTTGGTTGCTTGATAATATTAGTTGATACTCCCATTACCCCCAATCAGTGCATCGAGTTCAGTCCATCCTATTCAGCTTCCACTGATAAGCACACATTCTCGTCAAAGCACGAATCACGAAACATCTTTTATAGCCGAATATTCCTTCACGCTATCACAGCCCGCGTGTGTCATTGAATTGTTTTACCTCATCATCATGTCTAATAATACCACTGAAAATTACTAGTCTTCAAGACCTTTAAACGAGGGCCAGGGGCCGAGGGGGCAGTTCAAGAACCGCAGTGGCAATATTTGTGATTGATTTTAATCTTGGCCAGACATCGGCGTTGACAACTCAAAGGGAATCTGATGAAATTATGGAATCTTGGCGCCCGTATCTCGGCTGCCCTTTTGTACCGTCTTCTGCGCGTGCATTGTTTGGAAAACGGTATCCAGGGATGCCGGAGAATTTCTGTGGACCGTCTCTGTGTCAGTTCATGCTGGTGTGAATATTAGTGAGAGTGGCGGTTTTTGTTTGTGGTTACTGTTGCGTGGCCAGGGCTGTGTGATGGTGGCGTAGTTTACGACTTGGGTGTTTTCTGTCTGCGGGTCTTAGCTAGAGATAGCTTGGATGTCTTATGTCTGGGGGCCGTAGCTAGAGATAGCTTGGATGTCTTATGTCTGGGGGCCGTAGCTAGAGATAGTTTGGATGGCTTATGTCTGGGGGCCGTAGCTAGAGATAGTTTGGATGTCTTATGTCTGGGGGCCGTAGCTAGAGATAGTTTGGATGTCTTATGTCTGGGGGCCGTAGCTAGAGATAGTGTGGATGTCTTCTGTTTGAGGGCCTTAGCTGAAGTTAGTTTGCGTTTCTGGTGTATGTAGGACCAATCGTTAGATATACTTAGTGTCTTCTCTCTGTGGGCCCAAACGTTCGATATCTTAAGTGTCTTCTCTCTGTGGGCCTAAACGTTCGATATCTTTAGTGTCTTCTCTCTGTGGGCCCAAACGAAAACATTCCCTTTTTTTTAAAAACTGGCTGGGACTTTGACAGGTCTGCTAATCATGTGTAGGGTTGCAGGTTTGGCCACACTCCTAGCCCACCTGGGACTGAAGTACTCCTTAGACAGATTGTCTTCCATAACAAGAAAACATGGATGTGGACTTGGTTGTGAGCCTGTCACGGCAGCGTCATGTCTACCCAGCTAGGTTTACTCTGGATTGTGGAAAATACAAACAAAAAAGGAGGAAAGAGAGCCACCAACCCCGTCTGATTGAGACACATAACCAGCAAAGAACATCATCGACCAATGTTTGCCCACCAAAGATGAGGAAATCTCCAACACTCCAACAGCGACTCTAGACATATATGCGGCACAAACAGTTTTAAATCGGAACTTTGTTTCCTGCCACTGGTGTTCCTAGCGATGACAAGGATACGGCCGATGAGACCAAGGGCCGCAATAAGCATCACTTAGGAACCTGTTTCCCTGAACCTGATAGAGCCTTCTACGTGGAATTATCTGCTGTTCTGTGCCGCACTATTTTGTTCTACCCACAAGGTCTCGACAACTGGATTTCTGGTCCACCGTTCTGCGGCAGATGTTTCCTAGTTTCCCCCGCATGTCTCTTCCCCTGTGGGCTCCAATCCAGCGCAAATCGGGTTATACAGACTATTTTTGTCTGAGAGTGTTTCCCATCTGTGCTCACCTTCCCAGCACAATCTCCTGATGTAACTTTTGCTGATGTGTGCCCTCCCCACATATCCACCTTAGCCATGAACTTTCCCACAGATCCACCTTAGCCATGAACTTCCCCAAAGATCCACCTTAGCCATGAACTTTCCCACAGATCCACCTTAGCCATGAACTTTCCCACAGATCCACCTTAGCCGTGAACTTTCCCATAGATTCACCTTAGTCGTGAAAGTTTCCACAGATCCACCTTCGCCATGAACTTTCCCACAGATCCACATTAGCCGTGAACTTTTCCACAGATTCACCTTAGTAAACTTTCCCACAGATCCACCTTAGTGAACTTTCCCACAGATCCACCTTAGCCGTGAACTTTCCCACAGATTCACCTTAGTGAACTTTCCCACAGATTCACCTTAGTGAACGTTCCCACAGATCCACCTTAGCCATGAACTTTCCCACAGATCCACCTTAGCCGTGAACTTTCCCACAGATTCACCTTAGTGAACTTTCCCACAGATCCTCCTTAGCCATTACCACTGGCCATCTAGTACCAGATATGCCACAAGCCCACATCTCAGCTTTTATTGATCTTCCATAAACTGAATTGGTGGACACTTTGGCAGAGTTGTGTCTGTACTGCATGAGTTCTTTTCAACGATAACAGTGTTTTTCTCTTCTTTTTATTTCGTTTGACATCTTAGCTTGAATCACAAATACATTTTAGTTTCAATCAGAAATAAATTTTTAGTTTCAATCACAAATAGATTCTAGCTTGAATCATAAATAGATGTTAGATGGAATGATAAATAGATTTTAATTTGAATCATCAATATATTTTTAAATTGAATTATAAATAGATTTCTAATTGAATGAATAATAGATTATAGCTTGAATCATAAAAATAGATAGATTTTAACCTAAATCATAAATATATATACAACTAGAATCGTTAATAGATTTTAATCTAAATCATAAATATATTTTAGCTTGAATTGTACATAGGTTTTAGCTAGAATAAAAAATATATTTTAATCTTTATCATAATTATAATCTAGCTTTAATCGTAAATAGATTTGAACTAGAAGTCTGGTCATATCAAGGACACCAACAGAACCCTACATCAATAAGTTACAAATCGATGTAGTTGTGTCCCTTACATTCTAGTCTCCCCCTAACGAAAGGTTTGTTACGTATGGCTTCACGCCTCAATATTCTCATTTCAAGGGCCTCAACCGTTACTCATCCCAAATCTGGCCGCCAGTTGTTCATGTTACTGCGCCATTATTATTGAAGTAAAAATTAGTATGACAAATAAACCACCGTGCGCAGTTTATATGGAAATTAATATCAATGTAATGTTTATAGCTTTCGGTGGTATCCTAGGCTTGTGTTATACATCTGCTTTCAACTTTTATTGGGTCCAGTTCACTGACTTCTTTTAATTTACAAATTGTTTTGTTGTTTTCATTTTTCCATTTGTCTGTTCCTTTCTGTGCATTTGTTGATTGTCCATTATGTTTCCTTTGTTGGTTGCTGTGTCTGTTTACTTTGTTCTAGTGATGTGTGTTTACTTTGTTCTAGCATTGTCTGTTTACTTTGTTCTAGTAATGTGTGTTTACTTTTGTTCTAGCAATTTCCCTTTTTACTTTGTTCTAGAAATGTCTGTTTACTTTGTATCTTGCTGCGTTTATTTAAATAGTTAAACCAATGTTTGCATAAGTGGTTTCTTGCAATATTTACTTACCTTGCGTCGTGCAATTCTCGACTACCTTGCGTCTTGGAATGTTCGCTTATCTTCCGTCGTGCAATGTTCGCTTATCTTCCGTCGTGCAATGTTCGCTTACCTCCGACCAACCAAAAGAAATAAAATATAACAAAATATGAAATATGCAGTCGATCTGTTGCACTCTCCAAATTATCGATTACATATCACCTTATTGAAGATCAATATTTGTTCACAGAAAGCTATGAGACTAGTAGTCGATGCTGATTGAGTCTTCCTGTAGTTGGACATTATTATCTTAGTTTGGTTGTCGGGTGAATGATTATTTGTGAGCTGCTTCTTCTGGCGAATCAATTCATTTATCGTGGCCATTTTTTTGTCTTCAATTGTTGGTCTTTGATCAAAGTTTCAGCCTAGTTGATTCACGTCCGAAGTGTTTCCATGGTGATTCAGTTATTCATATCTTTTGCCAACCGTCGCGTGCGTGTATAGTTTATCACCAGGTATAATAAGTACCTTGATTACTTGTGTCTCTTAAAGCCAACACAAAACTGAAGTCACTGCCCCAACCCCCGTCGCTGCCATCGAGCCGGTCTACCAGCAACTCCTCTTGATGATGACTCTCACGCAGCATTTCAGAGTTGGTTAATGTTGCAGCATTGTTATGGTCAGCAATAGCAGCATTACCATTCTAACTAACCATATGTTTGCCTAACAAAATGGTGTCCAACCCCATAAATATGTCTACTCTATACATATAGTAAGAGAGGGGGAGAGAGAGGGTGAGAGAGGGGGAGAGGGGAGAGAGAGAGGGAGAGAGTAGGAGAGAGAGTGGAGATGGGAGAGAGAGAGGGAGAGAGAGGAGAGAGAGAGGTGGGTAGGAGAGAGGGGAGAGAGGGGGAGAAGGGGAAAGAGAGAGGTGAGAGAGAGGGGAGGGGAGAGGGGGAGAGGGGGAGAGGAGGAGACAGTGGGAGAGAAAGGAGGGGGAGAGAAGCTGGGGAGGAAAGCGGGGGATAGAGATGGGAGGGGGAGAGGGGGTGGGTAGGAGAGTGGGTGAGAGGGGTGGGGAGGAGAGAGGGGGAGAGAGAGGGGAAAGAAGAGAAGGGAAAGGGAGGAGAGAGGGAAAGATGGGGTGGGAAGGAGAGAGGGGGAGAGAGGCGGGAGAGACATACATAAATACATTTATGCACATACATCCACACATACATCCACAGATACATCCACACATACATCAACACATACATCCACACATACATCCACCCATAAATCCACACATACATCCACTCATACATCAACATATACATCAACTCATACATCAACTCATACATGCACACATACATCAACTCATACATCAACACATACACCAACTCATACATCCACACATACATCAACTCATACATGCACACATACATCAACTCATACATCCACACATACACCAACTCATACATCAACTCATACATGCACACATACATCAACTCATACATCCACACATACATCAACTCATACATCAACTCATACATCCACTCTTACATCAACTCATACATCAACTCATACATCAACTCATACATCAACTCATACATCCACACATACATCAACTCATACATCAACTCATACATCAACTCATACATCAACTCATACATCAACTCATACATCAACTCATACATCAACTCATACATGCACACATACATTGTCAAGGATACATAAATCGTTGTGAAAGCATAATAAACGTAAAGAGATCAAACGAAAGATGAGGAGTTGGGAGAAATATATAATTAGAGAAAGTCTCTATATGTGGATGGGTGTGTGTATGTAGGTGTCTCTCTCTGTATGTGTATGTAGGTGTCTCTCTCTGTATGTGTATGTAGGTGTCTCTCTCTGTATGTGTATGTCGGTGTCTCTCTCTGTATGTGTATGTAGGTGTCTCTCTCTGTATGTGTATGTAGGTGTCTCTCTCTGTATGTGTATGTATGTGTGTGTGTGTGTGGGGGAGGGGGGGGGGGTCGTACGCATGTTCAAACATACATAGATGGGACGTGTTTTCCAACTAAATGGCTAATGGCATGTCCCGATGTGGGATAACTGATTCTGGAGGTCAAACCGATGTCGGTAACCTCAGAGGCAGAAGACGACACTGGGGTGAACCCCACCCTGGAGTCCTGGATTACTGAAGTCGTTGACTCCAGGATACCTGATGTTATTAGAAATATCAATGAGGTGTAATCGGAAGCGAGCACGGAGCTAACAAATAGCACTTGCGAATGTTGTTCATGTCCCCGGCAACAAATAATAGATGAGATTAACATTTTGGGACAGGTTGTTGAACATTTCTCTATCCTCAAACATTGTTTTAGAGAATCCCTCGCCGTCCATTCCAGCATTATTACCTAGAATATCCAACAGGAAGTCTCTCAGTGAAGATGATGACAAATAAGAAGAAGAAGAAGGGAAGGCCAACAGACGTATCTGAATAGCATAGCGACACATTAAACAAGCACAACGGTTGCTGCAGGAAGTGATGCTCGCGACATCCATGGGATGGAGCTTGCAGGCTTCATGGGATGAGGGTTGTGTCATCCATGGGATGGAGCTTGCAGGCTTCATGGGATGAGGGTTGAGTCATCCATGGGATGGAGCTTGCAGGCTTCATGGGATGAGGGTTGTGTCATCCATGGGATGGAGCTTGCATGCTTCATGGGATGAGGGTTGAGTCATCCATGGGATGGAGCTTGCATGCTTCATGGGATGAGGGTTGAGTCATCCATGGGATGGATCTTGCATGCTTCATGGGATGAGCCGGCTTCAGACCACCAAATCAGGCAAGTTTCTGTCCAGTTTCCAGGCTACCATTCATTATCTGGAAATATTGCAAGCGTGGAAGCATTGAACGGCAGGACAATGAGATGACAGGACAGGCATCTGGCAGGACAAACAGATGACAAGACAAACATATGACAGAACATGCAACTGACCGGACTAAACAGATGACTGAACAGGCAGATGACAGAAAATGCAACTGACAAGACAAACATATGACAGAACAGGCAGACGACAGGACGGCAGAAGACAGGACAAGCAGATGATAGAACAAACAGATGACAGGGCATTCAGATGTCAGGACAGGCGGATGTCAGGACAAACAGATGACAAGACAAACATATGACAGGACAGGCGGATGACAGGACAAACATATGACATGACAAACAGATGACAGGACAGGCAGATGACAGGACAAACAGATGACAGGACAGGCGGATGACAGGACAAACAGATGACAGGACAAACAGATGACAGGACAAACAGGCCACGACAGACTGAGGTACCGCCCATTTAATAAACCGAAGATAGGTGGCACTGACGAATGCACTTGTGGTACAGGGAAAATGACCGCTGAACATCTGCTGCAAAATTACCCGACATACGAGGACCAGAGACGGCCCATGTGGCCATCACCAGTGGCAACACTAGACAAGCTCCATGACAGTGTAGACAGCCTCAGGATGACAGCTGCTTTCTTCGAACAAATACAAGTTGACGTCTGACAACGTACGAAGAAGAAGAAGAAGAAGAAATATAAGGTACCACACACCAAGGTCAAATATAAGGGTACAAACCACCAAGGTCAAATATAGGGACAACACACACCAAGGTCAAATATACGGGTACAAACCACCAAGGTCAAATATAGGGACAACACACACCAAGGTCACATATAAGGGTACAAAACACCAATGTCAAATATAGGGACAACACACACCAAGGTCAAATATAAGGGTACAAACCACCAAGGTCAAATATAGGGACAACACACACCAAGGTCAAATACGTTAATACTACACACCTATGGGGCTTTCCTGCCTATCACACACCTGTTGGGCACACCTGGATATGGCAGACCTGTTGGGCACACCTGGATATGGCAGACCTGTTGGGCACACCTGGATATGGCAGACCTGTTGGGCACACCTGCATACCACAGACATGTGGGACACAACTGAATGCCACAGTGACAGACCCACCCATTCGACACACTGCCTTAGTACTCAGTAGTGTGAAAACTTCGTGAGGGCAGCATGTAGTTGTTTTTCCCTTATGTAATTGTTAAAACATTAAACTAGACTCTGATAGTCGAACGTGTTTGTTTTTAAAAAAATCCGTTTCTCCCAAATTACAATCTAGTTCGGAATTAATTAACAAAATTTAAAAGTATCCAGCAACGGAAATTACTCACTGCAACACAGACTGACCACTGGTCACATGTTGGAATTTAGGGAAAAATCGACGCAGAACGCGCGGAAAGTTGGGCTCGGAAGATGGCATCATACCGGTCAAAGAAGAGTCGGGTGTGGACGCCAAGATCCAGCCTTGGTAGTAACATTTAGTTAGGAGAAGAGGGAAGAGTCGGGTGTGGAGGCCAAGATCCAGCCTTGGTAGTAACATTCAGTTAGGAGGAGAGGGAAGAGTCGGGTGTGGAGGCCAAGATCCAGCCTTGGTAGTAACATTTAGTTAGGAGGCGAGTCACTGAGAAAGAAGTCGGAGAACAGCTTGGTCAGAACCAAGAGAATGAATGACAAAAACCCACAGAGCTGAAATCAGAAGGACAAATGTGAAACTTTAGGAGTAGTAAAAGTTGACTTCTTCCACAAAACGCACGAGCTTGTCCAGAGTATTTATCCAGTTGGAAGTAATTGGAAACCAGTTTAAATATCTTCAACCATAGACATCAATTTAAAGTCTTCGATCGAACGTGAGACAGGAAAATTGAAGTCATAATGTGTCTGTTTACAAGACTACGTCTGAACGCAAGTTCCAGTTCAGAGTATGCATTCGCTTGAAGTCGGCAATTCAAATATCTACATCTAAAGTTATCAATCCAAAGTCTACAAAACAGAAAAAAGTCTTGAAAAATTCCATTCGAGCCAAAGTCAGGTTCTAGAAGATAAAATTCTCCATTTCTACTATCGAGCCACCCTCAACAGAAAATATTGGAATCACTAGTTTGGCCACCAGACTGGATACAGTGGTGTAGAGTGGTGTTGAGTGATGTAGAGATGTGTAGAGTGGTGTAGAGTGGTGTAGAGTGGTGTAGAGTGGTGTAGAGTGGTGTAGAGTGGTGTAGAGCTGTGTAGAGTGATGTAGAGATATGTAGAGTGGTGTAGAGCTGTGTAGAGTGGTGTAGAGTGGTGTAGAGCTGTGTAGAGTGGTGTAGAGTGATGTAGAGATGTGTAGAGTGATGTAGAGATGTGTAGAGTGGTGTAGAGTGGTGTAGAGTGATGTAGAGATGTGTAGAGTGGTGTAGAGCTGTGTAGAGTGGTGTAGAGTGGTGTAGAGTGGTGTAGAGCTGTGTAGAATGGTGTAAAGTGGTGTACAGTGGTGTAGAGCTGTGTAGAGTGGTGTAGAGTGGTGTAGAGTGGTGTAGAGCTGTGTAGAATGGTGTAAAGTGGTGTATAGTGGTGTAGAGCTGTGTAGAGTGGTGTAGAGTGGTGTAGAGCTGTGTAGAGTGGTGTAAAGTGGTGTAGAGTGGTGTAGAAATGTGTAGAGTGGTGTAGAGTGGTGTAGAGCCGTGTAGAGTGGTGTAAAGTGGTGTAGAGTGGTGTAGAGCCGTGTAGAGTGGTGTAAAGTGGTGTAGAGTGGTGTAGAGTGGTGTAGAGATGTGTAGACTGGTGTAGAGTGGTGTAGAGCTGTGTAGAGTGGTGTAAAGTGGTGTAGAGTGGTGCAGAGCTGTGTAGAGTGGTGTAGAGCTGTGTAGAGTGGTGGGGCGGCAGATTGGATGAGGTCCTGTGATTTAACGGCATTCTGAGATGAAACCAAAGGAAAGTACACACGTGATCGAGTGACATTGGTGTAATTGTTACCCACTATCGATGTAACGAATATTTCTAAGTCCCCCCCTCCCCCCCAACCCCACCCGAAACCCCCAACCCCCACCCCCCCTCCCCCCTCTCCCCCCCCCCTGTTTTGTGGGAAACCTTTTCAACACGAAGGCTGCGGAAGTAAACCCTGAGGAAAAATCCAGTCTAATTGTGTTTCCACCAATATTCTGAAAACTCCAGCGACGTTGCTGATGTCCGGCAGTAACAGCTAATATCGTCCCCAGGATTAATTAGCCTCGCGAGGAGAGGCGACCTGCTGTTCGGGCAACAGCTTGTTCTCTTTAAAAATGTGCCCAGACTTGCACATTGGAGAGGCCCTCAAGCCTTACCCTTTTGACACAAACACATCACGTGCTCCATCAAATATCTGACCTGGACTGTTGGAATGTGCGGACTATGTTGACTGGGCTAGCTGACGACCTTCAGAAAATAGTTGTCAGAAAAACAGGCCTTACCAACGACGAACTAACAAGGCTCAAAATGGATGTTGAGAACTAACGGCAGTCCCTGAGTGACCGAGGGATGGATTGGAAAGAGGCCAGGAAAAAGACGGCGGATAGAGCAGTGTGGCGTTCTCTCTGGCAAACCTCTACACCTCACGGTAGTAGAGGAGCGAATAAGTCAGTAAGTGTGAAAGAGAGCGAAAGAGAGTGAGAGCGAGAGAGAGATAGAGAGAGAGAAAGACCAAGTTGGAGAGAAGGAAGTCGCACGAGAGTGGTGTTCATGAAACAGGCTAAGAAAATGTAGTTGGTGAATGGTGGAAAGAGGGAGAGAAGTGAAGGAGTAAGTGAGATCGGAAAGGGAAGTATATGAAATAAAGTCTAACACAGACACACCGAGTGAGAGTAATGAGAGAGTGAGAGAGAGAGAGGGAGGGGGGGGGGAAGAAATAGAGAGAGAGAGAAGGAGAGAAAGGCGGTGGCTAGAAAGAAATAAGAAGAGTAACATGACACTAGCAATAATAGAAGCTATTTGGATTAGAAGATTGGCCAAAGTTTGGACAGAAAATGAGGAGACGAATCTAGAATGAGGCAGGCAGTATTCCTGTGTGATAAACATAGTGTAAGACATGTCCAAGGAGTGATTGTGTTATGTGACAGGTAGACAGTGGACAGAGAGAGAGAGAGAGAGAGAGAGAGAGAGAGAGACAGATAGAGTGATTTACAGAGAGATACAGCGAGAGATACAGAAAGAGTGATAAAGAGAGTGACACAGATACAGAGAGTGAAAAAATACAGAGAGTGAGACAGATACAGTTAGTGATAGATATAGAGAGAGAGAGAGAGAAACATACAGAGAGTGACATATACAGAAAGAGAAAGAGAGAGAGATAGAAAGAGAGAGAAACATACAGAGAGAGGGAGACAGATACAGAGATACATAGAGAGACATGCAGAGAGAGATTTACAGAGAGAAACAAAGAGAGTGAGACATATAGAGATAGAGAGACAGATACAGAGATAGATTGAGAGACATGCAGAGAGAGAAACATATAGAGACAGATACAGAGATAGAGCGCGAGACATGTGGCGTGAGAGACATATAGAGAGAGACAGATACTGAGAGAGAGAGTGTGAGACAGATACATAGAGAGAGACATATACAGGGAGACTGATATAGACAGATAGAGACAGATATAGAGAGAGATACAAAGAGAGACATAGAGAGAGAGACATATAGAGAGAGATACAGAGACAGCAAGACACAGATTCAGAGAGAGAGAAACAGATACAGAGAGAAAGACAGATACATAGAGAAATGGAGATAGATACAAAGAGACAGATACAAAGAGAGGCGACAGACAGATACAGAGAGTGAGAGAGACAGCTACAGAGAAAGAGACAGATAAAGAAAAAGAAACAGAGACAGATACACAGACAAGAGACAAATACAGCGAGATAGAAACAGATACATACAGAGACAGACAGATACAGAGTGTGACAGATGCAGATAGAGAGAAACAGATACAAAGAGAAAGAGACAGATACAGAGAGAGATACAGAGGGAGAAATAGAGACATATACAGAGGGAGAAATAGCGACAGATACAGAGGGAGAAATAGAGACAGATACAGAGGGAGAAATAGAGACAGATACAAAGGGAGAAATAGAGACAGATACAGAGAGATAGATACAGAGAAATAGAGACAGATACATAAAGATAAGATTCAGATGGAGAAATAGAGATAGATACAGAGGGAGAAAAAGAGACAGATACAGAGAGATAGATACAGAGGTAGAAATAGAGACAGATACAGAGAGATAGATACAGACAGAGAAATAGAGACAGATACACAGTGATAAATAGAGACAGATTCAGAGAGATAGATACAGAGGGAGAAATAGAGACAGATATAGAGACATAGATACAGAGGGAAAAATAGAGATAGATACAGAGAGATAGATACACATGGAGAAATAGAGAAAATTACAGAGAGATAGATACAAAGGGAGAAATTGAGACATATACAGAGAGATAGATAGAGAGGGAGAAATAGGGGCAGATACAGAGGGAGAAATAGGGACATATACAAAGGGAGAAATAGAGACAGATACAGAGAGATAGATACTGAGATATAGAGACATACAGAGAGATAGACACAAAGGGAGAAATGGAGACAGATACAGAGAGAGAGATACAGGGAGAAATAGAAATAGATACAGAGGGAGAAATAGAAAAAAAAAACAGATAGAGAGACATAGAGAGAGACATATACAGAGAGAGATATACATAGATAATGAGAGACATATACATAGAGAGAGACATATACAGAGAGAGATATACATAGATAATGAGAGACATATACATAGAGAGAGACATATACAGAGGTAGAGACATACAGAGAGAGATATAGACATATACATAGAGAGACATACTGAGAGAGAGACATATACAGAGAAAGACAGATACATAGAGAGAGAGACATATGCACAGAGAGAGACATAAGCAACGATAGAGACAGTTACAGAGAGAGACAGGTTACAGAGAGAGAGAGAGACATATGCAGAGATAGAGACAGTTTCAAAGAGAAACGGATGCAGAGAGATACCGAGAAAGAAAGATACAGAGATAGAGAGACAGATACAGAGAGAGATAAAAAGAGAGTTACAGATAAATATATAAAGAGTGAAAGCGAGAATGAAAGTGAGGTGAATGGAAAGAGAAAATTAAAAATAGAACACATAGAAATGATAGAGATGTCAACAAACATGGAAGTGTTGACAGAAACATGGAAGTGTAGACAGAAACATGGAAGTGTTGACAGAAACATGGAAGTGTTGACAGAAACATGGAAGTGTAGACAGAAACATGGAAGTGTTGACAGAAACATGGAAGTGTTGACAGAAACATGGAAGTGTTGACAGAAACATGGAAGTGTTGACAGAAACATGGAAGTGTTGACAGAAACATGGAAGTGTTGACAGAAACATGGAAGTGTTGACAGAAACATGGAAGTGTTGACAGAAACATGGAAGTGTTGACAGAAACATGGAAGTGTTGACAGAAACATGGAAGTGTTGACAGAAACATGGAAGTGTAGACAGAAACATGGAAGTGTTGACAGAAACATGGAAGTGTTGACAGAAACATGGAAGTGTTGACAGAAACATGGAAGTGTTGACAGAAACATGGAAGTGTTGACAGAAACATGGAAGTGTTGACAGAAACATGGAAGTGTTGACAGAAACATGGAAGTGTAGACAGAAACATGGAAGGGGATAAATCGGCGAATGGATATAAACATGCTAGAAAGGATACTAAAAAAGAGCGGTAAAGCTGATAGGATGATTCCAGAATTACACTTATGAGGAAAGACTCAGAAAAACTGGCCTACAGTGTCTAGAAAAGATAAGAATTCGGGGTGACTTCATACAGGTTTATAAGATAATAAAGGAACGGATAAATTAGACTATAACAAGTTTTTCTTCTTCAAAATACATCCACATATAAGAACAAGAGGGAACAACTACAAATTACCAAAACTAAGGTCCAGATTAGACATTAGAAAATGTATTTTAAGTCAAAGAGTAGCAAATGCCTGGAATGCATTTCCACAAGATATATTGAGGGCAGGGTCAGCTAATGCATTTACATAAAGATATGTGTGTTTAGTTCTTTTCAGATCAAATTGAGCAGACGAAACTGGTTGTATACAGAATCTGCAGAGTCTTCTAAACCAGCATAAAGAAGTTAGGTCAGGTTATTATACATATCTGTGTTTTGGTGCAGCCATATTGAACAAACATTTGTGTGCTACTTACTCTGTGATAACGGTCATAACTTTATTCATACATTCTCTGCCACTCTCTGTCTAATGATTGCCACTTGATGTAAGATTCTGTTCATACATTCTATGCCACTGTCTGTTTAATGATTGCCACTTGATGTAAGATTCTGTTTATACATTCTCTGCCACTCTCTGTCTAATGATTGCCACTTGATGTAAGATTTTGATCATGTTAATTATTGTTGTCACTCGGTGTGGGTTGTTCTAAATCCCAGACGAAGACCATGTGATCGTGGCGTGAGTCCTATCGCTCCCCGTGGAATAACTGAGGCTTACATATTTAGGTTATTATCGACATATACGCCTAATATCGTACATTTTTTAAAGTGACTAACTGCGTACACATTTTGTACAAAAATTGTTGAATACTTCAAAATAATTTAAGTTGGTGTTCGAGAACATTTTAGAGACGATAAACGGATGTTCTTATTGCACCTGTGGGATCTGGTCGTTCAATAGAATTACCATTTAACGATAATATGACATGCATGTACATATACTGTACACGTGTTGATGTAGGTGTATTGTTGAAACTCAGATAAAGGTAAAGTCAACTGATATATTGTAGCAGACGGAAAAGGGTTCTGCACTTTTGGCTCATTGAAGCCTCTCAACTTCTGGCTGAGGAAGCAATTCTTTTGTCACTTGAAGTATGTCGAGACCTCGTCGAATCAGTCTGACCTTGGCTCTAAACTACTCTTTACTCTCTCTGCTTTTTCTCTGACTAATATTGGCAACAAACTAAAGTTCACTCTCTCTGCGTTTTTTCTCTTACTGTCCCCTTTCCCGGTTTTCCTTGGTTTTTGTAACCTCCGGACTAGACATTTTTACGCCGGACCTAATATCAAAATGGCGTCGTTTCTTGTGTATATCCTGTCTTCCGCTTCGGTGCATCCTAGATTATTCCGCGCAGTTTGCTGACGTTTGAACTGGACAGGTTTTTGGGAAAATCCCGTCCATAATTATTTTGGTAATTTAAAATCGCATTATGCTGGCAAAACTAAGCACTGTCTATACTGAAACACGTTTGGTAGGGCAAGACTAAATCTGTCACAATATGTGCTGACTAAAGTTAAATCTACACTGACAAAAGTGATATCAGTATTGACTAAACTGATATATGTACTATTTCAAGTGAAATCGGTACTGACTAAAGTGATATTTCTACTGACTAAAGTGATAAATGCATTTACTAAATTTGTATCTGTATTGACGGAATATATACATGCACTGAATAAATTGAAATACACACTGACTGAAGTGATATCTGTACTGACTAGATATATATACTGACTAAAGATATATGTGCATTGACTAAAGTGATATATGTACCAACTAAAGTGATATCTCTACTGATTAAAGTGATATATGCACTGATTAACGTGATATCTCTACTGACTAAAGTGATATCCAGACACTGATTTAAGTGATATCTCTACAGAATAAAGTGATATCCAGCCACTGATTAAAGTGATATCTCTACTGACTAAAGTCATATCTAGACACTGATATAGTGATATCTGCACTAACTAAAGTTATATCTAGACTGAATAAATTGATATCTACATTACCATAGTGATATCTATGCAGACTAAAGTGATATCTACACTGGCTAAAGTGATATCTACACTGACTAAAGTGATATCTACACTGACTATAGTGATATCTACACTGACTAAATTGATATTTACACTGACCAAAGTGATATCTTCACTGACTAAAGTGATATCATCTACACTGACTAAAGTTATATCTACACTGTCTAAAGTTAGATCTACGCTGATGTACATGCGATTGAACCCGATGATATCACAGAGAATATACCAAGAAGAGTCCACAGCTCCATGTTTGCAGACATTCTGGCTATGTGGACCTCTGAAAAAAATCTAACCGTAGCAAACAATCGGATGCAGCAGGCCCTAACATCGTTGGAGGAGTGGGCGAACTCATGGCTGGTCAAAATAAACGAGGAACAAAAAACATGTACGATATTCTCGCTTTCAAATAAACTACAGAACACCAAAATTAGTATTAGCGGCAAATATCTGCGGCCAAACGACAACCCAAACTAATTGGGAGTCACATTTGATCGGCCCATGATTTGGAAAAGTCAGATCGAGAGAAACCGAATGAGAGCCAGAGAAAGAATGGCAATCATGAGAAAACTTGCTGGCACAAGCTGGGGAGCAGACGGAGGCATACTAAAGAAACTGTATACTGGAAGAGTGAGACCAGTTCTCGAGTATGGCATTGCGGCATGAACAACAGCAGCGAAGGCGAACTTCGATAAAGTTAGCAAACTTCAAAACCAAGCCATGAGAGTTATAACAGGAGGCATGAAGTCAACGCCAATTGTAGAACTTGAAAAGATTACAAAACTGCAATCCATGACCGACAGAAGAGACTGCAGAGCCCAGCTGCAGTCAGAGAAACTCCGAAGACTGACTGACCCTCCAATGCACCAGAGACTAAATGCATTTGGAAATGGGAAACTAAAGCGGAGAAACTTTGCAGAAATAGCCAAAGCAAAGATGAGCAAAGATCCTATGAACACTATAACAACACCAAAGCCCGTCCCTACTGTACGCAAATCCACATGGAAGCAGCATATCATTCCGGAGGTGGTAGAAAATATACCACGTATTGGAAACAAGAACAGCCAGACTGAAAAAGAAAGCAGAGACATAACCCTGAGGTACATAGGGGAAAACTACCTAAGCATGGATTGGACCCATGCATACACCGACGGTTCTGTAACAAACACAACACAGAACGGAGGGGCAGGGGTATTCCTGAGCCTACCAAATGGTGGAGAAATAACACTGTCAGTGGCAACTGGAAAATTCTCAAGGAATTTCAGAGCGGAGGCAGAGGCACTGAGGGCTGCAGTAAAAGCAATGCTGACAGGCGAAACCAATGAACGCCAGATAGTCCTCTTTACAGATGCCCTGGCCGTAGTTACAGCACTAAAAAACCAGAAAAATACTGAACTTAATGATTTAAGAGCAGTACTCTGTCAACTATGCCAGCAGTCCGCACTAAAAAGAGTAGTGGTACAGTGGGTTCCATCCCACTGAAACCTCCAAGGCAACGAGGAGGCAGACAGACTGACAAAAGAAGGTGCAAGACTACCACAACCAGATTCTAGTGTGACCTACGAAGAGTCCAAAAGACTTATTAGGGCCAGATACATGGCCAAATGGGAAACAGAACATACTGGCTACACAAAAAATGATGCCTATTACCAGTTAAACAGAAGAGAGCAGGTCGTGGTCTTCAGACTCCGCACTGGCCACAACAGACTGAGGTACCACCCATTTAATAAACTGAAGATAGGTGGCACTGACGAATGCACTTGTGGTTTAGGGAAAATGACCGCTGAAAAATTTGCTGCAAAACTGCCCGATATACGAGGATCAGAGAAAGCAGATGTGGCCATCACCAGTGGCAACACTAGACAATTTCTATGACAGTGTCGACGGCGTCAGGATGACCGCGGCTTTCTTCGAACATATTCATGTTGACGTCTGACAGCGTACGAAGAAGAAGAAGAAGAAGAAGAAGAAGAAGAAGAAGAAGAAGAAGAAGAAGAAGAAGAAGAAAAAGAAGAAGAAGAAGAAGAAGAAGACCCGGTGATGTTGCTCCCGTACAGGAACCTTTCTCAACACAACTAAGTGACCTGGACACTGTGACCAGTTATTATCGTTAAACGAAGTAGACTTATCTGCCTTAGACAAAATTACTTCCCCTCTTTCAATATTCGTAAATGGTTCTCGAAGGCGTATTCTTTCCACAAAACTCGAAGGAATAATTGATTGACATAATTTGCTAGTATCACATCAATACAATCTAAAACTATCATCAACTGAGCTCTCTTGCGATGGGTTGCAGACATTTAGCCGGATGTTTCCATGTGGTTTAGAGCCAGTTCTAAGTCCCTGCTCATTTATGTCCCTAGCAACATCGTTCAACTGAACGTAACGTCTTTATACTGGTTTAGAAGACTCTACAGAGTCTGTATACGACTAGTTTCTTACAGGGTGGTTTTCTCCGAATTGCGGGTCCATCTCAATAGACTCAAACACGCTACCTAAGTAGACCCCCCCCCCCCCCCCCCCCCACCCCCCAGGCAGTTTATCGCCCTAGCTGCTCTTAGCAAAACACCCAGAGAAAAGTACAAATAACTGATCTTGGTTTTTGTTTATGACCTCTGACCTCTGACCTGACATTTTAGCAGATTCGATCTTTCCAGTTTCCCTATGGAATAAAATTCTCGAAAATTGGGAATGCAGTGAGATATCTCGTGTCTTGTCTACCTCTCTCTCTGACATAGATATCTCGTGTCTTGTCTACCTCTCTCTCTGACATAGATATCTCGTGTCTTGTCTACCTCTCTCTCTGACATAGATATCTCGTGTCTTGTCTACCTCTCTCTCTGACATAGATATCTCGTGTCTTGTCTACCTCTCTCTCTGACATAGATATCTCGTGTCTTGTCTACCTCTCTCTCTGACATAGATATCTCGTGTCTTGTCTACCTCTCTCTCTGACACAGATATCTCGTGTCTTGTCTACCTCTCTCTCTGACACAGATATCTCGTGTCTTGTCTACCTCTCTCTCTGACACAGATATCTCGTGTCTTGTCTACCTCTCTCTCTGACATAGATATCTCGTGTCTTGTCTACATCTCTCTCTGACATAGATATCTCGTGTCTTGTCTACCTCTCTCTCTGACATAGATATCTCGTGTCTTGTCTACCTCTCTCTCTGACATAGATATCTCGTGTCTTGTCTACCTCTCTCTCTGACACAGATATCTCGTGTCTTGTCTACCTCTCTCTCTGACATAGATATCTCGTGTCTTGTCTACATCTCTCTCTGACATAGATATCCCGTGTCTTGTCTACCTCTCTCTCTGACACAGATATCTCGTGTCTTGTCTACCTCTCTCTCTGACATAGATATCTCGTGTCTTGTCTACATCTCTCTCTGACATATATATCTCGTGTCTTGTCTACCTCTCTCTCTGACACAGATATCTCGTGTCTTGTCTACCTCTCTCTCTGACATAGATATCTCGTGTCTTGTCTACATCTCTCTCTGACATAGATATCTCGTGTCTTGTCTACCTCTCTCTCTGACATAGATATCTCGTGTCTTGTCTACCTCTCTCTCTGACACAGATATCTCGTGTCTTGTCTACCTCTCTCTCTGACACAGATATCTCGTGTCTTGTCTACCTCTCTCTCTGACATAGATATCTCGTGTCTTGTCTACCTCTCTCTCTGACATAGATATCTCGTGTCTTGTCTACCTCTCTCTCTGACACAGATATCTCGTGTCTTGTCTACCTCTCTCTCTGACATAGTTATCTCGTGTCTTGTCTACATCTCTCTCTGACACAGATATCTCGTGTCTTGTCTACCTCTCTCTCTGACACAGATATCTCGTGTCTTGTCTACCTCTCTCTCTGACACAGATATCTCGTGTCTTGTCTACCTCTCTCTCTGACATAGATATCTCGTGTCTTGTCTACCTCTCTCTCTGACACAGATATCTCGTGTCTTGTCTACCTCTCTCTCTGACACAGATATCTCGTGTCTTGTCTACCTCTCTCTCTGACACAGATATCTCGTGTCTTGTCTACCTCTCTCTCTGACATAGATATCTCGTGTCTTGTCCACCTCTCTCTCTGACACAGATATCTCGTGTCTTGTCTACCTCTCTCTCTGACACAGATATCTCGTGTCTTGTCTACCTCTCTCTCTGACATAGATATCTCGTGTCTTGTCTACCTCTCTCTCTGACACAGATATCTCGTGTCTTGTCTACCTCTCTCTCTGACATAGATATCTCGTGTCTTGTCTACCTCTCTCTCTGACACAGATATCTCGTGTCTTGTCTACCTCTCTCTCTGACATAGATATCTCGTGTCTTGTCTACCTCTCTCTCTGACACAGATATCTCGTGTCTTGTCTACCTCTCTCTCTGACATAGATATCTCGTGTCTTGTCTACCTCTCTCTCTGACACAGATATCTCGTGTCTTGTCTACCTCTCTCTCTGACATAGATATCTCGTGTCTTGTCTACCTCTCTCTCTGACACAGATATCTCGTGTCTTGTCTACCTCTCTCTCTGACATAGATATCTCGTGTCTTGTCTACCTCTCTCTCTGACACAGATATCTCGTGTCTTGTCTACCTCTCTCTCTGACATAGATATCTCGTGTCTTGTCTACCTCTCTCTCTGACACAGATATCTCGTGTCTTGTCTACCTCTCTCTCTGACATAGATATCTCGTGTCTTGTCTACCTCTCTTTCTGACATAGATATCTCGTGTCTTGTCTACATCTCTCTCTCTGACACAGATATCTCGTATCTTGTCTACATCTCTCTCTGACACAGATATCTCGTATCTTGTCTACATCTCTCTCTGACACAGATATCTCGTATCTTGTCTACATCTCTCTCTGACACAGATATCTCGTATCTTGTCTACATCTCTCTCTGACACAGATATCTCGTGTCTTGTCTACATCTCTCTCTGACACAGATATCTCGTATCTTGTCTACATCTCTCTCTGACATAGATATCTCGTGTCTTGTCTACCTCTCTCTCTGACACAGATATCTCGTATCTTGTCTACATCTCTCTCTGACATAGATATCTCGTGTCTTGTCTACCTCTCTCTCTGACACAGATATCTCGTATCTTGTCTACATCTCTCTCTCTCTGACACAGATATCTCGTGTCTTGTCTACCTCTCTCTCTGACACAGATATCTCGTATCTTGTCTACATCTCTCTCTCTGACACAGATATCTCGTATCTTGTCTACATCTCTCTCTCTGACACAGATATCTCGTATCTTGTCTACATCTCTCTCTGACACAGATATCTCGTATCTTGTCTACATCTCTCTCTCTGACATGTAATTGTGCATACTCTTGTTTTGACTATGTAGGTGACTTCAAACAGATTGTGCGTCTTGCCTTGACCTTTGTTTCTGACAGGGTTTCACACAATTCTTCTGACAAGAAACCAAACACACTGACGTCAGACAAATACTTACTGAAGTCAGTCAATCAGTGTCAGCCAAAGACAATTTAGTGCAAGCATTTAATTTCACCAATATTCCGACCTCTCACTGTAAGTATTGTCAAAATCCACAAAGAACACCACACATAGAGCTAAGACAGCGAACTCTACGAGCACTGGCTTTCCTGCAAAACATGATCTGCAATCTCTGAAGCACAACTTGACTACTACCGCCTTAAACGCCGTCTCCTTTCATGGTTGCCAGTTAGTGCAAGTCACGTGGTGCCAACCTTTCCGCTGCGTGGTCAATTTGCATGACAGCTTTCGTGACAGCTTTGTTTCTGGTTTTCCCTCTTCCCTCAAAAACGCCAGCACTATCATGTATCCAAACAACTCGCCATTACAGCAATGATGGATTTGAATTTGCTACTTCCCCACCATCTTTCTGAAATATTACCAACCACCCCCCCCCCCTCCCCCCTCCCATTTGAACTAGACATCTTGGACTAATTCTCAGGCTTGACACATGAGGTCTCGTGTCTATCATTTAGAACAAGTGTTTGAAACTATGAATAATAAGAATTCATAATAAAAGATTCTGACCGTTACATGGCAAACAGTCCCTTGACCTGATTTCAGACATTGAAAAGTTACAATTAGGAACAAGACCGACTTTGTTTGTGATGACCGATATATTTCCACCGTGTCTGAACTTTGAACTAGTCTTTGTATCAGCCACATCATTGCTTCCTACCGGCCTGGCACTGACCGATTTTAAATCCGAATAAAGACAGTAACAGCTAGCTTTCAATGACCTCTTGGTTCTACCCTGTAACACCAGTTCGATACACTTTGTCGGCATTTATATAACGCACAAATTTGACAAAGTGAAAAGCAGGTAGGATTCAACAACCATGAGGGCTGTATGTTGGACACCCCTTATTAAAGTAGAAGCGGCGAACATAAAGAAGCGTCTCGAGACATACCGCGATATAGATGATCTATCTAACCCGTCAACTCTTGGGCATCACGCTAGGATGGCTGGTACATAGTACCGGGCTATAGACTAGCAATTTGCTGCCTCTCCACTTGGAATAATCTCCAGAATATTGGAGGATGTCTCCATTCACTAAATGTCTGAGACACTGTCAATATACAATTTTGTAATCAAGAGAGGGAGGGAGTGGGACGGAGAGGGAGAGAGACGAGGGAGTGATTGTAACAGGCGAGATTGATGGGGGCGGCATGAGATGGACGATAGAGAGAAGTGAGAAATGAGAGATACAACTTTGATGGTTGATAGTTGGGGCTGGTAATATCGACATAAAGATATGCAAGCATGGGTGAGAACTTTAAGAAAGGTTGACTTAGATAGAATCTGTTAGAGGTGATGGCTTAGATAGAATCTGGGAGAAATGGTGGGTTAGATATAATCTGGGAGAAAAGGTGGGTTAGATTGAATCTGGGAGAAATGGTGGGTTAGATATAATCTGGGAGAAAAGGAGGGTTAGATTGAATCTGGGAGAAATGGTGGGTTAGAAAGAATCTGGGAGAAATGGTGGGTTAGATTGAATCTGGAAGAAATGGTGGGTTAGATTGAATCTGGGAGAAATGGTGGGTTAGATATAATCTGGGAGAAAAGGTGGGTTAGATTGAATATGGGAGAAATGGTGGGTTAGAAAGAATCTGGGAGAAATGGTGGGTTAGATTGAATCTGAGAGAAATGGTGGGTTAGATTGAATCTGGGAGAAATGGTGGGTTAGAAAGAATCTGGGAGAAATGGTGGGTTAGAAAGAATCTGGGAGAAATGGTGGGTTAGATTCTGAGAGAAAAAGTGGCTTAGATTCTGAGAGAAATGGTGGCTTAGATAGAATGAGAGAGAGAGATGTGGTGGCTTAGATTCTGAGAAAATTGGTGGCTTAGATAGAATGAGAGAGAAATGGTGGCTTAGATTCTGAGAGAAATGGTGGCTTAGATAGAATCTGGGAGACATGATGGTTTACATAGAATCTGGGAGAAATGGTGGCTTAGTATAAATCTTGGAGAAATGGTGGCTTAGTATGAATATGGGAGAACAAACGATACAGATAAGCAATGTTAATATAAAGTGAGGTGATGCAGCCAGCAAATAGGCTGGAGGTAAGGAAATCATTTGCTGCTACACTCTGTCTAATGATTGCCACTTGATGTAAGATTCTGTTCACACATTCTCTGCCACTCTCTGTCTAATGATTGCCACTTGATGTAAGATTCTGTTCACACATTCTCTGCCACTCTCTGTCTAATGATTGCCACTTGATGTAAGATTATGTTCACACATTCTCTGCCACTCTCTGTCTAATGATTGCCACTTGATGTAAGATTCTGATCATGGTAATTATTGTTTTCACTCGGTGTGGGTTGTTCTAAGTCCCAGACGAAGACCATGTGATCGTGAGTCCTATCGCTCCCCGTGGAATAACTGAGGCTTACATATTTAGGTTATTATAGACATATACGCCTAATATCGTACACTTTATAAAAGTCACTAACTGCGTACACATTTTGTACAAAAATTGTAGAATACTTCAAAATAATTTAAGTTGGTGTTCGAGAACATTTTAGAGACGATAAACGGATGTTCTTATTGCACCTGTGGGATCTGGTCGTTCAATAGAATTACCATTTAACGATAATATGACATGCATGTACATATACTGTACACGTGTTGATGTAGGTGTATTGTTGAAACTCAGATAAAGGTAAAGTCAACTGATATATTGTAGCAGACGGAAAAGGGTTCTGCACTTTTGGCTCATTGAAGCCTCTCAACTTCTGTCTGAGCAAGCAATTCTTTTGTCACTTGAAGTATGTCGAGACCTCGTCGAATCAGTCTGTCCTTGGCTCTAAACTACTCTTTACTCTCTCTGCTTTTTCTCTGACTGTCATTGGCAACAAACTAAAGTTCACTCTCTGCGTTTTCTCTCTGACTGTCCCCTTTCCCGGTTTTCCTTGGTTTTTGTAATCTCCAGACTAGATTTTTTTTACGCCGGACCTAATATCAAGATGGCGTCGTTTCTTGCGTATATCCTGATCCTGTCTTCCGCTTCGGTGCATCCTAGATTATTCCCCGCAGTGTCGCGGCATTTGATGACGTTTTAACTGGACGGGTTTTGGGAAAAATCCCGTCCATAATTCTATTGGCAATTTAAAACCGAATTATGCTTGTGGTCTAATTCTGTCAAAACTAAGAACTGTTTATACTGAAACACGTTTGGTAGGGCAAGACTAAATATGTCACAATATGTGCTGACTAAAGTTAAATCTACACTGACAAAAGTGATATCAAAATTGACTAAACTGATATATGTACTATTTCAAGTGAAATCTGTACTGACTAAAGTGATATTTCTACTGACTAAAGTGATATATGCATTTACTAAATTGTTATCTGTATTGACGGAATTTATATATGAACTGAATAAATTGATATACACACTGACTGAAGTGATATCTGTACTGACTAGATATATATACTGACTAAAGTGATATGTGCATTGACTAAAGTGATATCTGTACCAACTAAAGTGATATCTCTACTGATTAAAGTGATATATGCACTGATTAACGTGATATCTCTACTGACTAAAGTGATATCCAGCAACTGGCTACAGTGATATCTACACTGACTTAAGTGATATCTACACCAATCAAAGTGATATCTACACTGACTAAAGTGATAGATACACCGACTAAAGGGATATTTACACTGACCAAAGTGATATCTATACTGACTAAAGTGATATCTACACTGACTAAAGTTAGATCTACGCTGATGTACATGCGATTGAACCCGATGATGTCACAGAGAACAAACCAAGAAGAGTCCACAGCTCCATGTTTGCAGCCGATCTGGCTATGTGGGCCTCTGAAAAAAATCTCACCGTAGCAAACAATCGGATGCAGCAGGCGCTAACATCGTTAGAGGAGTGGTCGAACTCATGGCTGGTCAAAATAAACGAGGAAAAAACAACATGTACGATATTATCGCTTTCAAATAAACTACAGAACTAATTGGGTGTCACATTTGATCGGCGCATGGCATGGAAATGTCAGATCGAGAGAAACCGAATGAGAGCCGTACAAAGAATGGCAATCATGAGGAAACTTGCTGGCACAAGCTGGGGAGCAGACGAAAGAATACTAAAGAAACTGTACACTGGAAGTGTGAGTCCAGTTCTCGAGTATCACATTGCGGAATGGACAACAGCAGCAAAGGCGAACTTTGATAAAATTAGCAAACTTCAAAACCAAGCCATGAGAGTTATAACAGGAGGCATGAAGTCAACGCCAATTGTAGAACTTGAAAAAATTACAAATCTGCAATCCATGACCGACAGAAGAGACTACAGAGCCCAGCAGCAAGCAGAGAAACTCAGAAGACTGGCAGACCATCCAATGCATCAGAGACTAAATACATTTGGAAATGGGAAACTAAAGCGGAGAAACTTTGCAGAAATAGTCAAAGCAAAGATGAGCAAAGACCCTATGAACACCATAACAACACCAAAGCCCATCCCTACTGTACGCAAACCCACATGGAAGCAGCATATCATTCCGGAGGTGGTAGAAATTATACCAAGTATTAGAAACAAGAACAGCCAGACTGAAAAAGAAAGCAGAGACACAACCCTGAGGTACATAGGGGAAAACTACCCAAGAATGGACTAGACACTTGCATACACCGACGGTTCTGTAACAAACACAACACAGAAAGGAGAGGCAGGGGTATTCCTGAGCCTACCAAATGGTGGAGAAATAACACTGTCAGTGGCAACTGGAAAATTCTCAAGCAATTTCAGAGCGGAGGCAGAGGCAATGAAGGCTGCAGTAAAAGCAATGCTGACAGGCGAAAGCAATGAAAGCCAGGTAGTCCTGTTTACAGATGCCCTGGCCGTAGTCACAGCACTAAAAAACCAGAAAAATACTGAACTTAATGATTTAAGAGCAGTACTCTGTCAACTATGCCAGCAGTCCGCACTAAAAAGAGTAGTGGTACAGTGGCTTCCATCCCACTGTAACCTCCAGGGCAACGAGGAGGCAGACAGACTGGCAAAAGAAGGTGCAAGACTACCACAACCATTCTACGTGTGACCTACGAAGAGTCCAAAAGGCTTATTAGGGCCAGATACATGGCCAAATGGGAAACAGAACATACTGGCTACACAAAAAATGATGCCTATTACCAGTTGAACAGAAGAGAGCAGGTCGTGGTCTTCAGACTCCGCACTGGCCACAACAGACTGAGGTACCATCTATTCAATAAACTGAAGATAGGTGGCACTGACGAATGCACTTGTGGTTTAGGGAAAATGACCGCTGAGCATTTGCTGCAAAATTGCTCGACATACGAGGATCAGAGAAAGCAGATGTGGCCATCACCTGTGGCAACACTAGACAAGCTCTATGGCAGTGTCGACAGCCTCAGGATGACAGCTGCTTTCTTCGAACAAATTCAAGTTGACGTCTGACAGCGTACGAAGAAGAAGAAGAAGAAGAAGAAGAAGAAGAAGAAGAAGAAGAAGAAGAAGAAGAAGAAGAAAAAGAACCCGATGATGTATGAATCTGGGAGAACAAACGATACAGATAAGCAATGTTAATATAAAGCGAGGTGATGCAGCCAGCAAATAGGCTGGAGGTATGGTGAAGGAAATCATGAACCTGAGCAAGATCGCAATCAAACATGCAGTGATCTAGGTGAGAGGTAAAAGAAGACGAATATATGTGTATTTCTGTGGGAGAGAGAGAGAGAGAGAGAGAGAGAGAGAGAGAGATAACAGTATACAGAGAATGTAAAAGAATGTAGGTAAGGACAGTGACAAAGAAATGAGATCATTAAGAACACAAAGAGAAGGAGAGGGCATGAGATGAGACCGTAAGATGAAAACAAATAAAGGATACAAGTGATAAAGGAGTGGAATGGGGCAGGAGAGGAAAATATGACGAGACAAATGAGATGAAGTGAGACAATTCATAACATAATACAGGGATTTAGAAGGAAACGGAGGATGAATGATAGGACATGAGGATTGAGAGAAATATAGGAGGTAAGAAAGATAGTGATTGGGTGGGAGGGATCTTGGAGGAGCGAGTGAAAGAGTTAGTGAAAGGATGTGAGGGTTCTTGGAGGAGCTAGTGAAAGAGTTAGTTGGTGCATCCCCTGCTTGTCCGGATTGTGAATCACCCACCAACGGCTCCACAGAAGCTCGAACTCGCTGCTCAAAGACACCGTGTGAAAACTGTTCCAACATGACTAGCGAGGGATACGCCCCTACACGAGCTGCAATCTTTCCTGCTACTGTTGCAACCACTAAGGAGGGATACGCCCTTACACGAGCTGCAATCTTTCCTGCTACCATTACATTTTTCAAAAAGGTATCACCACGGCTTTTTGTCAATCACCCTTCAATCACCAGATACCTTTCCTTGACTCACCAGGTATTTTTCTTTCAATCATCATGTACCTACTCTTTAATCACCAGGTACTTGCCTTCAATCACCAGGTACCTTCCCTTCAATCACCAGGTACCTTCTCTTCAATCACCAGGTACCTTACCTTCAATCACCAGGTACCTTCCCTTCAATCTACGCCTGGTTAAAGATCTTTTTGAGCCATCTTACCCTTGCATTGTGACAAGCTTTAATGGTATCTGATGATCTGTTGTCTACACCTGGAGCCTTGTAGTTAGGACGTCTTCCAATCACGTCTCTGACTTCTTGTTCGAGTATTAATCTGTCCGTATGCACAATACATTTCGGGATTTGTAGCAAAGAATGATGTTGTATATGTTCTATACCGCCTTCTGTTTGTGCTCTTGAGATGATGAAAGAACACATGTACATGAATCATTGCAGGACCCTAACAGGGTGTGAATACAGGGGCAAGGAAACGACATTATATGTACAGATTCAGGAGAATAATGAGTGGACAGTGAAATACAATCATAAACTTACCCCAAACATCGACATAATTACAATCATAGACTCAACTACGAACAAAGACTAACTTACAGACACGGTCTATACTCCAGGTGGAGGCTAAATTATCAACTAGGACTGAATTACAAGCATTGACTATAATACAAACACAGACGAAACGACAGACGCAGAGATCAATGACATCTGAAGAATGAAAGAGGAAGTTGAGATCGATGGGGAGAAGGAAAGAGGAAGTTGAAGACACTGGCAAATAGCCCTCTACGCAAATGACATGATAAAACCTGAGATAAGAAAGCAGACGACATCCTGAGGTACATGAAACGACCGACGGAAGTGCTGGTTCGAGGATTCACAGCCGGAGAAATCGATAGAGAGATTCAGCGAATGTAAGCTCGATAGGAGTACGTATGATTGATTAGTTAATATTTGAGATGAGATCTAGCCAGAAAAAAGGCAGACAAATGTGTCTAGAAAGTCTGGGAACACATTTCAGCAACCTAGCTTCTTCTGGTATAAAGAGAAACATAAATGTAGAGATGTGGCCAGTCATAGATTTGTATCGCGCCCTTTAAACCCGCCCCCCCCCCCACCCCCCTCGTCTCCAGCGCAGAATGTCCCATATGTGATTATGTAATGAATTCCCAAACAAAGACCTGTTTGATGAGGTACAGCCTCCGAGAAGACGACACTGCCGTCTACATGTTGCTAATGAGAAAAGGAAATATTGGAGGAGAGTGTTCGCCCTCATGGTCCAGTGTCTGATTCAACGAACAAATAAAGTGACATGCTGCTCAGCAAATATCTGGGCAGTTTCTTTCTTTCCTTTGTTGTTTTTCGTGAAAAATAAGTAGTTTCGATCACGTTATGGCAGCAAGAGGAATGGACGGAGTGGCGAGAGGATGTTCTTAATGACAGTCAATAGGCAGACTTGTTTGATATTTGGCAGTTTCCATCCTGACAATTACACAGTTTGTATGTGATAACCTCCTCATTGGCTGGCCTTTCTATTAGCTATTTCCCCTGTATCTCTTCCTCCATTTACATCCACATTTCTTTCGGTCATTTGGTCTTAAATTGACTCATCTCAATGGGCGAGCTTATTTCAGCACTAGAAAACATTCCAGCCATTGGTCACGAATGTTCATATGTGCAAACTGTTAGCCAGTGACGCGACCAAATGACTTCCACCCACAATTAAAATCATTTCTTTATGTCAGGTGATATCACTTGTGGATGATTCTCATAAACATTGTGTTACACTGCTCTCCCTGCAGTATGTCCATCTTGGTTCTCTCTCCCTGCAGTATGTCCATCTTGGCTCTCTCTCTCTGCAATATTTCCATCTTTGTTCTCTCTCCCTGCAGTAAATCCATCTTGATTCTCTCTCTCTGCAATATTTCCATCTTGGTTCTCTCTCCCTGCAGTAAATCCATCTTAACTCTCTCTCTCTCTGCAATATTTCCATCTTTGCTCTCTCTCTGCATTGTGTATCCATCTTGGCTCTCTCTCTCTCTCTGCAGTATATCCACATTGGCTCTCTCTCCTTGCAGTATATCCATCTTGGCTCTCTCTCTCTGTCTCTGCAGCATAAACACCTTGGCTCTCTCTCCCTCTCTCTGCGGTATATCCATCTTGGCTCTCTTACATGACGGAACTCCAACACACACACACATACACACACATACACACACACATATACACACATACACACACACATACACACACATACACACACACACACATACACACACACACACATACAAACAAGCACACAGGCCCTCAGATACACGCGAACAGGCCCTCAGACACACGCAAACAGGCTCTCAGACACACGCAAACAGGCCCTCAGACACACGCAAACAAGCTCACACTCTCGCAAACAGGCTCTCAGACACACGCAAACATGCCCTCAGAAACACGCAAACAAACACACAGACACTCGTAAACAGGCCCTCGGACACACGCAAACAGGCCCACAGACACACGCAAACAAGCACACAGACACACGCGACAAGCACACAGACACACGCAAACAGGCATTCACAGATATACAACATGCGCTCAAATAAAACCAGGACTTTTTGTTTTCTTTCTACCTGAATAGGTTATATCCTGCTGGAACTACTATCATTAGTTAGGGGCACTTGTGTCCTATTAATGCTCACTTCCCATGGGCCAATCATGTGATAGATAAATGAAAATGGTGGACAACACTGTTAGTGCTTAAATGGAACAGTGTGTTGTCATGACGTTTTTTGTGAAAGAAGGCGTAAAACCTGCAGAAATTTACAGGAGACTGCAACCACAATACGGTGATGAGACACTCAGCCGCAGTAAGACATTTGAATGGTGTAAACGTTTTAGAGAAGGCCGTACATCCGCGAGTGATTATCCCGGCCGTAGTGGCTCTCTAACCAACACAGTCGTTCCTGTGAATATCCTGATTGTGGAACGCCTTTTCCTGACATATCGACGCATAACCATTCGCGAAATTACACAAGAGACAAATCTTTCTATGGGTAGGGCAAACATTGTTATTCATGAACATTTCCATTTCCGGAAGGTTAGTGCACGTTGGATGCCAAGACAGCTTTCCGCTTTTGACCGGCAGGGAAGAGTTCAAGCTCGGACTGAATTGGGAGAAAGTTTGGACAGGGAAGGGCATGCCTTTCCGGATCGCATCATTACCTGCGAGGAAACATGGGTGCATCATTATATGTGACGAAACCTGGGCACATTATTACATGTGACGGAACATGTGCAGATTAATAAATGTGACGAAACATGTGCACATTATTCCATGTGATTAAACATGGGCACATTTTTACATGTGACGAAATCTGGGCACATTACTGCATGTGACGAAAGAGACACATTATTACATGTGACGAAACATAGGCACATTATTACAT